>JAJJWW010018562.1:0-475113 GCA_023531295.1 Papaver armeniacum
TGATAGGTGTCCAAAACACCTAATTTACTATCTAGTAGTTACGCTTTCTTTGCTATTTTTCTTGTGAATTATGTACTTTACGCGTGTTTTTGAGTCATTAGGTACTCAGAGTAGCACGGAGGAAAAGAAGCGGAAATCATTCAAATTGAGTCACAAAGGCGTAAGTCATTCATGGGCGAACGTTATCTGGAGCCCAGTCAAGGTTAAGGGGCAACTCTATTTGGAGGAGTGCTAAATACAGTCAAGCCGAGGTTAAGGGAGGCCAAATGGTTAGCCCTTATCCTATTACATGGGGGTGTCAATAACTGAGTCCCATAGTTTAACCCTAAATCTAGTCGAGAGAAATCATTTCCTCTCTTCCTTTTCTTCCGTTCTTTGTCTTGAGGGTCTTTGTGAAATCGAGAGATGAGATGAGAGCTACTTGAACTTAAAGGGTGGATGAATAAAATGGGTTTGATTGATTAGTCAATGGAAGAATCCTGTGATGAAATTGAATCATTGAGAGTTTAAGACAGATATGAAGATGGGTTTGTGGCAAATTTCTAAAGGCTAGGGTTTCTTTTGAATCTCGAGGTTCTCGTGGTTATGAATTGAGAAGAACACGGATCGTGGTTAAGAAATGGTGGAGCACCGAGTATGAGTGGTAGTTGCAGCTCAATTGCAAAGTTGAATCGAGTTCGAATTGGATGAAATTGTGGCTGTGTTAGAGCTGTTGATGGATGAAAATCAGATTGAGAAGAGGGGTTTGAGAATTGAGATCATGACAATGATGATGGTGGTCTCCGAGTGTGAACCGTGCCTCCATGGTGAATCGGTGGTCTCTCGAAGTCGATTGAAGTTGTAGGTGAACATGAGTTGCACTTCTGCAACAGGAGTCCGAGGAGCAAATGGTGCTTGTGGATGAGGTTCGTGGTGGATTTGAAGATTGTTGGTTCTTTGATAAAGAAGAATTAGAAGTTCAGGTGGTATGAAGCTCAAACTAACTCAATGGTGTAATTCCAGGTGATGGAAATGGCTGCAGGTTGGAGCTGAGACAATGTTGAGGGGTTGCAGTGCAGAGTTGAGTAATGGCAAAGGAGAAGCTCAGGGCAAGTGGACTGAAGGGAATGTTGCTGAGTGGAATTTAGGTTGCAGTGAGAGAGTCTGCGTTTGCGAGGTGCAAAGCGCAGCATGTACTTGAGATGGTAATGGTGTGGGTAGGTGGTATTGAACCTAGATGTATGCTAGGAATACGGTGTTGATGGTTTGGCCAGAAGTTTTGCCAGATCTGGAGAAAAGGTGAGTTAGGTGGTTTGTTGGGTCAAGTCTCGTTGAAACTGCATGGCATGACATTGCAAACCATGAAGTTACAATGGCTTGAGATGATTGAATTAGGGTTGTTGTGGATTTGAGTATGGCAGAGTTGGTTGTGCTTGCCAGAGTTGAAAAGAAATATCTTTGGCGGGCAGTGATAGAGTTGCAGGTGTTTGAAGGTCTGAATCTGGTGGTTTTTGTGGCTCAACATGGCTCGGTGGTTCAGGCAATGGGATGATGGAGCGGTTGGTGGTATTGGCTGGTGCAATTTGAGATAGAGCTGTTGCTAGGTTGGTTTGTGCTCTACGAGTTTAAGAAATTGCGGGCGAGTGGAGCAAGAGTGGTGTTGGTGGATTTGCGATTGTGAAGGTGGTATTGGTGATCGAAATTATGAGATGCAGGTTTGCTCGGGTTGTGATGTTATGAGCAGTTGAGTTGAGCTGAACCAGGGTGGATTTGGTTGAGTCTGGTTGTAACCCGAGATGGAGTTCGCCAAGGAATTGTGGTGATGGAAAGTGCAAAGTGGAGAGGAATGGCTCAAAAATCTTGAGCTGCCAGGAGTTACGGATGGAATCTTACAGGAAAGTTCGGTACCAAGTGCAGTTCGGGTGCATCAAAGGCGTCGAAGTAGTTTGAGTCGCTAACGCTGTGGTCTAGAGTCGCCAAGGAATGGAATGTGCGGGCAATGGTGGTACTTTTGGTTGCCAGAGCTGTGACTGAGTGTGCTGAAATGCTGTGAAGAAGTCTTGCAGGGTGATAGCCATCATGGCTGGGAGAGATGCAGGGAAGGCATGGCCAACTTGGCCGTGACTATTTTGGCCTGTGCAAAGTGGCCTGGCTAGGACCAGTCAGCCGAGTTAGTTAGCTGACTCGGTTCTGACTCAGTGACTCACCCCTTGACCCGGTTGACTAACGATGACCGTTAAGTCAACAGTTATCTCTAACGGAATATTCCGTCGAATATTCTCCGACAGATGGGATTTTGGTGGTCGGCGGCCACTATTCCTGCCGATTTCCGCCACAATCCCGATTTTAAAGTGAAGTATTTTTGGACATATTTTCACATGGGTTTCTCTCACTTGTGGGCTTGGTGGACTTCTAACTAATGGACTTTGAAGACAAAACCTAATTTTGGAAGGAGTGGAGCTATAAAGAGAAGACTTTTCTCAAAACATATATCATATCTTTTTATCTATTATTCTTTTTCCTCTACTTTATTCTAGGGTTTACACCATGAAGTCTTTTCTCTTTCTTCTTGTTATGAACTCCATGAATATGAGCTAGATTTTATTATTGGTTATGGAATAAGTTGGATTTCCACACATGGGTTTTTAATTCAATATATTAGTTTTGTCTCATATTTATCGTTTACAATTCTCTGAAAATATTGTTTTATGATTGATTGATTGTTTTGTCAAGTTGCAAATTGGTAGAACTTCTAATCACATCTATTGCTAGTTTAGGGTTTATTATACGTAAAAGTGATATTCCTTGGATACAAGTAGCATAATATGATTATAGTTTGTAGTGATATATTCTTATGATCATATGTGAATCGTAACCTTTGTTAAATTGAATTAGTGCGCTTTCCACGTTCAATTGCTTTGATTGGCCTGATTTCATTGAACTTAACGCATCTAGGGAATTAAACTTGATTAGTGCTTTTACACGTTAGGTTGTTCCTTTAGGTAGAATTCATATTCGCATCTTTTAATGTGTTTGTTGATGACATGAGGAGATTTGCGGGATATTCTTACGATAAGGTATTCTAGGGACTTTGATAAAAGTTGAGATTAAAATATCAATTCTAGTTATTGTGTTGAAAACATGTTTGAGAATGAAAACGAAATCCATGACCAATATCTTCTTATCCTTGATTTGATTTGTTTGCTTATTTCTTTATTTGTTTTTATTTAGTTTATTATAATCACAAAACTACCGGTGTTATTTATAGGGAACCGAAACAATTTGACAACCTAGACCTCTCTCAGGATCGATCCTTTCTTGCCCTTGCTATATTTATATTTTGAGTAGTAAGAAAGTGTAATTTATTTTTGACGCCACGACCGCGATCAAATTTTGGCGCCGTTGCCGGGGAAGGCAGCGGTTGTTAATTGTTTTTGGTTTCTTATTTTTGTATTTAGTTTTTGTTTTACTTTTTCTTATTTTCTGGGTTTTAACCTTGGTTTGAGAATTATTTCAGGTGCTTATTTCTATGGAAGGAGCATATTGGAGCAATCAATACGGGTTTCAACCTCAACAATTCGACAACTACCAATTCCATGGGTATAATCAAAACCAATTCATTGGTTATGACCAATATTCCATGGAACCTTATGGTTTTCCTCAACAACCTTATGGCGGGTATGTGTGTGAACAACCACAAGGATGGGAGGATTCTTATGCTTGTGAACAAAAAGTCTCTAATTTTATAGACAAAGTTTCCAACTTTTTACAAGAGGAATTTAAAAAAGCTAAAGAGACTACAAACGAGCAACTCCAAGAACTTCGTGAAGGTATGACTATCTTGCGAAGAGGCATTGATCAATACAAGGAGGATATGGATAATTCTTATGTGCATATGGTTTGTGATAAATATTTGATTGATGCTAATGTTGAAAAAGGCGAACCTTTGGGGACTTTCGTTGATATTTGTGTAGTTAACTCAACTCTTGATCTTAATAATGATCATTCACCTATTCAAAAGGATGAGTTAGAGATTAACAACACTAAATTCAGCGAGGAACAACCTTATGTTGACTATGATAGTGACGGTGATTATGATACATTGCTTGAAACAACTCATGGTGACATCTCCGAGGAGTCTTTTTGGGATCAAGATGAAGATGAAGAGGAATATGATGACACTTGTGTAGATTACTCAAGCATTGATCTTAATAATGATCAAGAGCCTATTCAAAGGGTGGAGCTTGAGGATGATGCATTTTGAGTGTTCTAAAAAAAGTTTCTTATAATAAAATTTGGATCCGCAAAAGAGTATGTGCCTTACAACAAAGAGGAGTATGTTGAGAATGAGACCGTTATAACCAATATTGTGGAAGACCCAATTGAGCTTGCAAATAATTGTAATGATGATGTTTATGTCGATACTTTGGTTAAGGCAGAAACGGACGAAGAATGGTTGCAAGGTTTGATAGAGGACCATGATATACAAGAGGTGAATAATTCACTTGAGTTTTTCAAGGATGAAGAGGATTTCATGATACAAGAGATTGTGCAAGGTTTATCTAACCCTTTTCCTATTGTTTCTTCTCCTTTACCTCTTATTGGTTTGAATGTATGTGCTTCGAGAATATTGTTGGATGACTTTGTTTCTCGTTTTCCGCCATTGGAGATACTTGATTCTCATACTATGCAGGTTATGGAACAAGAAACCGTGGAGGTACCCGACTCATATATTCTTTATACACTTCCAAGTGTGGACAAGAATAAGTGTGGGGGAAGCTTTTATCGGTTCATAGCTTCACTTTTGCTTTATGTTACTAATATTTGTGTGAAGCAAGTGTTTGCAAAACAGGTTCTATGGGTGGATCCCCAACTTTTCCGATTATTGGTGTATGGGAATGAATCTTACAAGAAGCTAAGTCGGACGTCGACTTTAAAACAAGCGCTTAGTGGGAGGCAACCCACCGGTTTTGTATCTCTTATTCTTTTGCATTTTATTTTTGTTTCGTTTATTTATTTTTTTTACTGTTTTCATATCATATTTGCATCCCTATGTTTAATTTCATTGAGTCCGTAATCTATCTTAGAAGAGAATTATGACGAATACCTTTTCGTCGAAAAATTTCGGACTGCGCGTAGTTCAGTACAGAGACCATAACTGTCAGACCGTTTATCAAAACACTGTGAAATTTTGACAATGTGTATAAAACACGTAGTTGAACAACTTTTGTGAAATGGAGTTTTTCCAAATTCCTTACCAGTTTGCACAGTTTTTGCGTTTTATCTGCTGTTACGTTAGAATTCAGAACTTTCGTTTTTACACATTGAGGACAATGTGAAGTTTAAGTGTGGGGGAGCATTTATATGTTTGTATAGTTTGTTTTAGTTTGTTTTATGCCTTTAAAAAAAAAAAAAATCAGAAAAATAGAAAAATCAGAAAAATTTGTGTTTTTTGAACTCCGAAATCTAGAACTTGTGCTTTTAGGATGACACCATTAGTGGATGGAACCATTTTGAGTGCAGAAGTTGAGGAACCGATTAACTAAAAGGGACGAACATAGCTCAGAAATCACAATTAACATGATAGTTGTTACCATATCTCGGAATATCACCATATCGCATTCTATTTTTACTTTTTCATATTTATCTATTGTTCTCTAAGTGCTTTGGTGGGTCACTAAACATCGACGTGTTATTACTGCTAGGATGAAATAGAGTGATTGAGTTACTAGAAAAAGAGAAAAAAAATTGAACAAAAAAAAAAAAAAAAAAAAAAAGAGAGACCAACCAATTAGACCAAAACGGAATAAAAAGACACTTGGGAATAGCAGTATGTGTGAAACGTAGTCCCTGTCTCCGTCGCCTAAACAAGCGTGGAATGCAGGATCCAAGGCAACTATCATATACATGTTGACAAGGAAGCATGCGCTTGGATCCAAAAGATCTAATCATGCCGTCTTAAAAAAAAAAAAAAAAAAAAAGAGAAATTGGATCCAGTTTGATCCAATCATCATATAAAAAAAAGAGAAGAAATTATTATTGTGTTGAATAAAGTCACTCTTGGTTCCCTTGTATATGCCAATTGATTTGATGTAGCATTCAGCACCAACAGCTCAATCCAATAGGATTAGGTTCATCTTAGCAGTGACCTTCAGACAGATATGGGAAACATCGAACACTTGTGAATATTCGCCAACATCTACATCTTTATCCATCCTCTTAATATTTTCATTGTGATTGTGGTTTGTTAGTTTCCGAGTATTGTGGCTTGTTCGACTATCTAATTAGAGTTTATTTACTAATAATTGAATTGAATTTGCAAGGTACCTCCTCCTGTAGTCATTTTGGATTCGTTCATTGATTTGTCACAATTAGACGAGTTGGAAACATAGGTTTTGTGGGTATATCTCTAGTAAACCCTCAAGAGACTATAACTCGTCCACTAGGGACACCTAGGGGTTTAAAGGCTTGTTATTTATGCTAAAAGTGACCGTAGCCTCGACGACACGGAGTTGTTGTATTTTATTGTTTTGTTTGATTTGCTCGAGGACTAGCAAAGTCTAAGTGTGGGGGAATCTGATAGGTGTCCAAAACACCTAATTTACTATCTAGTAGTTACGCTTTCTTTGCTATTTTTCTTGTGAATTATGTACTTTACGCGTGTTTTTGAGTCATTAGGTACTCTGGAGTAGCACAGAGGAAAAGAAGCGGAAATCATTCAAATTGAGTCACAAAGGCGTAAGTCATTCATGGGCGAACGTTATCTGGAGCCCAGTCAAGGTTAAGGGGCAACTCTATTTGGAGGAGTGCTAAATACAGTCAAGCTGAGGTTAAGGGGAGGCCAAATGGCTAGCCCTTATCCTATTACATGGGGTGTCAATAACAGTCCCATAGTTTAACCCTAAATCTAGTCGAGAGAAATCATTTCCTCTCTTCCTTTTCTTCCGTTCTTTGTCTTGAGGGTGCTGTGAAATCGAGAGATGAGATGAGAGCTACTTGAATCAGAAAGGGTGGATGAATAAAATGGGTTTGATTGATTCTGGTCAATGGAAGAATCTGGTGATGAAATTGAATCATTGAGAGTTTAAGACAGATATGAAGATGGGTTTGTGGCAAATTTCTACAGGCTAGGGTTTCTTTTGAATCTGAGGTTCTGTGGTTATGAATTACGAAGAACACAGATCGTGGTTAAGAAATGGTGGAGCAATCGAGTATGAGTGGTAGTTGCAGCTCGAATTGCAGGTTGAATCGAGTTCGAATTGGATGAAATTGTGGCTGTGTTAGAGCTGTTGATGGATGAAAATCAGATTGAGAAGAGGGGTTTGAGAATTGAGATCATGACAATGATGATGGTGGTCTCTGAGTGTGGAACCATTTGCCTCCATGGTGAATCCGGGGTGGTCTGAGTCGATTGAAGTTGCGGGTGAACATGAGTTGCAGCTATGACAGGAGTCTGAGGAGCAAATGGTGCTTGTGGATGAGGTTCTGGTGGTGGATTTGAAGAGCTGTTGGTTGCTGATAAAGAAGAATTAGAAGTTCAGGTGGTATGAAGCTCAAACTAACTCAATGGTGTAATTCCAGGTGATGGAAATGGCTGCGAGGTTGGTTTGAGACAATGTTGAGGGGTTGCGGTGCGAGTTGAGTAATGGCAAAGGAGAATCTCAGGGCAAGTGGACTGAAGGGAATGCTGCTGAGTGGAATTTGGGTTGCAGTGTGAGAGAGTCTGTTCTGGTGCAGGTGCAAGCAGAGCTGTGTACTGAGATGGTAATGGTGTGGGTAGGTGGTATTGAACCTAGATGTATGCTAGGAATACAGGTGTTGATGGTTTGAACTGAAGCTGAGCTGCATCTGGAGAAAAGCTGAGTTAGGTGGTTTGTTGGGTCAAGTCTGTTGAAACTGTGGCATGACATTGCAGCCATGAAGTTACAATGGCTTGAGATGATTGAATTAGGGTTGTTGTGGCTTTGAGTATGGCAGAGCTGGTTGTGCTTGCCAGGAGCTGAAAGAAATATGCTGGCAGGTGATAGAGTTGCAGGTTTTGAAGGCTGAATCTGTGTGGTTTTTGTGGCTCAACATGGCTCAGGTGGTTCAGGGCAATGGGATGATGGAGCAGGCTGGTGGTATTGGCTGGTGCAGCTGAGATAGAGCTGTTGCTAGGTTGGTTTGTGCTCTGAGTTTAAGGAAATTGCAGGCAGGGAGCATCAGCTGGTGTTGGTGGATTTGCAGTTGTGAAGGTGGTATTGGTGACTGAAATTATGAGATGCAGGTTTGCTCAGGTTGTGATGTTATGAGCAGCAGGTTGAGCTGAACTGGGGTGGATTTGGTTGAGTCTGGCTGTAACCTGAGATGGAGTTTGGCCAAGGAATTGTGAGCTGATGGAAAGTGCAAAGTGGAGAGGAATGGCTCAAGTACTGAGCTGCCAGGGAGTTACAGATGGAATCTTACAGGGAAAGTTCAGGTACCAAGTGCAGTTCAGGTGCATCAAAGGCACTGGCGAGTTTGAGCTGCTAACGACAGGGTCGAGAGTCGCCAAGGAATGGAATGTGCAGGCAATGAACTGGTACTTTTGGTTGCCGTAGTTTGTGGATCGAGTGTCTTTGAAATGCTGTGAAGAAGTCTTGCAGGGTGATAGCCATCATGGCTGGGAGAGATGCAGGGAAGGCATGGCCAACTTGGCCGTGACTATTTTGGCCTGTGCAAAGTGGCCTGGCTAGGACCAGTCAGCCGAGTTAGTTAGCTGACTCGGTTCTGACTCAGTGACTCACCCCTTGACCCGGTTGACTAACGATGACCGTTAAGTCAACAGTTATCTCTAATGGTGGACTGACGGAATATTCCGTCGAATATTCTCCCGACGGACAGGATTTTCAGGTGGTCGGCGGCCACTATTCCGGCCGATTTCCGGCCACAATCCCAGTTTTCCGGCGAAGTATTTTTGGACATATTTTCTACATGGGTTTCTCTCACTTGTGGGCTTGGTGGACTTCTAACTAATGGACTTTGAAGACAAAACCTAATTTTGGAAGGAGTGGAGCTATAAAAGAGAAGACTTTTCTCAAAACATATATCATATCTTTTTATCTATTATTCTTTTTCCTCTACTTTATTCTAGGGTTTACACCATGAAGTCTTTTCTCTTTCTTCTTGTTATGAACTCCATGAATATGAGCTAGATTTTATTATTGGTTATGGAATAAGTTGGATTTCCACACATGGGTTTTTAATTCAATATATTAGTTTTGTCTCATATTTATCGTTTACAATTCTCTGAAAATATTGTTTTATGATTGATTGATTGTTTTGTCAAGTTGCAAATTGGTAGAACTTCTAATCACATCTATTGCTAGTTTAGGGTTTATTATACGTAAAAGTGATATTCCTTGGATACAAGTAGCATAATATGATTATAGTTTGTAGTGATATATTCTTATGATCATATGTGAATCGTAACCTTTGTTAAATTGAATTAGTGCGCTTTCCACGTTCAATTGATTTGATTGGCCTGATTTCATTGAACTTAACGCATCTAGGGAATTAAACTTGATTAGTGCTTTTACACGTTAGGTTGTTCCTTTAGGTAGAATTCATATTCGCATCTTTTAATGTGTTTGTTGATGACATGAGGAGATTTATGGGATATTCTTACGATAAGGTATTCTAGGGACTTTGATAAAAGTTGAGATTAAAATATCAATTCTAGTTATTGTGTTGAAAACATGTTTGAGAATGAAAACGAAATCCATGACCAATATCTTCTTATCCTTGATTTGATTTGTTTGCTTATTTCTTTATTTGTTTTTTTTAGTTTATTATAATCACAAAACTACCGGTGTTATTTATAGGGAACCGAAACAATTTGACAACCTAGACCTCTCTGTGGGATCGATCCTTTCTTGCCCTTGCTATATTTATATTTTGAGTAGTAAGAAAGTGTAATTTATTTTTGACGCTTACGACCGCGATCACACTATACCTTTTTATAACAATGACTAGGTATCACCGGGGCCTTACGGCCCCGGCTCAACCATTTCTATTGTATACACTGAAATGTAGTATAACGAAAGGAGAAAAACACACCTAGTCATAGCAACCAATAAAAAAAGCGCTAATAAGTTTTGTTTATTCCAACCCTAAAAAAATCTAAAACAATGTAAATTAATTTCACATTTTTGTTATAAAAAAATTTTGAAAGAAAATTATAGTTGCTTAAAATAACATAAGGGCCAAAACTAAAATTATCTTATAATAACCTTAAGAAGAGAAAACTATAGATAAACTAATCAATCAAATAGCTCTAGTAAAATCATTGGACTCCTACTCCTCATCATCGAACTTTTTATCCTTTTCAAAGATGCGTTGAGTCTTTCTTGCATGTTCCCTTGGGTGTTTTACTTCACATTCTTTATTTGATTCATGTTTCCTACCCCTCCTAGATGTCTACATGTCATTATCTTTGGTAGTATAAGGAACATTCTTTTCAATCCTGGTATCCTGAAGAAAGAAGATCGTTACATGCAAATAGTGGTCATATTTGTAAATAGAAGAACTTTAGTAGCAATTGCTTGCAAAGTTACCTCGTTATCTGTATCAGTATCTGAATCCTCTATGGTTTAAATAATAAAATTGTCAGATTGGTTATTTACACTATACTCTTGGATCACCAATTTAAAAACAAATGTGTGGTTCTTGATTTGGCTTTACCATCACGCATGCCTTTTCTTCTTCCTTGTTCGCATTATTCCGGGTAATCTACATGTTCCTTGGTAGTGCATATCATCATTTTTTCTGTTGTCTATCCTAATACCGTGAATACTACAGTTTCCGTGCCATCTTTTATAGCTAAATTTAATTTATACCTGTGTATATATTTGAGGCGTTAGTAAGTATTGATGTATCCTAGCAAGAAGATCGCACGTGTATTAACACATCTATAGAAAAAGGCCCCAAGTTTTTACATTGAATTGGAGAAGAGGCATGTAAAATTGGATTATCAACTTCCACCGAGACTCGCATCTATCTGTTCTTTCGGATGCCTTCTACTTTGAATAAGTTGTTCTGCTTTTTTTTCTCCCATCGTCTCCATTTGGCCTAAGGACCTTTTATTACAAAGGTTAACATCAACATACAAATTTGGTTCCGTGCTTGGCTGTTTACTCCTTTCCTCTTCTCTACGCTTCCGATGTGCCATCGACCTTCTACTGCTAACGTTGAGATGGGCATCTTTTGGTGGAATATTTGATGTAGGAACTGTGTGAAGATAACGTGGATGGAGAACTGATAAAACATAATACAAATATTATACCTTCCTTCGTTTTATTTTCGTTTATTCATGTGTAAACGGGAGCTCATATATATATTGGTAAAACTCTTGTGTTTAATAAGTTTGGTCCTGGATCCAACTCTTGCGTATTTGCTGCAGGAACTGTGTGAAGATAATGTGGATGGAGAACTGATAGAACAGAATATGGAAGTTATACCTTCCTTCATTTTATTTTCGTTAACTTCTCATTTTATTTTATTTTATTCATGTGTAAACGGGAGCTGATATATATATATGGTAAAACTCTTGTGTTTAATAAGTTTGGCCCTGGTTCCAACTCTTGCGTTTAATAAGTTTGGCCGTGTTTCCATAAAAGGCATTTATCGTAAATTTGGGTCATCCTTATGGCCCCGGCTCAACCTCTCGTTATAGTCTTAAGTGTACACACTTTATTTATTAGTAACTATACATTAAAAAAGCTTATAACTTAGTTAATTGTTTCGAATCAAACATTTCTAGGGTACTCATACTTTTATAATATCAGTACTAATAGAATCATCTGTTTCTATTGTGAACATCGCTTTTTCACCCAAGTAATTAAGCCAGCTTTTCTGCTTGAAGAAGTAAACCTGTAACTTGATTTTAATCATTGAAATTTGACAGATTTCACAAAGTCACACGATAAATGGTTAGTCGATAAATTCCAAAAAACAGCTTATTCATCGAAACTCAAACATTGTGCTTGTCTTGGGGTAAAAAAAGTTCTGATTGACCTAGTTGGGTGCGGCATCGCAACCATCTATTTTCTATTCTATTATGAATTCTCTACATGTTCATGCTTGAATTTAGGTTAACGCAACCGCCTATCCTCTAATGCATTTCTAAATATACCCAAGCATCTTGAGAAACTATACTAAGTTATTATGAACATTGTTTTTTCGCCTCGGTGGGTCCGATTTGTTATTGCAATTACTGACTTTGTAGGAAGTAATCGACCACCCTGTAACTTGATCTTAGTCATGGTGATTGAAAAATTTCATCAACAATAGGATAAATAGTTACCCAGAGATCAATACCTTAATACATCCCAAGTTCCCTAACACTTGGATGTATTAACTTTACTACCCTACCTTATATTAAATGTGATATAAGATAAAGTATGCAAATGGTTTCCATGAGCAGTTGAGCTGGACTAAACCGTGATCGGTGGTCTCGGCACGGGATCACACATGAACCGATATAACATATTTTTTTAGAAAAATATTCTACCAAAGTGTGGTCTAAGTTTGTTGTCGAACTCGCATACTATGGTAAATAGAATATTATCCTAAGCTAAATTTCCAAGGCACTGATTGGCCTAGCAATATGTAATAAGCACCATCCGAAAAACTAAAACGATTACTTGATTTTCCATAAGCATCGTTATTATAAATACAACATTTTCGGTTTCCAGGGAAGAACAACAATAATCCTTCACAAAAAGAAATATAAATTTATAATCTATTTACAATGCTATATAAATTCATAGAAAAATAACCTAAAACATTCTAACATTAAAAAAAAAAAAAAATCTAAAACAATGTAACTGAACCATAGTGTAAAGCTATATATTACTGAAAAGAGTAACCAAATCCTCTAAGAATCTTTTTTCTAAAAGAAATAGTTATAGTTAAACCAATCCATTATTCCTTCAGATTAGTTGTACCTGTGTATATTCCAAGGCATTACTAAGTCTCTCGACGTATTGTCCATTTATTTATTAAAAAATGGTGTTCATTATCAACATGGTATACTCTCTTCAAACTTGTTACTACACCGCAAAGACATGCCATGTAGTACCACCCTCTGTTCTCAACCAACCCTTTGCAGGTGAATGTTTTACCTTGTCATATATTCGAAGCGACACATATATAAATATGTTTACTATAGTAGGTAAACAAAACCGATCGTATCATGTCAGTTGCTTCTTGTGTAGCCTTTCTATTTTCTTTGGGGTCATCTGGTTTTAGCGAGCGAGTCATTATGATTCCTTTATCAACCTTTTCAATTATGGTTTATATAGTGCAATCATGTTGATTTTATACTTCCATCATTTGAAATAATAATTCATTCTCTCATCTTTCTTCCTAACTTTTGAATCTCTTTCCCGAATTCTTACAAAAGGGTTTTATCCTAAAAGCTCAAAAACATCTCTATAAATACACATAGTGAAGAGTTCTAATATACACTCCAGCACCATTGGACTTCATCTTTAAGCATTTCCCTAATAAATTCATTTAGCTAAGTTAAACATCTTTAATCCATCGTGTAACACATAACTTGATTAAAAATCATATTCACATAATACATATGCAGGATTAAACCTAAGTACCTTACTATCCATACAATTTGTTTTCTAAAAAAAATTATCATCGAGACTAAGGTTCATTCATCAATTATGCAGAAACAAAAATGAAGGATAAAACTAACAATGATCAAAGATTATTCACCAAAAGAATAATATCTGATACCACTTTCATCAACTTTCATTAATCTGGAGCTAGAAACAATATACTTTTTTATTTCTTCTTCAACCTTGATTTTTTCTTTCAGCACCTCTTCCCAAGCATCCCAAAATTAACTCCACAAAAAGTTCTACAGTCTTAATATTAAATGACAGGGTAAGTCATCAGGCCCATTAAATATTAAATGACTGAGCATGCGGGTTAATGTGTGATTTTGCAGTTTTTGGTTATATTAAATGACTGAGCATGCGGGTTAATATTATTGACCTTCAATAGTTAAACTTATAAGGGTTTGTCTCGATTTTCTTCCTTTTACTATTAAGTTCATATTTTTTGGTTTTCTATGCTTCTCTTCTTTCACGCTACGCCAGTATCTTACATATCCAACATTGAGAAAAGATAGGAAATAAAATATACATTTTTCCAATAAATATTGTCAAATCAACTTCAAATGTGGACTTATGAAAATACTCCAATACTAACCTCAAACAAAAATATCTAAACAAATAATATCTTAACCAACAATATTCTAGCATATGTTTAAGTACATGTATGCCAACACTTGGTTCTTATCTTTGTTTCATCAGACTGCAAGGTGTGTTTTTCATCTCATTTATGTATTTGATTGTCAAACATAAGAATATGACTGCGACATAAACCTTTTTTGAACATCTTATAACTCCATGATTAATGCTTGACATGTCGTGTGCATATCCCGATACATACATATATAATAGTCATAAGCATGTGACAATTGAAGGAAAAACATCTAAGTTCATTTTGCGATTCAATATCCTTAACGGGTATGGGGTTATAGTGAACCATATCAGTATTTCTTTCCTTATATATATATTTTATTAACAATTACGTCTTTATCATCACTACATTGGTGATAAATTGGATATATACCTTTATATAAATATTTACTATCAGTTGTATTTGTTGATAAATTGGATATCTACCTTTAAAACCTGTAACGGTCATCGATTCTTGATTGATATCAAACATATGTCGAGGTTCACCACAGAATGATGATCGTAAAATAAAAATTTAACCTCCTTTATCAAGATTCAAGCCAACACCTCCCATATCAATTATATCAATATAGTTACCTACTCATAATGTTTGTTGGTTATGCCTGATATGAGATTTGTTCAGCTGATGCCCAAGCGTCTACCAAGAATTATTTTAAAAAGTTTTGTTGCTCTGATGATGGAGGAACAATCATTTGAGCGTTGACAAAGCTGCAAACTATAAAATAAAAAAATAAACTGGGTTATTCAAGGTTTGGTAACTGTTTAACGTATCACTCCGAGTTAAGATATTTACGGTTTCCAACCTAACTCACTATAAAGAAACACCAAACATACAGTAAGGGAGAGTATGCATAACAACCACTCCGAGATACGATATTTGTTCCATTCAGTTGCTAGTAAAATATCATCGGGAGCTAGATACTATCCCCTGGTAGTATAATCACGACTTCATCATTAACTATTAGAAAAGTGTTACGTCATTCGTTTTTAAAAATACAATAGTTCATCTAAGCAGAGTTCTTTCTTGTATTTTTCTGTGTTCCTGTTGTTGTTTTCCTTTGTTGTGTTATGGATGATATTCAAAATTTTCGAGATCAATAATTAAATAAGTATTTTGTTTTGAATCTGAATTGTCAATAACAAAATCATAAATAAGGTACCATGTGCATATAAAAGAAGTGCAGTTCCGAGTGATCTTGTTCTACAAAAATTACGTTGCATTTTTGTCCTTGTTATTGCACCATCATATATTTGCATTATTGAGCTTCTCTTCAAATTAGTTACTTTTCTATTGATTAAGTTATTTATATAGTCAAAGGCTTTTTTCTTAGATTTAAATTTATAAATTCAAAGATTAAAGTGACTATTTACTTCATCTTGAGGGAGGATAGTATAAAATGAGTTTTACTTTGTTATTCCATTTGATAGTTGTCAATTAGTTTTATTATTTTGATAGTTGCCCGAGTTTCTTAGCTAATTACGGTTAATTGACAAAATGTATAATGTTATGATGTAATGCCAAATTACACTATTTTTCATAAACATATAATTATCTATAATTAAGTTTTCTTTTGTTCGAAGAAATGATTCTGACAGTTCATAATATATTATAACAGAAAGCTTATATTTGATATATCTTTATATTGGATAACGAAATTCGTGTCTTATGATATGTGTCATCACTCGCATGGCTCGTTTTATTTGTTATCTAATCATCTCATCGGCTAAGCAAATTCAATCCAATTACATAAACATAATCAAAGCCACTTACATACCTATTATCCATTCAACAATTTATTTTTCTTAAATATTTATTAATTAATTTTTGGAAGTTTGTGGTTTTGACTTTTTTTCAAGAGAAAACTTAACTATATTGATGGATAATTTTACTTCGGAATGATTAATAACCATACTAAATTTGCATTCAAAACCCATTCATTAGTCCAAATCTCTTGGTATATCTTACTTTTCTAATTTCATCCAAAAATATCACTTTGAAAGGTAAACAAATTCACCACAATTTTCCGATTTTTCAATTTAGGTTATTCGTCAGCCCAAACATTGTGAAAGGGGTCATTTAAGTTACGGTTAAAAAGCATGCAATTAGTGGTGGTGGCATGTCTTTTCCCTTAATTTGTATCACTTCACAAATGATATCCACAAAAAATATAGCACAATAGCAATCAGTTCAGTTACGTGCAACATGGACATTGGATAATAGTTCCATTATGCAACTCTTTACAATTTATAAAGGAAAACTTGGGTAGCGTAAGGCTGGTATTTCCGTTGAATTTGATAGCATGGGCCTATCCTTGTATTTCACTTAAAAAGGGTATCTGTTCATTGTGTGCAATACAGAGTTTTGTATTTTCGACAACGTGCAACTTGTCCATGGAATTAACCCCTAAGAAGAAGAGGTTGAAACTTCTGAATCACATCTTCGGTTCATACGTGATCATTGAGCATCACCAAATCCATGCTTTATTTTTGACTTCATTTTCGGAAGATTCCCATCCTGATGGTTCATGTTGTTCTTCCTACCTATTGTAAAGTTCTCCAGAACAAATATAAGGTCATCGTTCAGTTTTTGCAAATGGAAGGCCACGACCACGTAGTAGGTGATTGCTAATGCTTTTAAATCATCAATATATAAAGAAAAGCCGGCCAACTTGAACGCATATCTCTGGATCCATCGCTAGACAAGAAGATAACTGCATCCATTAACCAAGTATGTAGACAAACAGATAACCCCTACGAAGAATAGAAAATCGTAACAATTCCCTATTTATCAGTTATCCCTGGTTGTTTTAGCAATTCATGGTTCACAAAGCACAGTTGACACTGGTGGAGTGAATATTTGATGCATTCATAATCTACCAAAACCATATTAACACCATTTTACCGGAAGAATTATACTCATAAGAGGTGAAACAAATTGACATAAATCGAGGGGACTAAACCGCAATGAGTGGTTGTCCCCACGCCCAATACACATCTGATGCCTCTCAAGAAGTTTGTATACTACATACTTAAGGTTCCATGTAAAATTATAGAAAATGAATAAGGTGGAGAATAGTGCATAAACAAAAAAATAACCCCCGGCTATATAGTTGTTGGGAGCTTCATAGAGCCAACAAAGTTTAACTATTGTAGATAATACGGTTGACATTCACTTTCAACCACCACAACAGTGATAAGAAGCATTTATACTAACAAACGCAATTCACGTAATTGGTTAAGAGTTCCCCAGGTTTTTTAGCTGAACTCATTCTTATAAGTTGACTGTCCGGGCACAACCTTCAATTAAAAGTGATGTGAGCAAGTACATATGTGATTCACCTTGGCCATGACCTTCATCTGCGTAACTTCACCATCTATTTCGTGGTTTGGGGATGCTGATGAATTTAGAATACTTTTTTCACTAAATCCTGTGACTGAAAGCATCATCCAGAAAATAATAATTATATGACAGAGCCCAAAATAATGATGAACATGTTTTCGGATAATGTTTTGATGTGGCACGCTAAGGGGATATCACGAAAATTACCAAATTCTCCAGTGCTCACTTTTAGTTTATCTTCTCCCAAGTACTCCCCGGCTTCCACAGTCGAGTACTGCCAGGTCTTGATAGAGGCTCTGCTCTATCTCTTAGAACCTGGGCAAAGAAAGTAACATATGAGAAGGTAGAACAGGTAGTACCACAGTGGAAGAAATCGAAAGAACCTAGAAAAAAAAAAGAGAATTCATTTCATGTGTATTAATAGGACCCTTGATTGTACTATGCAATCAAAATAAGAGCTTCAATATATCGGCGTTTGAGCCAACCTAAGCTGTTCAACTCATGCCATGACATTATTTTCGAGTAATAGAAGGTAAAACAATGATTGCAGACCTCAGGGCTAGCATTAACACCATGATACTCAACATTATTACATTCTCAGCCTTAGACACGGGTCATATGTCAATTGGCATGGTAATCTACGTACCTGCTCTATTTTGTTGCTTTGGTAGGGAACAATCAGGTATAAATGGGAAGTCGCAGCAACACGGCATGGGAAGTATAATCCGTGTCAGTATGTACTCATATTAATCATTGCTTCTGAGTGACTACGAATAAAGTGCATTTGGCTTGCAGGCTACAATGTCAGATAACAACTGAATATAATTTCCTAGATCAATATAACTTTATTACTGGTATCACAGATTGACCTTTACAATATAATGGTCATTTCCAAGATCTCAAGTTGTAAGCCTTTAAGTGAAGTGGATAAATTTGCAATATTGTGCAACAAAATCATCAAAGGAAGGATAAATTTGATCCTTTTCTCTCAATCTATATATATTAAGCAGGAAAATAGCAAATTCTCTTAAAAGTCATACTTATCATTCACTAATAGCTATTTTATATTCTTTGGTCGCTATGCTACAAATCATGTATTATTATTAATATAAATTAGGAATATATGATAACTGAAAACTGATGCAGTAAGGAAGAAACATATATTATGATCACAATCATTTCACTGAAATTTCTTATAAATAGTTCCTAACGATCCCAAACTTGAATAAGCCATTGGGTTACCTAATTAAGGGACTGAAAGCCCTAGAGTTCCATTTTTTCCAGAAAACATACCGGACACAAATTAAGCACTATTTTTCTTGCATGAATTTATGAGTCAAAAAGAAAATCACTCATGAAGTAGAAAGAAATTTCAGAACGAAAATCAACATCGGAGATTGACGAAAACAAAATAAAATTCATCAAACCATGTAAAATCTACACACGCAGATCTGTTATCCATCAAAAAGAAGGAAGGCGTACCTTGCACAATGTGAACATAACTCCTGCTAACAACTCGTCTTAGAAATTTTTAATCATTCCGGAAATTGTTGAAGTCCACAAAAGCTAGCTTAATCTTCCTCATAAGTAATATTCCAAGGAGGAATTCGAATGGGAAAAAAGGTGATGCATTAAATAAGATAGAACCGCAAACCTAAATTGAGATAAATATCTGACACCTCATGTGGTGCATCTTTGACAATCCCTGGTTCAACACTTTGGTTAGCCCTTCTAATGGAATCTTGAAGAAGAAACATAACCATACAAAAAATAGCTCCAAGCATACATTACCAATATGCCAAATTTGCAAGACAATATAGTACCATTAGACAACAAGCTCATAAAATCGAGCAAAAGAGAATAGCAAGCTCAACATTTTTTTTTTGCAAACAATTCATGGTCTCGATATGTGTAGCATCAGTTGGTCTAAATAAACATACATATGGCGAGGTTTCATTACTATCAATTCCTGGAAGCATGAAAATATAATATTAACCAACAATGAGAATCCATATTAAAGAGAAGTTGTCAATAGCTTGCAGGGTGTAGCGTGATTTAGTTATGTTCACTCACTTAAGAATACATGTTTTTATTAAAACATCCAAGCTGCATTAAGAACTTCCCAAACTGGAATTCAAGAACTAAATGAGAAGTATTATCCAAGAAATTCTTAATATGGTAACAAATATATCAACAAATAGCATAAAAGATCCCAAACAACTCATAAATTCGTCTCATTACTACGCCGATATATAGAAGTCTATTCACATGATCTCCGTGCCATCTCGCAGGAATCGAACACACTACATGGTTGTAAACCATGTGCTCTACCAATTGAGCTAAGACAACAAGTAACACCATGCACATAAAGTAGGAACCTGAATATTTCCATCATCTTAAATCAAATTATCATCATGGGGAAGTTCAACCATTAATTGAACGAAACGATTCATATATCCCCCTTTTAAGAAACAATCATCTTAAATCAAAGTAGGAACCTGAATATTTCCAATACCCATTAGTTTTATTCACAAAACCAATTATCGTTACTGAAAACAAAATAGAGAAATAAAAAGAACAGATGGATCCATGTTGGCAGTGGTATTTTGGAGCAGCAAAGATACCTTTCATTCAACAAAAACTGACACTTCATCTTTAATAATACCAAATTCCCTTTATTAAAAATTGAATATCCACATGTTAATTTTTCATTATGAGTTTCACTAAAGAATACAACGTCACAAACAATAATTAACTATTCTGCATGTATCACAATAAGGTTCTTGAAGACAAACATGATAAGTCTATGCCTACAACATACTAAGTTAATAGTAATACGTGATCTACATACGGATCGCCTTTTTTAAAACTTATCTGAAATGAAACCTCTCATGTATATTCAAGTCACCACATAATCCCACTTTGAAGTTCCAACATTAGTTCAACTTGCAAATAAATACGAAATTGTTAAAACACTGAAACCTTACTAAATGGCCATAGTTGACCTGTTCTCAATATGACTAACAAAAATGTAATACATTAGAAGGTAGAGATAGAAGTGAATACCTTCTTAGTAATTATGATAATTGAGTTATGTACATGTACATTGTTGATTCGGTGAAGACCATCGGAAATTAGTGGGCATCCATCAGAAAGACCTACTGATAGACGATTATCTCCTAACAGTGATAGGCATGCATGATGTTCAATGCAGGTAGACATGTTTATGCCACGACAGTCAGTGCATCCATACATTGCATCTCTTATCTCTTGCTCAAGATCTCTGCATTTAAAAGAAAAATAACCCAAATGATCTTTAATATATAGACTTGTAACTCTTATAAGAACCCAGCAATGGATTATGATGCATTACTGCCCCTTGATTCCCAATGGAATAATTATTTGATATGAAAATCTTACATCCATTAATGTAAATACATGATAATACTACATCAAGTATACAACTGGTAATCAACAGACCAAGTGTCTATGATCTGATCAGTAAGGCATATCTTGATGAGGTTGTTGTTGTAGATGAAAATAATTAGTAAAGCTAATATGAAGTCTGCCAATCAGAGTATTCTTCCGGTAAGTTCATATGGTTACCTGTTATTGATGCATTATGCCGACCTCCACAGGCAACAGTACCTAATTGCCTTTCTCCACCAAAGCCCCAAACATCACAAATGCATCAGTGTGGTATCTAAATCTGCAGGTAGTGAAAATGAGAATAAATTTGAACCAAATATTTATCAAAACATCTATGATTACCTCTGCCATTGTATCAGATTGTTGTACAACAGAGAAACATGGGTAAAAAATAATCAATTGAATTCAAGGGATTTTATAAGAATAAATCTGGACAAAACATGCTAATATGAAGATACCATTGCAGGGATTCATAAAATTGCCTGGTTGTTGACAATAAATAGAACCATAAGAAAACCGTCATAATATGAGGAATGGTGAGAAAATGGGTGCCAATATTAATAATAAGAGGCAACGTGTTAAAAGTACTTCATTGCAAAAGTTCTCTAAAACCCTCAATGCTAATTGAACTTAGCATACAAAATATACTAATATATGTGTACTATTTATCGACCTGCGAATCTAAGTGAGGTAGAAAGAGCTCAGGGTGTGGGTTCCTGTTGGCCTCTTAATAAATGTGATGCGCTGTTCATTTGTAAGTCATATACTTTCACCCCAACATTATTAGCCAATGCAATAAACGCAGAGTTTTCCGATTCTTCTTATTATTATTCTCAAGTGGATGGATGAACGCAAAAAGGCTAGAACATAAACATGTTACATGAGTGGTAGGATGGACCGATTAGTTGTTCTATAAAACAAAAAAAAAAGTATGAATTATATACATTCCATAATAATGAAAGGAGAGAGGATATATCGATTTGAAGACAAAAGCATCTGTATGTTCTACATAAGATTAAGGGCAGTGTTATATTGCAACTGAATAAGGACACAAATACACAGGACAATTGAGCAATAAGGGCTTTGAGGAAAGTCTACACTATAATTAACAATGTGGCAGTACCCTCCCCAGATCAACCCACTTCACTACTAACTTCAACATTATATGTTCCGTTAGCCACTACAAACCACAAACTCCATTTAGTTAAGTAGACAAAATATGAAATAAATTCACTGAAGTAACTTGGATTTTTTTTTTGCTATAAAACGACAATATACAAAGAAACAAATCCTAAAGATTTGTTCCCAATTTTACCTGATAATAAAAGAAAGAACAAAAAACAATCAATTCTACTATACTATACATATGGAACAACAATGGATTAACAAAAGAAAGAATCCAATAAAAAAAAATGGGTGTAAGGGGGGTAAAGTACTTAATATTAAGGGATCTTCTGTGCCTGCAATCAAATACCTTTTAACAGAATCGATGTACTCGAGACAGACCTATGTGATTCGACATCGATTCCTGTGATAAATAAGATAAGTGGATGAAGGAGAAATCAAACACAACAAATCCAAGAAAATAAAAATGTCGTAGGATTAGAGTTCTTACAGAAGTAATCAAGTGAGGTTTTAAAATTTTAACCCTAATCTACTTTTATCCATCACTAATCGTTTGATTGTGAAGCTTAGGCATGGACATTGCTCCATGTTATCTGTTGCAAACTCTGCGGCATGGACATTGCTACATGCCCATCAAAGCACCACGAACTGTAATCAATGGGAGTGGTGTTGGACTTGTTGTAATGTTTATGCCGGTCTAAGTGATGGATTTGGTGCAAGATTTTTACACCTTACTTTAATCTAGGCACTACCAGTCCAACACCCACACTACCACCAACTCCAACAACATCACCACTTCAAAGCTAACCTTATTTATCAATAGCAATTTCTCACGAACCCTAGTTTCCCAAATCATAATTGCAGTTTTAATTTTTTTCAAAAAAACCTAAGAAACCACAATTGAATTGCAACTCAACCCATAACTTCATGCTAAAAGAACCTAAGTGAAAATTTTGAAAATTCTTTACTCAAAAACAATCTGAAAATTCTCATCAATTCAACTTCAGAGCTGACCAAATTTATCAAAAATGTTTCTCGCAAACCCATAAGATTTTCTCAATAACCTCAGAAAAACCTAATCGAAAGAGCATCAAACTCTTAACTGATAAAAAAAAAAAAAATCAAAAAGTCATGCAAAAATAAAAGAATTAGACCTAAAAAAAACTACTCAATTAGTTCTAATCATTGGAATTGATACCACCGAGTTTCCCCAATTTTTTCGCAATATCAACATTCAAACCCTAGAAAATTTCTGATCTGCTTAGGGTTTTTCTTTTACTTTGCATAATTATTTGGGTGATTTAGTTCACAAATAATCTTAATTGACGGAGTAGTAATTCTAATCTAAAATCAAGAAGGAATTGAATTTATTTCCAGATATCATATTTCAATACACTCAAGCCTAATACATACCTTGTTTTGCAGATAAAAAGCGAAAGAATACATCTTGAATCAGATGGATCTTCTGTTGTTTGAAGAAAGGAAGAAGCAGGGTCGTGTGAATTATTAACCATGGATTTCTGAAGAAGAGTGCAAGAGATTATAACCAACTTTTGATTATGATTTTCTAATAAATCAATCTTTTTAGATATCGGAAAATGTATGATTACTTATGCTTTTCTTCATCCAGTGAGCGAGTCCGTAATGATTTTTCTCTTCATCTGTAGAGAAGATGAGAAAGATCGAAAGAATAATAATAACAGGTTAATAAATTACTTTTATTTGAGACTATTTTAGTGCTCTTTATCCTACGCTCAGGAGCCTCTCATAATATCTGGACGTCCCGAGCATCGCCGCCTGTATTTTTGTGGACCCAAACGCCACCCTGTAATTGTATTTTTGTGGACCCAAACGCCAACCTGTAATAATATTGGAAATTTCTGGCCGTCCCTTGAAAAAGTCCGTCCGGATGATTCCTGCCACCAGATCATGGTCCCCGTTCAATCCTGACCATCTAATGACTCTCAAATCTCAGAGTCAAACACCACCTTTTTTTATTACAGAGATAGTTTGTTTATCAAGTTACGTGAGTTATAAATACTCAAGTTCGTAATCGCGGACATTGATCAAAATACAACTAAATCAGTTTAATTATTTTCTTGATAATAACTATGTTCATACTTTTCTCCGCTTTTGTTCATACAATTCACGTTATTCTGTCACTTTTGGAATCGAACCCTAATATCTGTCATCAGAGCAGGTTAGGTTTTCATTCAAATTTCATCAAAAAAAAATTTTCTTTGCTTTCGCTATTTATCATGACGTTTCCAATTTTTGATGGAGTTGATCCTGAGGGCTGGATTCTTTAAGCTGATCAATATTTCAACTTAAATGGTACAAAAAGTTTTAAAATGCTAAGGGTTGTTGCTAATCTTAAAGGTGATGGCATTTATTTGTATCGATCGGTAAAAAGTCTCTTACTAAGCCAACATGGGAAGAATTTTGTTCTTAACTTCGTTCTAGATTCGGATCTCGCAAGCATATCGACTCATGTAACACTGCTTCTGCAATTGCGCAAACAGGTACCAAATCCCTTCGTTTTCAGTCTGTTGTTAAAACAGAAGTAAGAGGAAATGTTAAAAAAAAATTAAGCATAGAGGTTGGTGATGGTTCTGTTTTCGGAGGTGTTTTATCCGAGAAGCACATCAACAAAGAACATACCGCGACTCCAACACACCGGTCGCGTTTAGCTGCTGCGTTAGAAGATTTTCGGCGTTCAACTAGAGCAATCAGAGCTACACCTGCTGCGTTACCAGCTCCACTGGAAGAAATTATTATCCAAGATGCAGTGATTGATTCAACTCAAACAAAGGAAACACAACAGACTATTAAATCCATGGTAGACAACAGACTAGTAAATCCGTTGATAAGTCTGTGCGCCTATGGGATCTTTCATATCTGATGCCATCGCACACTTGTAGAAGCCATAAATATAATTTTCACCGTACTTCATGGCCTCCTGATGTGAACAAAGCCTTGAAGTTTGCAATTAACCGCAAGTTTTTCTATGTTCATATTTACAGCGAATTGTTAGATGTACACTATCTTTTGATTATCTGCCAACGTTTCTTCCATCGATGCTTTTATGGTGATGGTTGGAAACATCCTTCTAAGAGTCAAGCTGAAGCTATCCTTCATTCTCTTGAAGGAGAGAATTTGGTTGGCATCGCAGAGAGCGGTTCTGGAAAAGTAGGAGCAATCGTTCTTCCTATACTCAATAACGCCCTACTCAAGAGGCTCCTCAAGTGTTATTTGTTTGTATTCTTTCACCAACATGTGAGAAACAAAATCGGATTGCTGAACAGTTTGAAGCTTTGGGATCTGGTTTAGGCGTCACTTGTGTAGCAGTTGATGAAGAGAAGAACATGATTGGAAAGAAAATTAAATCTGCAACCATCGTTATGGGGACACCAAGGTGTCTTGTAGATCATCTGTTCAATACAAAGAGTTGCAGCCTCCCAAATTTAAAATACATGGTCTTGGACAAAGCCAATGAGTTGCTGGAAGGCTTTGAGAATTTACTACATGATACTTTTTTGAAGGTTGTTCCTCCGGAGCTTAAGATGCATTTATTTTGTGCTACCAGGACCCAAAAGGTGAGAAAGCTTCACCGTACACATCTGAGGGATGCTGTGCAGATTGAGGCTATCACTGAATACCCCACTTTTTATACACTAAAGCAGATAGTTTGCATTGCTTCGATTGCATTTTTTTCTGTCCCAAATGGTTGGAGGCAGGTCAATGGTTTTTACTCGCACATGTGAGACAGCTGGAAGATTAATTTCTATTTTGGATAAATTTGCTTTAAGGGCCATCCAAATCAGTGGTTCAATGAGCAAGGATGAAATATTTGAAGCCTTGAACACGTTCAAGACAGAAAATCATGGTATTCTTTTGGGTAGTGACGATGTATGTCGAGGTCTTGACATTCCTTTTGTGGACATGGTTATAAACTATGAGTTTCCTATCAACCCCAAGGACTGCATTCACCGATTGGCTGGAGCTACACATGCTGGTAAGCATTTTGCTAGTATTAATGAGGGATGCTTTTATACTTATCTTGATGTTCGAACCTTATTTGATCGTGAAAAGGATGGGCTTGCACATGCTGAGTGTATAGAGACAGAAACTTGTTCTTTCGCTTTAAATAGCCAGTATTCGATTTATGGGGCCAATTGCAACACAAGCATTTTCCTTAAGTTAGTCCTTCCACATGGGTATGGATTAAAGGTTTCGAATAAAAGTGTATTGGTGTTGGCAAACACTGGCGACAATGATGATTATAATAAGAAGGGGTCATCTACTGCAAGAGCACTGAAAGAACTACTTTATAATCATCTTGACTTTGTCATCACCTATAAGGATGCCGGATTTCTTTATTATCAAGCCTTACAGTGAAGATAATGTTCACAAGTGTATCAAGAAAATTTTCCTTTCTGGCAGACTCCTTCCAGGAATAGTGGGTACTCGGTCCATATTAACTATGGCTTACATTCCAAAGGTGTTGATAGTGATGGTTTTCTTAAAATGGAAATTGTTCTTAACTGGTTTATCCGGTGTGCGAATTCTTCTCACAACTGCTAGTGCTTATTTTGCAATTGCATTACTGTTGCCAGTAACTATGAATAATGGGGTCACTCACAAAAAAATTGCAAGAAAGTATGGTTTTCTTTTTAGTGTATCAATCTATTGTGGTTTACAACGATTTACATGGAAGCCACTTCTAGGAACTGAATTAGGAGAGGTATGGAAAGCTGCAGATGCTCCAGAAAATGATAAATTACAGTGGACGCATTTTGCGCACGAGATAAGGGATACTCAAGGGGATTCTCATGGTGCTGTAATGGAAGTTACATGTGGAAATATTTTCATCTTTAAGCCATCAGAAAAAGATTTAGGAGTTTCTATTATACTTCCGGAATTGAATATGGAAACTTTTTTGTCTAGTGATTCAGCTGGCATACATGTATATGCAAAAGCAATAACTAACGGGAAATGTGTTCGGTCGAGCACTGGAGCCAAATCCTTCGTTACTGCATGATTCGGAGACCTGACGCGCCACTTGTGTGTATTCAGGATAATTATTCCTTTGTGTCGGTCAAGTTTACCACGACTATGGAAGCCACCTTGGCTAGTACTTTAAAAGCGTGATGAGTATTGTTCAGGCTTTCCAAGATTATGGAAGCCACCTTGGTTAGCAGATGCAGAGGGAGATGCAAATGAAGATTTATTCAAGAAGCAACTTGGGAGGATGTTGATACTATTCTTGCTCGATTTCCAGACTTTGCGGCTTGAGGACAAGCCATTTTTCAGGCGCGGTGGGATGTTAGGATACCGACCTTACTTCTCACTTATTTCTCTTATTAGGACTTTCCCAGCTTAGTATTTAGTTTCTTTAATTAGTGGAATTCTTAGATTCTCTTAATATAGATAGTTTTTTGGGAACATTAATTAAATACCCCTCCTTTTTTAAGGTCTTCACAAATACTCCTAAGAACTTCACAAATACCCCTAAAAGGTTTTTTTAAGTGGATAATGAAAATGAACTAGTACTTTTTTGGATAATGAAAATGAACTAGTATGTTCTTGCCGCGTGAAACGTCAACTCAACCTCCTACGGAGGTTGAATTGACTTAATATAATCTTAGATGTGCCAAAAACTATACCCTAAAAACTTAAAATATACCCTTTAGGGGTATTTATAAAGTTCTTAAGGGTGTTTGTGAAGACCCATGAAAAGAAGGGGTATTTATTTAATTCCCACTAGTTTTTTTTATCAAGTTACGTGAGTTATAAATACTCAAGTTCTGTAATCACTCAAACATTGATCAAAATACAACTAAATCAGTTTAATTATTTTCTTGTTAATAACTCTGTTCATACTTTTCTCCGCTTTTGTTCATACAATTCACGTTATTCTGTCACTTTTGGTTTCGAACCCTAATATGATGTCTTTGGTGAAGATTAAAGAGGGGTTATGCAATTATGAGATGATTCTGCCATCGGTAAAGAATGATTCAATGATAGAGGAGACGATTGAGATTGATGAGTTTTGTAGTTAGAGTCCGAGAATGGGTTTTTGCTATAACTCGAATTGGTTTGGATTTTGGGCAATTTGTGGAGTTTCTTGAGCTCGAGTGAGTAGATATGATCTTTGTTAGCCAAGGTTTGAGTTGAATCTGTGTTGTGAGTTGTTGCCGCTTGATTGCGGTCGATGGAGTTGAGGGATTTGGGGTGTTTGATTTTGTAAGTTTATACGATGGATTTTGGGATATGAAGATGGTGTTTGCTATGGTGTTGAGAAGAATTAGTTGAGTGGTTTTTTCTCCGAGATTCAAACTGTAAGAATGAATGGGTTTGATGAAGTTCGTCTGGGATTATAAATGAATGGGTTTATCTGGGATCTGATTTGAATTACGAGAAGAAACGAAAGATTTAAGATGGGTTTGATCCGATTTGAAGTTCCAGTAAGATGGTGTTGTTTTGCGACAAGATTTAATGGTGGCTGCAGTTGAATTTTAGGGACTATGAAGAGAAATTGTTGATTATATATGTCTGTGCAATCAATAGTTTTGTTTTTTTGGAACCAGAGGTAAAATGTGTAGAAGGTTGAAATCTATGGCGTAATAGTTCTTCATCGGTAAATGATGAGTTATACAAGGATTACTGGCAATCAAATCCAGAAAGAAAGATATTCTGAGATTGTTGTAGGTTCTTAAATAATTGTTTTTCCTTACCTGTGTGTGATTGGACATTGTTTTAGGCTATTTGCAGATTACCAGATTAAAAACTCATCTTATTTTGAAGCCTATGATTTCTTAAACTCAAATGATATTATCTTCAACGTGAGTATCTGTTTGTGATTGTTGTTATGGCAGGGAAAATGTTGTTGTTGTTTATGAAGAAGTGGTGGCGGTAGAGGAGATATATATAGAATGGCATGAATTTGGTTTGCCAATAACCATACCAATGATTTAGACCTAATTAGGCAGAAGCAACCTGTTCTTGATCCCCATTTATGGACGTAGCAGCAGAAGCTGCGATTTGAAGAAGACGAAGGTTAGAGATAGGGAGGTAATAAAAATATATTATTATTTTGGAGGGTGCAAATAAAATAAATTAAGGTCAAAAGTTATACACATCATCACTTAACCGAGTCAACGCGGGTCAACGTTGGTCTTTAGACCAAACGCAAAGGATGGACAAATGTTAGACCAAACCCAGGTTTTGGTCAAAATATGAGTACCAAAAACCAAATAACCCTCATAAACTCCTTAATGGATACACTAAGTTTCAACTATGTGAAATCATCGAAACAAAGTTGATATGTTCTCTTTTAGTCATGAATTTTATCTTTGAGAATTTCATTATGATACCGTAGTTTTTGTACATTTTCCAATTTATATTGAAAAAAGGGGGAGAATTAGTTCACACTACATACATATGGTTTACGGATCATTATGTAAGGGGGAGTGGTTTTCATTGTGAGATGGAAGCATTGACTAAGGGGGAGTGATATATATCACCATAGTATTATTTCAAAGTTGTGATGCAATTGGACTTTGATTTTATATAATAATACTATGACACTATATAACAATGATTGAGAACATTTGTTTTCTTATTGTTATGTCTACGGTTCTTCAACAACAATGATGCTGAGTTGAACACGTTCAGAATCGCCGGAGTACTTGGAGTAGCGAAGAATTCAAGGAATGTTGAAGAGACAAAGAAATCAAGCATGATGGATGAGAAGCTACAAAGTTTATTTATTTTGTAATCCATATGTATTGATAGTTTTGTCACTAAAATTGACAAAGGAGGAGATTGTTAGAGCACTGCTCGGTCGAACTCGCAAGCGTTGCTTTCTCAAGCTTGTTTGTCAAGTTTAGTTGATCAAAACTATATACTTGATTTCTAGTCTACTTATATAGCTAAGTCTAGGATTAGGATAGAATGCGTAGTTGAGCTTTAGACTTCACGATGTTCACCGATTGAAGAAGAATATCTACTGAGGAGCATGGAGGAACTTCATCAACAAAATGTATGTGGAGACTAAAACTTATCTATCACTAAGAAGTTTATTTTAATTTATCTTCTAACGAGACTAAGTCGTATAGCTATATAGACTTATGCATTATACACATTTGATATTTCGAAATGAGTTTATCTCGCTTATCTCTCGAAATATGTGTTGGAAGCTTTTTTCTCTAGCCATGTTCATCATATTCTTGACGAGTTTAGTTGGAAACAATTTATTTGTTGGAAACTAAATGTTAAATCAAAAGATGATCATGTGAAAATTACCTTGAACATCTTACATGATTTGTGTGAGACAGTAATTTGATGTTAGCTTGGGAAGTTTCGTATTTATAATTCGATCGATTGAAAATTACTTGAAGCTAGTGGTATGTGTAAGATTACCATTGTCGTCTTCTAAGGATGTTTCAATGATTGGAATGAGAGTTTAGAACAATTACCTATGTTTGGATGCAACACGGTATACATACTTAGTATGCTAACTGTTTTGTAATGATTTAGGTCTGGAACTCTTATTTGCGTACCTAGTATGCGAATGGATTTACCTGAGAAGGTCCAGAACTATTATTTGCGTACTTAGTATGCGAACGAGTTTACCTGATGAGTTGGGTCCGGGACGGTTATTTGCGAACTGGTTTTGCGAACGGCTTGACTAGGCCAAGGTCCAGAGCTGCTGTTCGCGTACCTAGTTTGCGTACATATTGGTTAAGTTCCAAAATCGTTTATGTATGATTCTCATACTCATGAACTAGAACATTTATGAATTAAGGAATGCAAATTAACTTTGCAAACCGTGGCTTAATGTTCATGAATTGATTCTTGTATGATTACGAATCAATCCTATTTTGATTCAATTTTTTCATGGATATTTCTATGAGATAGTGAAAAATTGAACAACTCTATTTGAAACACAATTAGATTCATTTGATTATCTTTAAAGTTTGATTGATCATCATATTTGATCTAGAAGTGTTAGATGAATATGGCTAAGACAAAAGTGTTCATATGGCTAACTTCGGTTAACTGTTATTGAGCCAACTCAATATACACGTTTAAGTACGGTTACCCATATCATATCTAAATATAAGTATATTTAATTTGTGTGTAACAAGCTAAGACCATTTAACGGTGGAGATTAATTTCTTAATTTATAAGCAGAGTTAGCTTGAATCTTAAATCATGATTTCATCTAACGGTGAATATTGAATGCTTTGTTACTAAGCTATCTTAGCTTTGATTTTAAGCAACCTTGATTTGAAAGACTATATAAGGGAGAACTCTAGCAACTTGAAAACCTAATCCCGACACTTTTCTGTGTCCTAGTTGCAAACTAGAGTCGATTCTCCTTTAACCTAGGTTTTTCCAAAACCATTATAGGTTAACGACTTGAAGACTTCATTTGGTATTCGTAAAGCCAGATCCAACTATTTTCTATGTAGTTGCGTATTCTGATCTTACATGTTCTATCGTATTGAGTTTTATCTTCTCTACGATTTACTCAAGATTTATCTCCGATAGGTAAGATATAAAAAGTAATCACAACAGTTCTTCGTCTCAGACTCTTGTGATTCTGCAATAACTTTTTCTGCTAATCAATTGGGTTATTGTGAGATGATTGATATTTCTATCCTGCTCTTCAGGAGTATAAGACCAGATTATCAATTGGTTCATGTTCACCTTGATTTATCAAAAGACATAACAAAAACCGAATAAAGAATAGACATATTTGTGGGAGACATATTTGTTTATAAGTCTTCGACTTTGGGACATAGCAACTCTTAGTTGTGGGTGAGAATAGCTAAGGGAATCAAGTGCGCAGAATCCAGCGTGGTTCTAGAGGCGTAAGGAACGCGATTGTACCTTAATTTGGTGTGAGAATTGGTTAGGTCTCTACTACATTCCAGTCCGAAGTTAACTTGTAGTAGGCTAGTGTCTGTAGCGGCTTAATACAGTGTGGTGTTCAAATCTGGACTGGGTCCCGGGGTTTTTCTGCATTTACGGTTTGCTCGTTAACAAAATTTCTGGTGTTTGTGTTATTTCTTTTCCGCATTATATTTGTTTATTTAATTGAAATATCACAGGTTGTGCGTAGTTCAATCTTTTGTTAAATCCAACCTTGTATGTTGGATATAACTTGATTGATACTTGGGCATTGGTCTTTGGTACCGTCCAAGTTGTTTCTTATATCAATCAGTGGCGGATTTCTATACATTCGACTTTGTTTGATTGTATTGAGAAATAGAGATAAAACTCTTTGATATATTTCTTGATTGAGTCTCACTTTTAAGTTGGTGATCGGAATTATATTGGAGTTTAGTCCATCTGATTCTTTGAGCGAATTATTGGATGTGGTTGTTATACTCCCGCTTTTTCAACTTCGACTTAGAGGTAAGACTGATGATGAAGTCGTAGCTCAAGCTAAGAAGGAATGGAGAAAATGGAAAGGTTATAATTTCAACTTCGAAGCTCAATTCGCCATCATCAAAGACTTCTTGATACATCGAAAGGGACGTTATTAAAATCAACTTTGTAATGGGGATCTATTAAGTATGTAATGGGTTTTATTGTGGTCTAATTAATGAAAGTATTACTACCTCTCAATCGTAGTATGTATTCATGTTGAAACTCTAAATTTCTTAACTTACATATTCATTTACGGACGGGAAAATTGCCTTCTAAACATGTTAACCCAGCCATAATACAGACTCGGGTAATTCTAAAGCAAATAACGGCAAGAAGTTCTTCACTTCTCATCCGTTATGTATATTTATGGATGGGAGTTCCTCGGTTGCCAACCGTTTTTTCCTTTTTACGGTTGGTTCGACACATTATCCCAGTAGTAACTCTAAAAAACTTAGATTTTGCTAGGATTTTTAATGATTTGAATCGATAAAATTTCTATTGGGAGTTGATTATAAGGTTTTCCGAGTATTGTGACGAAGGGTTTCATAATTTTTCTTCAAAGTTTTTCAAAAAAAATTCACCAAAATTACCCTTTTCCTTCTTCTAAATCCAAGAAAATCAAGTTTTGATTTGCAAAAAATTAATTATTTGATTAGTCTAATTCATTCACTAATACTTATTAGTTAGCTTAATCATTTTAATTACCACTAATCAAATTAAGAATAGATTAGGTATTACAAAGAAAAATATCGGGATAAGGGGTTTTATGGATTACTATTTTATGACCCTATACAGCCCCAAAAAACCCAGCCGTTTAAAGCCCCAATAATAGAATTCTTAATTATACTGCAACTGCCATGTTTTATATTTCCTTCTCGCTGTGGGCCCTGGCAATATGTACCATCAAATGCGGGTTCTGTCTTGCAAATTCTCCGAAACCAGGTGAGAAATATATCTCTTTTGCGTGGCTTAGTATTGACTTTAGCGCAGCAACTTTTAATACTTCATTCGAACAAATTTCTGAAATCTCCAGAATTTTGAGAGCGTTTGACGAATCTAGTACTTCTAGAATATGATGTTCACAATATGTTTGCAAATGTGGAATTACGTACTTATCAGCTGCAAGCGCTAGGGAGAAAAAGTGCATGTCAAACTTTTCCTTGGCCAATTTCCCACAGTAAAGGAACTCCAAGAATGTCTCAAGCTCTCCGTGATTGAATTCAGGAAGAGATACGGAGTTAATTGGTGCAGATTTGCACAGATCTGATGCTAGCATGATTTTGAAAACTTCTGATCTGGTTGCCTGAAGTTTTTGCATATAAGAAAACGAAGATTGGATCATACATGTATGGAATCGTATACAAATGTATCACATCTTAACTAAGGAAACCTGCCTCATTGGTAATATGTGCATATACTAACCAGCAAAAATCTGTGCGCAGGTATAGGAGGTCCATTGCCAGGCATGATCTGAATATCTGAGTAGCTTCCCTCTCTTAACGCAACAGCTAAGCCGCCAAGATAATTACTCCCTTCTTCCCTCTTTCTCGCATCCTCGATCCACTTTGTAGCACATTGAGTCCCTAAAGAAAACACAAAATTGGTTAAAAAGACCAAAATCAATAAATCCAGGTGAAAAAGACATTTAGATTTTGATACTGTTTAAATGGATAAAAATACAAAAATAGCCAGGATGTAAACAGTTTCATCCTACCCATTTTTAAATACTTTTTCTTTTTTTAATTTACATCAGGATGCATCCAGTTTCATCATTGCTATTTTTTTTAGTTTAAGTCAGGATGAATCTAGTTTCATCCTTGCTATTTTTTTTTTTTGTTCATTTCACCAATACTAATTTTTACTCGTCCATTTGAACCAGGGTTTTAAAAATATTTGGACAAATGACTCATTTTCTGTAAAAAAAATCCGACGAGGCAACATGTTACAGATATCTAAATCAACATGTAAAAACACGAATGGTCGTATCATCTCGTTGTAGCACATAGCAACAATTAATATATTTATGCGTGTATTGCAATTGCCGTAGTCTCTTTGTTTGTTTTTTTTTTTCTTGTGTGCAATTAACAATGTTAATCATTTTCAAGGCATTTCATTTTAATATTAGCCAACAACGAGTGGATAGAAAACTACTCCCTGTGTCCCAAATTAATTGAGCTATTTGTAGTTTGCACAATTATTAAGGCAAGTAGAAAAATATTTTTTACAATTATACTCTTATGGATAATAACTAGTAAAACTTAGAAATTATTTCTCTTAAACTATACTACGGTTTTTCGTACACTTTATACCATTGAAAAGCATTTAAAACACATACGTAACGAATATAAACATGACTATCAAATTATACATATTTCTTATAGTAAGAATAATTAATTAAAACGGTAGTTTTAGAAATATCCCTTTGATTAATAAGATAACTCAGTTATTTGTGGGACAGAATTTAACATCAATTAGCTTAATTAATCTGGGACGGAGGGAGTACATGACTTCGAATTTTGCTTCTTACACTATTCATAACTTTAAGTATGATTGCCTGTACTCAAGAAATTAATCCAAATATGTAACCTTAAAGATTTAGTACTTACCCAGTTAGTAGCTGCTTTAATTGATGTGGCCTCTGCCTTTTTGTCTTTATTCATCAAATTCATCATGTTCTTGACCTCCCCATAACAATTCCTACATATTGTAACTTTGTCGCTCACTGAATATCCACTATAATTGTATGCTGTAACTGGGGTGCCTTTACAAAGAGAACAATCCATTCTTATGTCCTCGACGTTGCTAGAGTTTTTGTTCGAAGAAGAAGATGAAGTCCAAATGGGTTCTCAAAGAAGATTGAGGTTTAGTCGGTGCTATCAACTAACCAAAAGATGCATAACTTTGATTCCACGCATAGACCGGCTGGTGACGGCCCTATACGGTGGGCCGAGCAGGATCTTTCCGCTTGTCGGACCATTTGACTAATGTTGTATCACCATCTGATTATAGCAAGTTAACCCGTTTTATTAAGGATGGCTCTGTGTGCACCTAGTGAAAACCTTATGGTGGGTTTGTTTGCAGAATTTACCGTTCCGTGGAATTTATAATCCCATGGGATTATAAATTCTCGGGATTCATGTAAATTCTTTGTGTGTTTGGTAACACAATTAAAAATTTTAGGATTTATAGTGTCTTCTTGTTTTAAAGTCTTTTAACCGTTTGGCATTACCTCAAATCTTAAAATTGTATATATATGGGATTTAGAGTTAAAAAAAAAGTGGGTCCATAAATCCCTTGATAAGTTTCCCGACTAATCTTAGGGAGGGGTGGGACTCCATATGGAGGATTTATCGAAAACTAAATCCCGTGAGGAAACGTGATTCCAAGGATTCGGGCAACCAAACGTACAAAGGGAAACATAATTCTACCAAATCCCTTGGACCCATAAATTCCACCTTTAGGTTTCTTTCGTGGAATCCATTTGAGATGTAGCTAGCCTGATATAAATGTAGATAGCCTGATATAAATTATGAATGTCGTCATATCACCGAGTAAATATCGTCATATCACGGATATTCTCGTACTAATTTATTTTTCCTGGCTAAATTGGGGCCTACCCCAATTAATTTGGGCCTCCATTACAGGATAAAAAAAATTATTAAGAAATGAAACTACCAATTTACCCTCTATCAAATATTAATACTACTAATTTGTCCCCATCAAATTAAAACCATAAAACTAAAAACTAAAATCAAAATCATAAACCTAAAATCACAAAATTAAAAACTAAAACTAAAATCAAAATCAAAATCAAAATCAAAATCAAATTTATTTCCATCTCCACTTCAACTGATTCTTCTTCTCAACCCAATCCTCTAAACTAGGTTTTAGTAACATGCAATCGCTCAAAAATTTAAAATTTTGAAATCAAACTTTTAAGGGTTTACGAAATCGGTTAACGTTAATGTACATGTGATCCGATTGCAAATAGAAACGGTTTATGTTCATGCCCACAAAGACCGATTGTCCTGGATACGTTTTGTGGTTCGAGAAATTTGAACCAGAATCGGTCAATGTTAATGTCCACATAGCCCGATTGTGTACCATTTGAATTCATAACTGCTTAGCCCATAATCGGATTACATTAGCACTTATAAAAACCGATTGTTGATGTATAATGCTAGAATCGGATTTTATATGTGTGTCGAGTAAACCGATTGTTGTAAGAAAAAATGCCCAATTTTTTTGTATCTTTTTTTTTTTTGTTAGAATCGGATTACATGAGCACTTTTATAAACCGATTTCTCTTCTGCAATGTCAATAATCGGTTTTTATGTGTGTATCGTGTAAACCGATTCTGGTTATACCCAAATTGAAAATGAGTATTTGTATGATTTTACACAATTTCAAAACGAGTATGATTTCATACTCGATCTCAAAATGAGTATGAATTTATACGCGAACTGAAATCGAGTATGAAATCATACTCGTTTTCAAATCGAGTATGATGATTTAAATTATGTTTGATTTTTTTTCTTTCCAATAATCGGTTTTTGGTGTATGTGTAAAAACCGATTCTGGTTTTTTTTTTTTGTGAATTGAAAAAATCAACACAGAATCGGTTTATGAGAGCACGAACATATACAATTTTGGTTTGATTTTAAAAAAAAAACAAAAAATCATGTTTTGATGATGAATCAAGATTAGTTAATTTCTAGTTTAATTTCACTAAATATCAATTAATCACCCGATTAACACTAATTAATCTGGGATAAATTAGCCATTATGTAAAATAGTTGGATAAGGGGTTACCCTTTTTACTTTTTAATGACTTTTTTTGTCCTGTAGTGGAGGCCCAAATTAATTGGGGTAGGCCCCAATTTAGCCAGGTTAACGGAAAAGCTATTCTCCACTCGTTTCACGGCTCTATTTAAGTGCACTGCACGACGTGGCAAGGTGAGTTGTACACCACGTCATTTTTTACTCCAAAGATTCTTCTCTCTCTTTTTTTTTTTTTTTTAATAAATAAACAAGGAAACCCCGAAGTTACAATGAGAATCCCAAACAAACAAGACTTACAACTAAGTGACTTCCAAACAAAGATCCTCGTAACCCGAATCCCGTACCGAATCTCCCTCGGACCATCAAACCGCAATGAGAGAACAATGTAACCACCCGCCTTTACGGGAGAACTTGAATCGATGAGACTTGATTCACAGCTCAAGAGAACAACAAATTTTTTAATAACCAAACACATCTGATGGAAATCTCTTCCCAAAGAAGAGATACCACAAAATTCATCTTGAATCTCTTCTTCAAAGGCTGGTACAAAGAAAGCGCGCCGGCGAAACCAACACAAATTTATTTCCCACCGGAAAAGATACAGATCAACACTAATCTTGAGGATAACAACCGACAGACGAGAAACAACGAACCCAGAGACCCAAATTAGAGGAAAGGTCACAAGATCATGGATTACAAGGACTAAGTAAGGAAGGATAAAAATTAGCATAAGCCTAAAACTAACAACCGAAAGTAAACAGCACCTAACTGTAACTAGGTCAGGAAACCAACCTAGAACAATTAGAACACCAAAAGATAAAACAAAATAAACTAAAAACCGATCTGCACCATCAAAGGAAAATTCCAAACTGAAAAGCTTAGGTGAAAATGATGTCAAACAAAGACCATTTGTTGATGCCTCTTTCTGCTTGTAGAACAATACTTATGGATGATAAGCTTTGATTTTTCATCACTGCAAAGATAAAATAGTCACCCAATACAACCCAACCTTTTTCTCTAACTGATACAACCAGATCTTGAATTTCTTCAAAATCATGCATCTGCCGGAAAAAGTTGCCATGACGATGAAGATCCAAACAAATCATGAACGTTTCGTCCCCAAATAAACAACAAACTGAGAAATCCTCCAGAGAATGTCCAGAGAGGCCATTCCTCAAAGGAAGAACAAAAAGTAATCTTAAACTTCTAAAACAGGAAACTAAAAAGACAGAAAATAGAGTAAAAATTACAGTAGAGAGGATATTACATATTAGGAAAGCACTAAAACAAAGGGATCTGCCCAGATCTTCTCCTAATGGAGCCGATCTGAGCAGAAAAGGAGGAGCCGCCGGCGAGTTTTTCGTTTATTGAGCAGAGAAAAAGAGAGGAGAGGAAAAAGAGAGGAGAGGAGAGGAGGGTGACGGAAAAAGATTCTTCTCTCTCGAACTAACCTTTTTCTTTGCGAAAGTTTCTCTTTCCTCTGTAATTTTTTTTTCTTTCTTCATCTATGCAAATCGTTTTTCTATGTTATTTAAGATCCCTTTTCTTCTTCTTATGGATTCTTTTGTGAGCGAAAGGGAAAGAATTAATTTTGATATATTTTTTTTTGAAGTACTATTCATTGGATTGTTCTTCATCTTCTTATCAAATTTTTCTATCTTAAATTTGTTATGAACCATGGGCATGTCTTTTGTTTTGTAGTGAAAATATTTGAGAGAGATTTTTTGGTTTTGTGTATGCCAGTCAATAGGTACTGGTGATGGTGATGGTGATGATGAAGCATATTAGGATTCTTCTTCTTCGCAGAAGAGAAGTTCTTTTAAGTCGGCGGTGGTATCGGAAACGGTGGTACTTGGTATTTTGTGGTGTTATTTTGGTTTAATTATTAGGTTTGAGCTTTATTTCTGAATTTAATTGTCACTATTCTTGTGTTTATCAAATATGACTACTGGTTTTTAATTACTTGAATTGGGTAATGGAAGGTTTTGCAATTCCTGATCTGGAAATGTAAATTGGTTCAAGGTTTTTCAAATCCTGATCTGAAAACTTTCAATTGGTACTTAGATGTAAATGGGTGGTGATGGTGGGTTTGGATTAATAAGGATGTGGTTGGTTCAGAGGTTCTTGTTTACTAAACCTAAGGAAGTATCAATCCACAAACTGTAATAAGAAGAATTTGATTTTATTAAGTATTTTGTGATATGGGTTTGAATGACGGAGGTGTTTGGTGGACGCAGTGGTGGTAGAGGAAGGAGGAGAAGAAGAAAATATAGACTGGTGGGCAGTTCTACCTTCTGGCTGTGTATGAACTGGTCTGGGACCGAGAAAGAGAAAAAATAAAAATACTAAAGACTAATCAAATTATAAAAACAGAAACATCACACCTCAATGAGAGAGCATTTTAATGTTTGTCCAAATCAGCTAGACACCTCACCTTGAGAGGTAAATAGAGCTGTGAAACGAGTGGGGAATAGCATTTCCCGTTATTTTTAGTGCACTATTTTGTTTTTTATTTTGCTAGGTAGACAGTATCTCAAGCCCAAATCTGGTTCGCACGCACTTGAAAGCTGTCTAGTTTTCTAACAACAATTGTCCCCGAAATAACTTTCCATCTCAAAACTCAGAAGCCTAGCATTTCCGCTAAGGTCATTTACAATAAGGGTTTTCTTGCACTATTTGGATGAGTATCGGCTAACTGCAGGCTTTAAGGTATGACAGGGGGAGGAGTTCAAGCAGATCATGACACATAGGTTAAGCTCTTACATTGGTTAACTTCTTCTAAATTTCACTATGAAGAGAGGAGAACAATTAAAAGAGAAAATAACATCATCAGTGGCGGAATTTAAGATTAAGAGTATATCCACTAATAGACGTAGAAAAAACGATCAAGCGAGATACATTATTAGAGCTTAATCAGCAACAGTAAAATTTTACAGTTGCGAGACAAGATCAACTCTCAATAAAGTTTCAAAGTAGATTATGCTTCTTCAATATTTGAAGATACTTGTTTTCCAATTTCTTCTCTTTCAAATGAATAAAACACGCCCTTGTTAAATTTGCCACCAAATGCGGGTTCTTAGCTGCAAATTCATCAAAAGCAGGTGACAACACTAACTCTTCTGTGTGTTTTATTATAAATTCCAAGGCAGCTATCTTTAATGTCTGGTTCGAACAAACATCTGATACTTCCAGAACTTTGAGTGCATTGGACGAATCTAGTAATTTTAGAATTTCACGCTCGCAAAATTTCTGCAAATATGGGATTGCGTACTTATCAGCAGCAACCAACAGGGAGTAAAAGTGCTTCTCAAACTTTTCTTTAGCCAAGTTTCCACAGTAAATAAACTCCAGAAAGGCCTCAAGCTCTTCGTGATTAAATTCTTGGAGAGATATGGAGTCAGCTGGTGCTGCTTTGCACGTATCTTCTTCTAACATGTTTTTGAAAACTTCAGATCTTATTGCCTGTCGTTTTTGCACAATAAAGGGGGAAAAAAATTATTAACACTAGTAAGGCCACATGTGCGATGCACATGCTTGAATTGGATTCTTTTAACACCACCAAATTTGATAATAATGGAAAAAAAATCTTAAAATAAAAATTTAATATCCTTATTTGTACCCATTACGTAGATAATTTAAAGAGCTTTCAAAATATATTAATTTTGCAAAAATCCGATGTGTATTTTTAAAGATATCTAAGTTTTAATTTTTTTTTGATTTATTTTTAAAACAATGGCATTCTCAGAATATACAAATATTAACTAAAAGCTTAGTTAATGGGGGTATTATTGTCATGTGAAAAGGCTTCACCAAAATAAGGCTTCACCAAACAATTACCTCTTTTCTTTATATTAGTAAGATTGTAGATTGCGAAGACAGATTAATTATCTGGTTATCTGCTCATTTCATAACTCACAAGCTAAACTAGTTGACAGACACAGTTATACACCCAAAAATTATCACCAAGACACAGTTATATACTAACCAGCAAAGCTCTATGTGCAGGTATAGCAGGTCCATTACAAGGCTCAACCAGTATATCCGTGTGAATCCCTTATTTGAATGCAACATCTAACCCACCAAGAAAACTAATCAAACCTTCTTGTTTCTCGTGCACTTCCTGAATCCATTTTTCAGCAGTTGTAATGCCCTACAAAAAATCCAATCGTGTAAGCAGCATACATCTTTAAGATAAAATTGTTAGTATTATAGAGTATTTATTAATGCATAATGCGGCAATAACGTTTTAGTATAATCCCGAGGCTGAAGCCTACGTACAAATCCTAATTCCACAGAGAAACGTCTACCAAGATTCTTAATTCCTTGGTCAAGATTCTAATACGATTTCAGCAGCAGGCCTCTTGGAGTCGCTCTCCGCTATGGGAACTTCTTCGGAAGACCGGAAAGTTATGTTTAATAATCTTACAGATATTCACAAGGAAATCAACATTGTGGAAACCTAATGTGATCCTGTCTCCGCGTTTTTGGTCTTTATTTTGTTTGTTTTCTTTCTGTTTTAGGTGTTAGGCAGTGGCTTCACAAGTTGTTCTGGTGATTCCCTGTAGTGCCTTTGTTCTTTAGTTTTAGGCTAATTTTTGCTTTAAGCTATATGCTTTTCTTTAGTTGTAATTGCTTGCACACGGCTTGTGTGTTTTTTTCTTTATATAATTATCTTTGCCGAGTAAAAAAACGTATTAAAATAGCACTAGTATTATTATTACGAGATATGTGGTTCTAAAATTTAAATACAGAACAGTGTGTGTTTACCCAATAGGTATTGCGTGGATTGACTTTGGTGCTGTCAATTTTATCTCTGTGTATTAGGGTCATCATGTCTTCGACTGCAGCGAGACAGATGGCACATGCACTACGCATACGATGCCCTGACGTTCTGGTCTTCTCGCAAATGGAACATTGCATTATTGTCTCCATTGTTCTCTCCTCCGGAAACAAAATTCACAAGAAGGTGATGAAGATCTTGGAATGCGTCGAGGTCAACTTAGCTTGGAAACTATTAAGAGGACCGATGTGATTTTACTATGTAGCCAAAGGTTTATAAACGAGCAAGAGAACCTACTTTCCCATTAGGAATCGTAATCAATAACGTGGTAGGAAATCCAAGGGTAGATCTAGTCTTTTACCTCAACTGAGGCACTTCTGTCTATCCGCAGAAAGGAAAACAAAGCAAAACAAAAAAAAGAATTGTGCGACCAGCCGAGCCGACCATGTATCCTAGTGCGTAAAATGTCGTCGTACCAACTGATCGGATTTAGTTTAATGGCTAGACCGGTTTCATATTGTTTTGGATTGGTTTGGATGATCAGTTCACCAAAATTGTTGTTCAACTTTTCAAAATCACTATATAGAGCAAGACAAACAAGACGGCTGACGACAGTTCACATCCAATCCGATCAAACAGTATGACTGGATTAAATGTGATCTTTTACCAGAAAAACTTTAAATGTGATTGGATTTTGACTGGACCATTTTGTTTGGATCATGAATAGCCAAAGCCAAAGAAAGATTTTTAAGCAAAATAGCAAGGTAAGTCAAGACATTAGAACATTTTTTGTTGGCAGGCGGATGGATAAATGAGAAACTTTATACGAAGAAACGTCTTTAAAATAATGGCTTTAGGAACGAGAAAAATATTATTTTAAAGAGATTATTATTTTAGCGAGAAGAATTTAACTTGTACAAGCTGGTTGGGACTAAAGAATTTTATTATTTTAGAAAGATTATTATTTTAACGAGTATTATTTTAAGAAAGTTTTACTGTAAGCTACAAAATCGACAATGTAATACCATGAACTCCTACAAAATTAATCACAGAGAGGAATATTGATCCATGACATTTTGTCATCGCAGTGTTTATTTAGTAATTTTAGTCGCTCTTCCAATACTATCAATATTCCCATTGGGCTTGAAATTCCATTTTCATGATGCTACAAATCTCTTGAATCTTGATAAGCTTCCCTGGATTTAATTTGCTCCTCGATTATTTCGACTCCAAGAAAAGCATCCTTAAGATATAAGAGGATGGAGCACCCAAGGAGGTCTTCTTCTTCCGTAATTTGGGACTGCATTATGGATTTTGCTACAGCCACGCCGCCATTAAGTCATCAGTTGCAGTGATATCATTTCTTGCCAACCAAGATAAATAATCAGAAACACTGTTCTGATAATAGCAGACTTTCGTTCGCAGGCCTGCCCCTCTTTCCTACTCAACTCAATCATCCATACCGGTTATAAAGCAAAGCAAATGACAAAACTTTTCCATTTCCGGAAGAGAGTCCCATTTGTTACCCATTCTCAACAGATAAATCTTTTGCAATAGTGGACAGGAGGTTCTTGATATCTCATAGATGAATTTCTTGATCATCAGCATTTTCCGCTTCTGCTGAGCAGTTGGTTATGCTCACCTGTATCTTGACTGCCGTGAACTGGAAGTGACAGAACTAAGGAACCTTGAATAGATGCATTTGAAAGAGTAGTTCCCGATAACTTTGCAAGTGTATGACATTGACTTCACATATCCAAATCTTTCCATGCAAGAAGAATCTCACTAATGCACTCCCTGTCCCAATGGCCAAAGAAAACCCTAAAAGCTGCTACTATCCATGTTATTAAGGAAGGAACCCCTTGCTATTGGATGTAACATATTGACACCTATCGGTGAAAGTCAATTCTCGACGGCTAAAGTCAAAGGCGATTTTGGGCGATTTTAGGGTTTTCCGCATTTCTTCTCCGGCATCTCCCGGCGAGATGCAGCCTTCTCCTTCGACAATCTCACCTCTAGTGGTTTCCTCCAAACCCCTAGAGGTTGCTCTCTGGAGGATGGTAATTGTTCGTCACCAAATGATCTAAACCTGGTTTCGAGCCGGTTATTCCACCGGTTTTGAAGACTTTCCTCTTGTGATTCACATACTAATCGAGCTTCATGGTCATCCCTTTTTGATAAGAAGAAGGTACCAGATCGATCGGCGATATGGAATTTTATTCGTACCTCGTAATTGATGGGAAGAAGTCGATGGATATACCATATGAAGTCTTTAATGAGGATATTCGGTGTGAAGATAAGGTAATTGGAGCTTTTGTTGGTCGAAGACTCCCCTTCAATTGGGTTCGCAATGTCGTTAATAGGGCTTGGACGCCTAAAGGTAATCTCCAAATGACCATTCATGGTGAAAGTATGTTCATATTTGATTTTCAATCACCGAGGATAGGACTAGAGCCTTAGAAGTAGGTTCTATGTTTATATCTAATAGACTATTCATTGTTAAACCTTGGTCAAGGAAAGTAGAGCAGAAATAGTCGAATTAAAATCTGTTCGGCCTGGATGAACTTTAGAAATGTTCCACTATTCATGTGGAACAAAAAGGGTTTGAGTATGATTGCGAGTTTTATAGGTAAACCACTTATGATGGATACCCAAACTCTTAACAAAACCAGAATGAGTTATGCAAGGATTCGTGTTGAGGTGGATATAGAATGTGAATTTCGACTCATTTACTTTCACTTTAGGTGGAAAGGACAAAGTTGAAATTAAGATGGATTATTCTTGGAAACCCCCTAAGTGTAGTGAGTGTGCTGTATTTGGTCATGTTTTAGCTCATTGCCCAAAAAAGTTCTTTCTAATCAGCAAGTTGTGCAAAAATGGGTACCAAAGAAACTACCAACTAGTGAAAAACAAACTACTTCTATGGATGAGGAAGGATGGGTTACACAATCTAAGAAAGGTAGAAAACAAGCTTCTACTGATGTTGAAATTCTTGATAGGGAAGATTCCCCTCCTCCAACAACTGTTAATATGGAGTTTGAACAAGAAACACACACTGTCCTACAGGAGGTTACTCAGGAAAGAGTTAGTAAAGTAAATGGGGCTCTTCAGTCTAACCCTTTTTTTCTCTTGGATAAAGGTATGGAAATTCCCCAGGATCTTTTAAGACAGAATAAAGAAAACATCCAAAGTTTGTCAACTCCTTCTAATCCAAATTCCTCTAAATTGGATCCTTCTAGCTCTGGCTCAAGAGCTCATTTTCAGAGGAGAGAAGGCCTTGCTCCCCCAGCAATTAATTTATTTCCAAAGATTGCAGACTTGAAGAGGTCTGCTAGAGGTACCATTTCTTTCCCTAAATTAAAATGATGTTCAACATGGGATGTTGGAACATCAGGGGGCTAAATGACCCCTTGAAGCAATTAGAAGTTAAGCATTTGATTAAGTCTAATAATTTGTCTCTTTTTGGCATCATTGAAACTCATGTTCAAGTTCCTAATAAAGTGAGAATAAGAAATAACTTAAATCCTTATTGGAATTTTTTAGATAATGATAGTAGTGACAGTGTTGGTAGAATTTGGGTAGGATGGAATCCTGCCACTGTTCAAGTTACTTTAATTCATCATACTTCTCAAGTTATCTTTGTGGATGTTTCTACTACTTCTTCGTTGAACTTTGTGGCAGCTTTTGTGTATGGTAACAATTATTACCTTACCAGAAATGACCTGTGGAATTCTCTGTCAGCTTTTGCTTCCTTCAACAATAAGCCTTGGGTCATTTTAGGGGACTTTAACTCTATTCTTAATCCTTCTGAAAAAGTTGGGGGTTCTACTATTCTGCCTTGCCATTATGAAGCCTTTTCAAGATGCATTCAAGATTCTCTCTTGTTAGATCTGCCTTATTCAGGATGTTTCTATACCTGGACCAATTGTCAGCAAGATGGCACAATTATCAGATCCAAATTAGACAGAGTGGTGGTTAATATGGAGTGGATTTCTCAGTTCCAACTTTCTAAAGCAGAGTTTTTCTCTCGGTATTTCTGATCATTCTCCAAGTGTAGTATCAGTTTTTCTTAATCGGATTCATGGCCCTCCTCCTTTTAAGTTTTTCAATTATCTGACGGATGAGCCTGATTTCAAGGATTTGGTTAATAATGTTTGGAATCTTCCTGTCAATGGTAATCCTATGTATGTTCTTGTCACTAAACTTAAACTTGTTAAAAAGCGTATTATCCCTTGGAAAAGAGTAAAGTTTAGAAATGTCTCAGAAAAAGTGCTTTTAGCTAAAGAGAAAATGCATTGCGCTCAAGCTCAGTTACAGTCTTGCCCCTTAGATACAGACTTAGCTAGAAGAGAAAGAGAATATGTTGCTGAGTACGTCAAGTTAGCTAAATTTGAAGAATCTGAAAAAAAAACAACAATCCAGAATTAAATGGCTTGATCTTGGTGATTCTAATACTTCATTTTTTCATAATTCTATTAAAGAAAGAAGGTCAAGAAATAACATCCTGTCTCTTAAAAATGAAAATAATGTTACTCTAACCGAGGATAAAGAGATTGCTAAAGTCTGTATTGATTACTACTCTACTCTCTTTGATAGTGATGATAATTCTTCTAATATCTCTTCCTCTTCTATGGGTCTGAATTTTAATACCTGTATCCAACAAGATGATATTGCTGACTTGATAAAGCCTGTGACTAGAGAAGAAGTGGTCTTAGCTTTAAACTCTATTGGTTCCAGCAAAGCCCCAGGCCCTGATGGCTTTTCTAGCCATTTCTTTAAAGCTTGCTGGAATACTGTGGGAAATGATTTTGTTGCAGCTGTTCAGAATTTCTTTATTAAATCTAAACTTCTTAAAGAGATAAATAGTACATTTATAACCTTGATAGCCAAAAAGAAGAATCCTTCTGTTGTTTCTGATTTTAGACCCATCTCTTGCTGCAATGTGGTTTATAAGTGTATAACTAAGATCTTGGCTAATAGAATGAAGCATATTTTACGAGGTTTGATAAGCCAAAATCAGTCAGCTTTTATCTCTGGCAGATCAATCCAAGACAATATCATGGTGGCTCATGAACTGGTTAGAAATTATCATAGAACTTCAGGTTCTCCAAGATGTGCTTTGAAGATTGACCTGAGGAAAGCTTATGATACAGTTAAATGGGAAGCTATATTCTATGTTCTCAAGCATATGGGTTTTCCTAGTATCTTTATTCAGTGGATCAACTTGTGTATTTCTACCTCAAAGTTCTCCATCATAGTCAATGGTTCTCCCTATGGTTTTTTTGGTGCTTCCAGAGGTCTCAGACAGGGCTGTCCTATTTCCCCTTATTTATTTGTTCTTGCCATGGAAATGTTGAGTGCCTTTCTTTTTCGACAGGTTCAACTCCAAAACTTTGGGTTTCATCCAAGATGCAAATTGACTAGTCTCACACACTTATGCTTTGCTGATGATGTTATGATCTTCTTTAAAGGTACTACCTCAGCTGCTTATAGTCTTAACACTGCTTTATCTGAATTCAGTAAGTGCACTGGTCTAGAAATGAACAAGCAAAAAACTGCTCTTTTTTCTGCTGCTGTGGATGATGATGTTCTTAACCAGATTATTCAAATCTTAGAGTGTTCTAAGGGGGAGCTGCCTGTTAAATACCTTGGTATACCTTTAATCTCTACTAGATTATCCTACAAAGACTGTATTCCTTTGTTAGAAAAAGTTGATGCTAGGATTTTATCTTGGAAATCTATTTTTCTAGCTTACCCTGGCAGAGGTCTTCTTATTAAAGCAGTTTTAAGTGGTATGCTTTACTTTTGGTTTTCTTGCTTTATCCTTCCTAAAAGAGTAATTAAAGATCTCAATACTAAGTTCAAACGTTTCTTGTGGGCTGGTCCTGATATGAAAAAGGGTTATAATCCCTTAAGTTGGTCTAATGTCTGCCATGATTATGAAGAAGGGGGTCTAGGAATCAAGGATCCTGAAGTTACTAACATTGCTGCTAATTTAAGACATATTTGGGATCTAGTCTCTGGAAAAGATACCATATGGACCACTTGGGTTAAGGCTAATCTTATCAAAAACCAAGATTTCTGGACTATGAAGGTCGCTCAAGATTCCTCTTGGTGCTGGAGAAGAATTCTTGATCTCAGGGAGCTGGCAAAGCAACAGATTGGAGTGGTGCTAGGAGATGGTAGTAGTACTAAGTTCTTGCACGACAACTGGCACCCTAAAGGTAATCTGATTGATTGGGTTGATCCTGCTGTTATTGACTCTATTGGTGCTGATGATAATACCCTGGTGGCTGAGTTCATCTCTGAAGATAAATGGGATTTCCCTGACTTTATGCAAGAGGATATGCAGACGGTGGTGCAACAAATTTCTGCTGCTGAGTTCAATATTCTTGAAGCTGACAAACTAGTTTGGAAGTCTAACACCTCAGGTAAGTTCTCCATGAAGTCAACTTACCTTTCTATTGCTTCCCATAACCCTCATCCTGTTTGGAAAGATCTAGTTTGGTTTAAAAACCATATTCCTAGACATTCTTTTATATCTTGGCTGGCCTTTCACAAAAGATTAAAAACTAGAAGCAAATTATTTAAATGGGGTAGAATAAATGATAACTCTTGCATTTTATGCAATGGCCTGAAAAGAGATCAAGATCATCTTTTCATGAGTGTGCTTTGTCTCATTGGTATTTGGAAGGGCTTATTTTAAAACTAGGCTATGTCAGAGATGTGCTTCCAAGCTGGGATGAGGAACTTGCTTGGTGTGCTCAGACTTTTACCAAGTCAGGTTGCATTTCTACTATTAAAAAGTTGGCTCTAAACAGCTTCATCTATCATATTTGGATTGAAAGGAACCAAAGGGTCTTTAAAGCTCAGTACAACTCTCAAGACCAAATTAGTCTTCTTGTGGTTCGGGATGTTAGAATGAAGATGGTCGCTTCAAAGCTTAAGGTTGATGATAACATAAATAATGTGGTTTATGAATAGATGGAAATGGATTGTCTTTTTGTTATGCCTGAAACCATTGAATGCAGTTGGTTAGCTCCCTCTGAGAATGAGGTGATGATAAATATAGATGGGTCTATGACTGATGACTCTGGAGGTTTCGGAGCTGTTATTAGAGACCATCATGCTGAAGTTCTGATTGCAGCAAATGGAGGAAGCTTGCCTATGTCTGTTTTAACCCATGAGCTTCAAGGTGCTGAATTAGGCTTGAATCTGGCTGTTCATAAGAACCTGTTGAATGTTCACATGGCTACTGACTCAATGGCAGTGTATAATCTGTTTACAAATCCTGATGCTGTCCCCCCTTGGAGAGTGCTGCAAATTTGGAGACGTATCAAGAAGCTGCATAGTAGACTTCTTTCTTGGAAAATTTCTCATTGTTACAGGGAAACTAACAAAACTTGCTCATAGTTTAGCAAGTCAACATCCTTCTAGTTTCTTTGTTTGGAGATTCGTTACGAAGATTTCTCTCCTGATTTCAGAGAAATCTTGGCAGCTGATAAGGCGAGAAAGATCTATCACAGAAGGAAGAGGAGAGCTGACTAACTTCTTCCTGTCTGTTCTGTTTAGTTTGTTTTTGGTTTGTTCCTTTTTTTTTTTTCCTTTTTGTTCTTGGTTTGGGTTCCCTTAACCCAGCGGAATGTATCAAAAAAAAAAAAAAAAAAAAAAAAAAAAAACCCCTTGCTATTGCACCAAACAGGCCCATGTCCTTTCTTTGCTAAAATAGGACAAACGACCAAAGGCCAGCTGTAGATCACCAAAGAAACTGCACTTCTCTTGCCACTGCTTCTTTCACAGCCGCCTTGTCCTCTACCTTCTTGGATTTTTTTTATTTGCCTAAACTCCACCACAAGAACAATCACTCCTATAGGTTTGGAAGTTTGACATTGAGCACATCAACAATATCAGCTTCAGTTTTGGCATTTCTGCTATTTGGAAAGATGTTTAAGCACTATTTGGCCTTCCAGATCTGAATGAAGCATCAAAATGATTCTTTACCAATCAAACAGAGAAAAAAAAATAAAAACTTATATTATGGTGCTGAAAACTTCTCTATGTGTATGATTAACTTACAAATATAAAAGCTAGTATAGATAGTGTTAACTGTTAAGGGAGGCAGTGTCTATAGTTTTTAGGGCAAGTATAATGTCCCATTAGAAAAAAGGATATACATTATACAACGACATACCATATGCTTGGCATTTTTCTTATCAATTTGAAAAAAATTACCTTGATCAAAATATCTTTCTTTAAACAGGTGTTAACCAGAAAAGATGAAAAACTTATTTATAAACGGAATCTAGTGCTGAAGAATAATTCTTTTCAGAAAACAAGTATGCAACCAACGTAGGGCACACCCACTTCTGAATAAATTTTTGGGTTTCTAAATAGAAAGAAATATCAGAAAACAGGAACGCAGCCAAAAAGATGCCTATTTAGTACGTATTTATGAGGAAAAAAAATCAGAAATCAAGTACACCCCAAAAGTATGCACACCTATTTCTGAACAAAAATCTTGCGTTTTGTGATAAAAAATATCATAAAACAAGTATGCAACCAAAATGATACATACATATTTATGAACATTAAGTATCAGAAAATTACACCGGAATGCAAGATTTAAGATTTCCAATGCTATAAATATGTATGCATAGGTGTGCACACCTTTAAACAAAAATCTTGCATTTAGTATTATGAAACTAAATGGATGGATACCTTTAAATAAATGAAAACCAGTATTTGTGAATAAGATTTCCTTAACTATGCATACAAGTGGTCCTTCAGATTATACAGATAAAAACATTTCTGCCTTAAAAACTATGGGTGATGTTAATATGGTCCTTGCGCCAAATTTGGAGAGAATAGCCGAGGTTTGCATAAATTAAGAAATGACTTACAGAAGATGATGTTACAATTAAGGATGATTTAAGCATTCTAGTTTCTCTTTTATCCACTCTACAAAGCACAATGTCCCGAGGTAAAGATCCTAGAGTATCAGCTATGAACTACTAACTAAAAAAGATAAACTAGAACACAAGCAAAATCAGTTCAACGTGAATCCATATAACGATAAGATATATTACCTGTTTCAAAATAGATATTTTAACTGTTTCATTTTAGCCTAAAAATAGGCCAAATTGAGAAAGTGATAGTATCTCTTTTCCAAAAATGGAGGGAGTAGTTAGAAAGCTGCATTTTCAGATTACATGCAAGGAAAGAAAGTAAAATGGGGACCAAAATACTCACCTCAGCACAAGCAAGACTAGAAGCTGAGAAGAAGTATTCCCTTGCAGCTTGGATAATAACTGCCTTTTCTGTTGCCAAACACACTATACTGGTTCCTTTCAAATAGTTCCTTGCAAGGGAAATCCCCAACTTTTAGCAGTCCTCTACAGAATTCCATCAGCATATATTCTAAGTCCAGAAAACGAAATGCCTTTTTTCTGATCACATTGCATAACTCGTCAAATGTTTGCCCAATTGTTATCTGATCTTCCAGGTTGACGGTGGTCAAATTTAGAGAGAATAAGATGAAGAATCTGTATTACACCCTTTGCATCTGACTGAGATTCTAGTACGAACTTAATTGGTTTTGGAACCTGAAATATCAAGTCATATAGGATTAGAACTTCACACACACACACACAAAAAAAAAAAAATCCACGTCTGGAGCTTGGATATTCCATACCAAGAAGAAAAGGTGTTAATCTTGTTTCTTGTGACTTGAGACTCGTGACAAAGACCTATTGAACAAATGCACATAACACAGCCTATTCCGACTAAGAAACTGATGGGAGTCCTCAAACGAAAGAGAGTGGATATAAAGAAACGTTACCTGGTAATAAATGCTATGAGTCTCCCTGCGTCAACATGCCCTTCTACAGTTTGTACTCTTTTCTCTAGACCACCAATATTTATGCCACTATCTGCCAAACATAACCTATGTGCCATCCTTGTACTCCTCACATATAGACCTTAGATTAAGAAAATTGCATGGGAATAATTTTATATGTTTTTTCTTGTTTTACCTTTGTCTTATCTCCAACACAATTCTGTACAATAAATATGGGTATATATGGAAAAATTCATCTTGAAAAGCAAAGTCCGCCTATTTAGTGGACAAATAAAAATCCTTATATATGTGGGACAGTACAAAATTCTAAGATTCGGATTCATCACATAACGAAATAGCTCATAACCTGGCCCAATAAGGCGATTTCAGAAATCTCAAAGTCACAACTGGTCTAGTTTCTCAAGATTAACTTTTTACCTACCTAAAGAGTTTTGGAAGCTTAGACAAAATGGACGCCATTATATTCCATCTATCCGTAAGACTGCACAAATAGGTGCACTGGCAGGCACATTAAACAGCTTCGACCTCATCCACGAAAATGCTATCAATTTCGAGATCCCCACAATCATTCCCAATCGCAGTCGAACAAACTCGTTATCAGCAGCAATCTCCTTCAGCCGCCTAACCAAGATTGATTCTGCTACTTCCAGGGGAGGCAAACGGCATAAAGGAAATAGCTTTCTCACGCAATCCTTTGACATCTGTGTAACTTATTCTTTGACTCTATGAATCATCATTTTAAACTTTTCATAGTCAGATGTAAATCTTCCCAGAGACAAAACTCATGGTGAAGCTAGCTATCTTCAGCATCAGTTTCATCAAAATAATTTAGTAGCTAATATGAATATGAGATTTCCTCATGGTATGGTTGCAACTCCAGAATGCCTTCACGACAGACAAATTCCGCCAAACAATCACTGTTGGAAATCACTGCTTTCCTCCTGTACTACAAGGAAAGCTCAACCACAGACAGCCAAAAGCATTTTGCTTCAGAACGGATTCAGTTTTGATTGTGATACTATTACCTAAATTATAGGGACTTCCCCATCAGAAATCAAAACCCAATTTCCGGAAATGAAAATAAGAAAGGTTAGTAGCGGGGGTTATAGTACCTTTGCAAGAGAAGTATGTAATTAAGATTACTAGTTTATCACCCGTGCGATGCACGGATTTATTTCTTGTTTGTGGAATATTGGACTCATGTTTAAAACTAATTTCTACCAAAACCTAAAAATTATGAAATGAAAAATGGTAAAAAGCAATAAGCTAATGTTTAAGTTTGTGCGCGAAAAAATAAAACAAAAAAGGCTAAAACAGATATGAATTTTGTGGGAGACAATGCATTGAAAATGAAATTCTTTTAGTATACTTTGACATCCTCTTTTTCTTGGCCGTAAAACATTTTTCCACCTCTTCTATGTCCCTGTAAGCAACGATCGCTATCTTGGACATAAATATTCTTCATTTTCTCTTTGTCTTGGTTTCCATGTTGAAACCAAAAGAACAACAAATAGAAAAAAAATATATTTATTATCCTCAAATCATTAAATATTGCCAAAAAATCTTCTAGATTGTTCTCCTTCACAATATTATGCAAAAGTATCATTGTATTTCTTGAAAAATATCGGTATGAAGGTAGTAGTTTTTAGGATAACTAATTCTCAATACCTTCACTGACTTTTCGATGCTACATTACATGAATTGTTTTCTACTTACATGATTTAATTGTCCTAAGCGGTTTAAGAAGGAAAAAAAAACATACCATTTTCCTCGAGTAGTTTAAGAAGATAAAAACGTAATTCTTTCGGCTCCATTATGTGTTTTCTTTAAACGCGCACCATCATATTTTAAAACCTCGATTTGTGGTTTATATAAAAAAAGATAATTATGGTTGGACATATATATTTTGTTGACTACCGAGAATTGTAACTATATGTTATTTGGATTTTAAAGATATTTGGTCTCGATTATTTGGAACATGTACGTTTATGCACATTTGGTAAGAGTGATAGGTCCATTTGAGATCAATGCATTTACAGAGTGCTACGGAAAGCGTGAATTGCACCATGAGATTGTAAGTATTCATCAACTTAAGGTTAATAAAATGGTCTTAATTTGTTAAATAACTTGTTAAGGATTTTTCAAATGGTGTCATTGCTAGCTAACTCTATAAAACATCATATGATCTGCAAAATCGCTCCATAATATGACGGAAAAACCACTCCATAATCTTTGGAAGTTGGAGCTAATGAATTCGTGACTTAGAAAAATCTATCAAAACAACTACCAAAACAATATATGCATACTTGTAGTTCCTAAAATATCAAACAAAGTTATTCTTAAGAAAAAACAACCTAAAGTTCAAAGCAAAAGAATAATAGAGAAACTCTAAATTATTAGTCTAAAGGAAACAAATTTAAAACCAAATCATAATAGATTTTTATTCTTGATCACATTCTTGTAGGCCACCTGGTTGGTGAACAAGACGGTATATAACTGGTATTATCAAACATGTATTGACGCACATCCCGTGAATTATTCTTCTTGATGAAGTTAATTTTCAAATTTGTTGGTCCGTCCGATGTATTTGAAATGCCAATATATGTTAGATTTTCATTTTCATCAAAGCTTCTACTCTCAAGTAGAATCAGACATTGTGTAAACCTTGTGTTGTTCCCAGTTCTCATTATGGGTATGCCAAATTCACGACAAATTTTGATTAAAAATATAAATTTAATTATGTTGGGTGGGACCCTAATGGATAAAAATATATTTAGTGGGACCTTTTATATATAAAAATATATTAGAATAATTAAGAAGTAGGAGAGAAAGAGAAATTATATATCATATATATATAATTACTCGGAGATGGAAAGACCATCGAGCGATGGAGTCTCTATCGCCCGACTCCATAGCTTATGTTTGTGTATATGTGATATTTGACATATAAGCATATATGTTTGGCAATTTGGCATACCCATAATGAGTGCATATATATGATAATGATAAATATAATGGTTTTACATGCATAGGAATAGGCCTAGTGATTATATCAAAAATTGTTTAGAGGATAAGAAGCTTGCATTCTAATACCACAGTTATCTTCGTATATTCTCCAAAACTTCTAGCTACACAATATATGTGTCATATCTAGCAGCAACCGCATTATAGTCTAATATTACTCCTTCGTATGTATGAGAGCCTAAAATACTCGTACACACCTTAAATTATTATAATACAAGTTCAGAAAACCCGCGCAATTGCGCGGGCTAGTTTATCAATATGATTCACCCGGCCTTTGCTTTAAGCTTCGTGTCAACTAAGACATTAAGACAACTAACGTGAATCAAGATCTGTTAGCAATGCACATTAAGACAACTAACGTGAATCAACTGAAGTATTAAAAGGGAGTGCAAAGAGACATCAAAAAACAGTTGGGCAATATTTAGCAATGATATCTTTTGAAGCTAAAATCTTTTTGAAGGGCATGTTTTCTTGGTTAGAACTATGAGCCCTTGAGAACAAAAATTATAACTCCAAAAAACGTTTTCCATCGAAAAGGGATTCGTACACCTTGATCAGTCACAAACTTTTGTGAGAAAGGTAGTATCAGACGGGAAGTGCATGAATCATACTCCTTTTCAATTGTTAAATAAGCTAAAAAGTTCAGCATGTTAACATACAAAATGAATTAGGATGTATGCGTAAGAGTCCTCAGTGATGCAAATCATTTTATAACATTAAACTACTTACATAGATTATAAGAGTCCACTTACTTCTTAAGAAACCAATTTTCTGCCATTTAACCACCTTTGGTCCATTTTTTTCCATTGGCCATAGTTAATTGAGTACAATGAATTTCATACAGTTATGATAGTGTCTGCAAACGGATTTAATCGAGTACAATGAGTTTCATACAACTCAATCCTAATATTTCTTTAACAATATATAAAGATGATAATCACTTAAAACAAATTAAATGACTTCTTTGTTATTATTTTTGTCCAAGAAAATACCTGACGGAGTATTAATTATCGTAGTAGTAGCAGAAGCAAAAACAATTAATGAGCTTGACAACATCATTAGCAACATCATCTGAAATCATGGTTCTTGCTTAAAGTACTGGCCAAGAAATAACCCTTACAAGTGTTGGAATATTTTCAATTCGACCTATCCAGAATATTCAAATCCAACAGACGCCATTGATGTCTGATGATGAAGAGACTCATCGTTTCATGAAGAGATGCGAAAACCTCTATAAATGGCATCTCCCATAACTCGTTAAAAAAACATCGAAAAACCTTTTCTGTTTTCTCTCTTTTCTAAAGCATCATCGAAGTTTTTTGTTCACATGTGTTCTTGATTGAATCAAGGGGTACAAACCTTGAATTCAATTTCTCGTTGTAGGGCTTTCATTGTATCCTGAAGGCATTATTTCACATACTGTTGTAATCGCCAATTTATTGGGAGGGTAGAAATAATTGTCTAAAAGAAATCGTATGAGCCTTGAAAGTTTGGAGTACAACAATCTCTTCATGTGTTCTTTCATCTTCTATTGCAACCCAGTTTTTCCAACAACAGGAACTTCAATGCCTTTTTATAGGCAAACTTCCAATGTTTTTTTTTTTTTTTTTTTTTTTGCCATTTATAATGCTTGACCTGGAAAAATTCCAAAAGAACAGAAGAAGTCGATGTTATAAGATTCCAATCACCCTTGGTAGTTATAAAATGCATAAAACTTTTCCCTGATTGAGCCAATAACGTCCTTGTGCATCAGTATAAGAAGTTTCTTTGCTATCTACTATAATCACAACGTCGTTTCCTACTCTATATACATCCATGTACTTATGTTACAGTGATTTTACAATGCTCAACAAACGCCACGTCAATGGTCAAGACACCTTAAAAACAATATTCATATCCTTGTAGAAACTAATTTTCATCTTCAAAGAGTTTTCAAAGAGTTCCCACCTTTGTCTCTAAATTGTAACTTCCATTTAGCCACAAAACTATTTTAACAAAGAAAGATACCGCCTCAATTTATTCTTTCATCTTTCCTTTGGCTAGAGTTTCCGCTGCAGAATTACACTCTTTACATCCAAAACCAAGTTTAAAAGAAAAGTAAAAAAAATCTACTTACAAAAAGAAAAAAAAAACATACTACCTCCGTTTCTGGAAAAATGTTACTTTCACTTTTTCATTTTAGCCTAAAATACCCCTCTCCGCACTGATGTGAACGCCATTTTTTGAACCTATAGCCTGCATATTCCCTTGTACAGGATGTTGTTGCAATTATTATTGTTGTTGTTGGATTTGCAAAGCAGGCTTCGTTTGAAATTTTTACCATCCTAGTGTGGCAGCCTCCGCCCTCCGTCCTCGCCACCAACTGGACTTCCCAAGGCATCAAAGGAACAATCGACGAAAAGGCTGCAAATGCACGAGAGAATTTGGGATTTAGTGTTGGCAGCAATTATTTGGATACCATGGAGCGAGAGAATCAAAAGAACAATCGACGAAAAGGCTGCAAATCCACTTCAGATTGGTGTGGATGTTGGAACTCTAATTCTCTTATAGGTTTTTCCTTCAATGGATACTTCCAATACAGAGTCGATATCTCATCTTCTGAATTTCACTAACATAAGATTTAAAGTCAGTTTCTGTTGCTTCTACTTTTTATTGGCTCTTCCTCTTTTCAAGTCTTGCGCTTTCAAATATAAGATCATAAGAACAACAAAATACTTCAATATCGATGCAACAACAAATAAGAAAGTTTTGAATATTTTACTGTCACTTCATGTACCAATTTCGAATCTTCAGAGCTGTCTACTCACGCCATGCCAAACAGTTGTGCAAATAAGAAATGACTTTTATAAAAAAAAACCAACCTTTGTATTCAAAGAGTGAATATAGGAAAGTGGAGTACACACACGAAGTTGTAACTAAACAAACAGGATGATCAAAATGTTGGTGCCGTCATCTACTTGAAAGATACCGTTGTTGTGAGAACCACTCGCGATATAAAAGCCTTTGGGAGATCAATTTTGTATATCATCGAGTGCGCCATTGATGCTCTTGGATCAAGTTCGTATGATTTTGATGTTTCTGAAACTGAAACAGAGATATAAGAAATTCAAAAACATCTATTTATCTAACTTTTGTTAATTTAAATCTCGGCAAAATCAAATGACAGTGTTCTCAAATATGAAGAAGAATGCGGATAGGTTCGCTACTAAACCCGGAGAGCGTCTTCCAATCTATTAATCTTAACCTATCATCCAAAAATTTCAGCAAACATCTACGTTCAACTAAAACAATGCACATTTTACCTCCCAACATGTCACCCTGATAAATATTTTAAGAACATTAAATGAATTTCATCAAACATTTATGTTCGAGTTCGACTAAAAGAATGCACATTTTACCTCCCACCATGTCACCCTGATGAACTTTTTCAGAACATCAAATGGATGGAAAGATTATAAGAACGACATAAGCCCAAACGCCAAGAGAAGTTCGAATAAGATGTATCTGATTTTTAAAATTTGACTCACCAATGCACATTTCTTGTCGGTGCTTAACAAATATATAGTGTTTGAATCGACGCGTTCTTTCATTAGTGTCTGTTGGCGAACAGTTCCTTCAACGTGAAGGTTTCCTTTTAACGTATATAGCATCTCTTGGGCCAAACGTTTCCATTGGTGGACAGGTTCATTTAATTTTTTACATGCCACGTGGCATTCTGACATTCAAGAAAATGTGATACTTAATGTGAGGATGCCACATCAGCAAAATCATTCTCCTTTATATTAAGAAGAATTGATTTGTTTTAGATTGAACTACAATGCGTACAACTATATGGTATTTGATATGATGCAGATAAGGTTCATGCGTAGAAGAAAATAAATGATAATACTTATCGATTTCATTTTTTTTCCTCCAATATGTTGACCTTAAAGAAAAAATATACTCGTAAGGAATATTAAAGAAATTTTCTGGCTATTGGTCTTATAATTTGTGGATTCTCATTATTCGGTATACAAAGTGCGGTTAGCATTGCTTGCAGGAATGTAATGTATTTGGGGTTTTAGAAAAGAGGTCGCCGTTGCGCACTAAAGGACCAAATTCTAATCTTTGGGTATCACAATATTATTACTCTACCAAAAAAAAAATCGTTAATCCCCCTATGTACGGTAAAAAAAGTATCACCGTTTCAGTATTTGAAAGCTTTTAACTTAACCAAAAAGAATTGTAGCGTTTCAAAAGAGATATTTTGGCAGTGGCCTTCACAGTTGGGTTGGATACACCACTAAGTTCAGCGCCTCTTTGCAGCTAGTTCTATTTCAACAATTTTTTTCATTAATTAATGGTGATCTTACAACCAAGAGATACATTTTCGTTAGCCATGACCTCCATACAACTAAGAGAGTGCGGCAACAATTTTATTGATCTTTTTTTTCTTGGAAAGACTCGCGTGGAGATTTCATTAATAAAATGAAAAGCAAACAGAATGATGGGGACATGCCAAACCTCACGAGAAGGAGAGAAAAAAAAAAGCATGTTAAAAATTATTTGAATCGATAAAAAGACAGACTCGATCTGTCACCATCCAAAACTTCTTGGATATGGCGGCTCATTCCACCATTGAGACCGTGTAATAGCACAACAATTCTATTGATCCAGACGTAGGCAAACAAAATTATTGACTGTATCAGTACCATCAATCCGTGCAAAGATATCTTTTGTTACCTTAATAATCATAAAATTGTTGGTTAGTCGACTAACAACAAAAAAAAACACTAAAAACAAAAAAGAAAAAATAATAATTATTATTGAACATGATGTGTGTTGAGATTAAACAAACCTTAATAATCATAAAATTGTTGATTAGTCGACCAGCAACGAAAAAACATACTAAAAATTAAAAAAAAAAAAAAAAATTGAACATGATCTGTGTAGAGATTAAACGAACCTTAACTTTTTGATCTAGCAATACGCATGAAGCAGCGACAATATGAATATACATTAATAAGATTTTATGCATCCTTTAGGCATACTAATCAAAAATAATTATTATTTTTAATTTATAAAAATATTCACAGAATGATTTATACCTTTAAATTCTTTGAGCACGATCGAGGATACATTTAAAACAGAAAACAAAAGTGGATCAGATTAAAAAAATCTATTTTATGCATCCTTTAGACATGCTAATCAAAAGATAATTATTGTTTTTAATTTAGAAAAATATTCGCAGAATAATGTATACCTTTAAATTCTTTGACTTATGCGCGGCTTCAACGAACATTTATAACAAGTGCAAGATCTATGATACATTCAAAACAACAAACAAAAGTGGATCAAATTAAAAACAATCTAAATAGCAAGAAAGGGAACAAAATAATCATCAAAAGAGATGCAACGTGGAAACCATAGAATTTTGGTTTTGCATTTAATGCTTTATATAGAGTTACCAAGCCCAAAAAAAATGCCATAAGAAATCAACTTTGCTTTGGATATAATATATATATCAATAAATATATAAATATTTGTTTAAATATTCGTATAACTATAGGCAGATACTTGCTTTAAAAATAATATAAATATTTCTTTAGTTATATATTTGTTGATCTGTATATTAAATGGCTATAACAAAATTTGGGCAAAAAATATTATTTTTTCACACATAATATAATCTCTTATATATCTAACGGAAAAATAATATTGAAACCAATATTCATTTTGGTTGATTATACTTTTTTATCGAGGTTTTTTGGTTTCTCATTTTTAGTTTTGCTTAAATCATGTTATGTTATTTCTATGGTTTTTATTGACGGTTTTATTTCGAACTATTGAACAGGATTAACGATCGCTTTTTGCGGAACGGGTAGCATATTTTGATCCGGTAAGCATTCACAACTCTATGTATATTGATTTATAAATTTTTATCAAAGTTCTTACTTCTTTCGAATTGCAAATGTAATCGCAGTTAGGGTTAGTTTTAATATTAGTTTAATTATCAAAAATTGTAATTGGACATTGGACATTTTTCTTATAATTTTGTGATGAAATCGTGATCAACAATATTTTTTTAGATGTAAATTTATTTTAATTTTGTTTGTACAATCTTTTTTTGTTTATTTTGTTTGTGAATTTCATTGTTAGGATTAAATGTATTAGATTTTTTAAACATTTTTGGCAATGTATAGATTTTATTATATTTAGTTATTTTAGGTAATTTGTTTGTTTGTTGTGATTGGTCGAAAATATATTGTGAACCAAAAATATTATAAAATTACCAAAAAAAAAATTTATGGTGGGGCCAGAATCAACCAGAAGCTCCGATTAACCACAGCGCTCGAAAAAACTCTATTTTTATATAAAGAATTCTTCAAAGAGCTTAAGAGGCTAAGAGTCGTGTATTCCTATTGAAGTTAGGACCAACTTTTTTTGTTTTGAAGCATAATTAGGACCAACTTGAGCAAAGCAACTCACTGGATAATCATTACAACGTGATAGTATCGCATCATCCCGTAGCCTTCCGATCTGCAATGAAACAAAAGAAAAGGTTTAACTTTAACATCTTGGGATACCTATAAGAAGCTATAAATTGCCAACATCAAATAGAAAGAACCCTAATTTGGGGCATACAAAAAAATTTGGGGGCATATGGAATAAGACAAAAAAAAAGGGGGCTAATAGTATTTTTAGGGTGGCCCTTATCCCCTCTTTTCAAAAATGCGAAAATACCCTTATGAAATTAGTGTTAAATTAGTGTTAATCAGATTAATTAGTTGTTAATGATTGTAGTTAGTTTAGTGTTAATTTAGGATAATAATTATCTTTTTAAAGATAGTTAGTGACTTATTTTAGACAAAGAAGAAGGAGGAAAGAAGAAGGAGAGGAGGAATTTTTTTTTTTTTCTTTGTGATCTTTGTGATTATTGAGAGATGTGTGATACAAATTCGAGTGAGAAAGGTGAATCTTCATCACGTAAAGCTAACATATCAATTACGATGGAGATCCGGAGATGGCTTATTTGTTGGATTATGAAAATGATTTTACCCAAACTCAATCTCAAACTCAACTTTTTTCTCAAGCTTAAGATGATGCCTTTTTGGAGCCAAATCCCGAAGATGAGTACATGGATGAGGAACCCAATGTTAATAATACATAGGTATGGTTGTAGACGTTGTTTAATGTCCGTTTTGTAGCTTGAATTCACCAAAAGTTTTGATTTTTGTATGTAATTCTACAGCAGAGAGTTAGGTTCTATGAGATAATTTGTATCCGAACCTTGATAAATAAGAACATTTCGGTTTGTACGATTGAATTCTTTATAAGCCGAATTGTCATAGAATTATTTTCCCACCAAATAAATTCCATGGTTCGGCTTAACGATGATGTGCTAATGAGCCGAACTTCAAAGATCGGCTTTAAAATAGTATTGTGAATGAGCCGAACCTAACCCCAAACGATAGCGAAACTAATGGAGAACATCAACGTCCAAATTAACTCATTCAAATCAATGATATATCATCTTCAAGAGAATGAAAATACAAAAAAAAAAAAGCAAAAAGAATGAGGCCATTCCGACATCGGACGAAGAAGTTATGGCCAAAATAAAATCTAAAAACTTGAGAGTACAGAGATAAGTTCGGTGATAACTCATCATCACGAGTTAGCCGAACCTAGAGCCTACAAAGCAAGATTTTGAAGTGTTTGAGAGATAAGTTCGGCTTAAAAGTAATCTAATCGAGTCGGCCGAACCCGACAACCACACAGGGTAAATTTCATTTGTCGGGTTCGGTAGGGGAAAGGTTGGCAAGGTATTAGCCGAACCTCGACACTTGTGATGGGAAAAAATTGACTTTTATCTCAAGGAGAAACGGTTTTGAAGGATTCTAAAGCCTAACTTTGAGATCTCAATATAAGAAAATCCTTAAGAAGAGATCTTTCAATCTTTATCATCTCTTTACACCACATTTTATCATTCATGATATCTTCCACATCATAAAAAATACATCCAAAGGTCTAAAGCGACATGCATCAATTTTGAGAAGAAAAATCAAGTTAGAGGTTCGCGATCACCACCATATTCATCAACCCGTCCTCCCCTCCACCACCATCTTCATCATCACCTCATACTACACCCTTATTTTCATCATTATCAACCTCTTGTTCTACTGAGCAAACATCCACCCGTGTCATTTCGCCTTTTCCCATGCATGCAATTTTTGGTGCCACCACCTCGAGGTTTGGGAGTTCTTGAATTAGAAGGAGTCACTTCCATTGTTCTCCTTTTAAGCTTCTCTTTGAATTTTCCCAGATGGGTGCTAAAACAAATGATACACCTTAATTAATTTTCCAAACTAAATAAATATGACTCTACTAAACAATGTGATAAGTCACCTATAAATGGACAAGTTTATAGGAAACTATTGGCCATACACAGAGTAAAGTTCGGCACATTCGATATTTATCAAAATGAGCCGAACAATGTGCCCAACAGTTCGGCGCATTATCATACAAAAATATTATAATCCGAACACAGAGGTTCGGCGCAATCGATTTTCAAAACATAAGCCGAATCGTTCTTCGTCTCAGTAAAGAAAAAAGAAGTTAATTTGCTAAATTTCAGCCGAACACTACTCGGAACTTCCAAAACCCAAAGGAATCATCGATTACATGTCAGAAATCAACGAAATACGAAAAACCAAGCAATGGGTTTGTGGGAAATACCTTTCTATGTGCAATTTTAAAGAATCGGGCTCTATTTCTCGCTCTCCAACACCAATCAATCCACTATCCTCTTCATCACCATCTTTTCCAAAAACTCCTAGATTGAGATGCTACAGAAGCAACACCAGGATTCGGCACCATATTTCTAGGGCATCGCTTAACACGAGGTGCCATTAATATGTTTAATCGAGAACTTAATCGAACAAAGAAATTTTCAGAATTTTGTTTGTGTTTTTGGAGAAGAAGAGTGAGAGAGAAGGGTTAATTAGTAATAGTTAGTGAGTTAATTAGTGGGTGGTTAGTTAATTAGGAGATGGGTTAATTAGTGGGAGAGTTTTAGGATTAGAATTTAATTAAGTGGAAGGGTAGTAATGTAATTTGAACTATGCAGGGGTATTATAGTAACTTAAGCAGCATTAGGACAGCCCTTATAATTTTGCATTGGGTGCCATCATAGGTCGGTATGCCCCCAAATTTTCTTGTGTGCCCCAAATTAGGATTCAATAGAAAATAGAGAAATATTGGTCCAGAATAAGCAATTCTTTGAGCAAAGCCCAAAATGAAAAGAACACAGAGATAAAAGGAATCTAAGTCTAAGACCTTGAATACCTTACTCGCTGCGGGTTCAAACCTCAAATTGATTAGGCTTCTAATCTTCAGATCGAAGTGGAACTGATGGCAGTAGCTGAGTGAATGGAAATCACTACGCGAGAAACCCTTTCACTCCGGTCCGGATTAGTTTTGAGAGAGAGTGAAAAAAACGAATTTTACAAAACACACCCAGCAGTATCCCCGTTTTAACGTTTTTTTATATACAAATAGAAAAAACACTTCTTTCGTGAAACTAAATAGGAGTAATACATATATTACTTCAGAACTCCCTCCCTGGCACAGTGGCACTAAAACTTCATCTTCCTCAATCTTCTTCCAGTAGTCTCTCAGAAAAAATGAGCTATCTTTCTCTCAACGCTTCAATTTTCTTGTTATTAAGTTGCTTCTGCATACCAATCGGTTACTCCATTGAAGCAAATTATTCAATGTTCATCGAATTTCCACTTCAAGAAACGCAAGAATGTTCCATTAATCATACAATGTCTTTTGAAATCTTTGATCCATTTCAATTCTCCTCTCTACTAATTCAGAAACGAACCCTATAAACCCACCAACACTCATCATCTCCACAAGAACCTTCGTCTTCTTTCAACCAAACTTCAATGTATGAACCATTTGTTGAATATTCAAGAATTCGATTCTTCAGAAAAGCCTCCTTACCACTGATCCACAACAATACTAATACAAGCAGGTTGGAATTACGGGTTACTCCAATGGGTTGTTTACCAAATATTGGTTTTGGAGCCATTTTTGTTTTCTTCGTTGGGCTTTTGCAATGGTGTTGTTGCTGTTCAAGAAGAAGAGAGGCGACTGTGGTGAACAATTACACTGTGATTAATCGAGAACCACTGTTAACCCAAGATGGAGAAGATTCTGAGGGAAGCAAAAATGCTGAGGGCACTCAAGAAAGTAATATCGAGCAATCTGTTAACAAACCAAGATCACCCAAATGTTGTTATGGTATTGAGTATAATCTTGAAGAAAACAAGAAGGCTACTGCTGATTTCAGTCAGCTAATGCATACAGGACATTCAGGGTTATTTTTTTCTAGGCATGACAGATTCAGGGGATCTTGAAGCAGGCACAACTTCTATTCCGGTGAAAAAGCTTAACAAAGGGAACATGGGGGAATTGGCCTTGTTCGGCAAACTTAAAGGTCCCGGTTCAAGGTTTTTTGTAAACTTGATTGGTCAGTGCAATGATGCTGGAGACAAGTTTTTGGTTTTTGAATTGATGGGCTCTGACCTTTCTAAGCATTTTGATGTTGGATCCTCTACAAAATTTCTGGATGCCAAGAGCAGAATCACCATAGCAAGAGAACTTGCTGATGCTCTATCTTACTTGCACAATGAATGTGCTATGGTACACAGGTATGTGTTTAAAAGTTGTTGTGTGTGTTTTTTTAAATTATGGTGTGTATTTGTCGTGTGATGTGGATTACCAGCCATAAACTTCATGGATAACTTATGATGCATGTAGAAATACTAAAATTCCAGTTACTAATAGTACAGCACACCTATTTCCATGTTACTAGTAATGGTTAAATAATGTAACAACCCTTATCTTGACAGGGACATCAAAGCATCTAGTGTCTTACTAGACAAAAACTTGCGAGCTCGCTTTGGAAGTTTGAGTGAAGTTGCTGAAATAGAGCAGCAACAAGATGACCCAGAGTCTCTATTTTGCTTGATTTCATCAGCTACGGGAAGTTAATGGTATTGTTAGTTACAGGAAGTCCAAAAGCAATAAGCAATGAAGAGTGGGCATTAGAAATCCTAGAGGTTGATGCCGATGAAATCTTAGATCCAAAACTGATAAAGCAAAATGATCATTGCGTCGCAGAATTGAAAAGTCTTCTAGCCCTGGCGAAGTCATTGATTCGCCAAGACATGTCAATTGCAGAAGTGGCTCACCAGTTGGAAGAATTGGTTCAAAGATTAGAGGTGCTGCCAACTCAAGCTGAAGAAGAAGTCGACAAGGAAGTGAAAGAAGAAGAAATAAAGGCAAAAAAGAGAAATGGAAGCGTCAACGGAAACTGTTGCCCAGCAGGCTCTAGACTGTTATCATAGCTGCAACTGTTCATATAGGATAAAACAAATTGTTTGTCCATAGCTGCTGTTTTTGACATAGTTATGTAAAATCAGATGTTCTCTAACATAGCTGTTTGTTCTTCTTTGTGAAGCTTGTCTTTCATCCAATTTTAATAAAGACATGAGGTTTTTAGATGTTTTATGTGAATTCCTTCAGTTTTTTAAGTACATAGGGTGCAAATGATTTCATATTGGAGGATCACATTTAAAAGCTTTAGCTTATTTGGGAGCTAAATTTTATGCCCATATGGAAGTGAGGCAGCATGATCCTAATGTTACTCCTTTGCAGAAAAATGAGAATGGCTTGGGTAATGTGGGTGTGTTCCAAATGGTCTCTCCTAATAAGCTGAAAAATGAGCAAAGAAATCAGGTAAAAAAGGGGACTTGCCATAGAAAGTTCCCATTTGCTTTATGAACCCTTATAGTTATAGCATACTGGAGTCAGAACCTGAAAGTGGAAATGGAATGGGATAGAAGAGTTACCAGTCGATTTGAGGTGGTGGAGAAAGCTCAAGACACTGGTATTTTTCCTGTCAGAGAAATATCATTCCAAAACTGCTAGTGCAAGTGGCAATAGCTTTTCCTTCCATTTGCTTACATTTAAGCATCTTATTGATTCTACAAGGTCTATAATAAACTCACAAAAAGCCATATTAACAATTGGTTCTGCAAGGTCTGTAAATTCACATTATGTAACAAGTCTGCAGTAAATGGCTATTAAAAACTAAGTGTAACCATATTAACCACTATAATCAGATAGTAATCTGAAACAACAAAATGAGCACAAAACTAAAAAAAAAAAATTGTAATAGATCATTAAATCATTAAGATAACACGTTTCTTACAAATGTTGTTTCTCCATGAACAATGCCCTTGTGATTTGTACACTTAAATGTGGATTTTTCCTTGCAAATTCATCATATTTGACTGAGAATACTATATCTTCCATATGTTTCACTATGTAATTTATGGCAGCGTCTCTTAATATTTTGTTCGAACAAATATCCGATATCTCTAAAACTTCTAGTGTATTTGATGAATCCAGTAATTCGAGCATTTTACACTCGCAAAACTTTTGCAAATATGGAATTTCGTACTTGTCGGCTGCAATTGACAAAGCGTAAACATGCTTTTCCACTTTTTCTGTAGCTAAACTTCCACTGTACAGGAACTCTAGGAGAGCATCAAGTTCTTCATGACTGAGTTCCGAGAAAGTAACCGTGTCGGTTGGAGCAGCTTTACACCCATCTGATTCTAACATGGTCTTGAATATATCCGACCTTATTGCCTGCATTGTTTAAATTCATCAATTTCTGTGTATGCAATTGAAAATGGGCAATGGTCTAAATTGAGAAATGTGAAATGAACGTGTACTAACCAACAAAGCTCTGTGAGCAGGCAAAGAAGGTCCAGAATTGCCAGGCTTGATTTGTATGTCTGAATGAATTCCATCTCTAAATGCAGCAATTAACCCACCAAGAAACTTAATCTTTTCGTTTAATCCGTCTTCTCTTTGCTTCAATTCCTTCATCCATTTCAGTACACTTTCAATCCCCTGCTAACACAGAGCCAAAATTTAACATTTCAAGCATAGTTATAACTCAATATCATCCTAAGAAATTCAGAAAACAGAAACAGAAGCACATAGTACTAGAGATGTACCTTATTAGGAGGAGAAATGCTGTACAAACTCTCCTGATTGGCAGCATCATTATTTTCTAGATTGTTTACAAATGCTATCAAACTTTTGGAACATTCATAACAAGCCAAGCATACTGTGTTTCTTGGAGGCCTTAGGATCATTGGTATCGAACTACAAACGCAACAATCCATCGAATCGTCGCTCTCGCTTACAATTCAAGAAAATGTGGAAGAAGGAGGAGGATGTTTTTAGTTCATGACAACCTGAATATAACTTCTATGTACATTTCTTAAACTAAACTCCTCTTATATTATTATTAATTAATAATCATTAGTTAGTTGTTGAATCCATTTTGTATGTCCAAACCGTTGTATAGGAAAAATACAGGATCACCTACTTACATTCTTTATCCAAGTTAAACTTATCTAAAGGTAATGGCAATTATACCCTTCAGCTAAGGAATGAAATTATCAAGATTCCGTTTGGTAATCCAATGACAGACAAGAAAAGTTTAAAATCTCATGGGGCAATATCGACACTTGCCCAAAAAAAAAAATGTATATGGTATAAAATAGCATGTGTTGTTCTATAAAAAATGAAAATGGTGGGTGGTAAGCAAAAGAGGAGTGACAGGCCTCTCGTAACAGCAAATATGTTGAGGCAAGCACGTCATCAACCACTTTCCATCCCATTACATATCACACTAATATGATAATTCAAAGTTAGTTAGATACTTTTGAGTTTTATATATTTTAGCATGGCAATCATCTTTAGTCCATTAGGGGAACAAAATAATGGGTGTTACTGTTATTGCCGATTTAATTAATCGGAAATTTGTCGAAATTAGTAAAGTTAATTTATCAACCACAGATTTATGATGCACTTTCTCAAAAATGCGAATGTTCATGGGCTCGGCTGTCTCAACTGTTTTTGAAGGCAAAAGTCCCTGGACCCAATATAACTTTTACATCAGATCAACCATAGGTCAATTAAAAATGAACAAGGACCAAGTTAAAGGAGATACAGTAGACTTAAATTCTAGTTAACCATAATCCATAATAAATTGTAAATGGTAAACATATTGATATTCTTTTTTTTCTTTTCTTTTTTTCATTTTTTTTTATATTCAGAAGAAAAAGAAAAAAGAAAAAAAAAAAGAAACTAAAGCTCAGCTAGCTGAGAGAAGAAAGAAGGAGGTGTTGGAGAAGTCCACCACAGATTCATATGATGGCGTGCAGCGTACTTTGCGAGATTATGAGCTAAAGAATTAGCATCTCGTTCAATGAAACAAAACTTGACTGCTCGGATCTGCTGAGATAGCGCAAAAATATCTTCAATCAATCTTCTATTCCTCCAAGGAATAGCTGAACTTTCTTGGCTTAGAATCTTGATCACTTGCTGGTAGTCCCCCTTTACTATAATGTCGTCATATTGCATATCTCTTAGATAGTTTTAAAGCTAGCAAGACACCATGAGCTTCAGCCACGACGGGGTCACTTTGGTTGATGGTTGTCGAGGTTGCAGCTTGGAAATCAGTGTCAGCATTCCTAACTACAACTGTCGCTGCAGATTTATGGTCTATAACTAAACCATCAAAAATTATTTTTATGGTACCAGCTGGAGAAGGTAACCAATCAGCACCTGAGTCATCATCAACAGTAGTATCTTCAAAATTGTTTTGACCTTGTAGTTCTGGGTTAAAGTAATCATTAAATAGTCTATAGGACTCGAGAAGAATAGACTGTATTGGACAATGGTTCTCAAAAACCTTCAGATTTCTCGATTTCCATATTCCACATAACAAGTTAGCACCCTTGCAAAAAAATCTCAAATATGTCCTGCATACGAAGCCAGCAAGCTATCAAGTCTCTAATGGACAAGTTTGCAATCAGATCAGTCCTTATTCCCAATGATGAAGCGAATGAGATAGCTCTTGTTAGAGCACTGCTCGGTCGAACTCGCAAGCCTTGCTATCTCAAGCTTGTTTGTCAAGTTTAGGTGATCAAAACTATAAGTCTTGATTTCTAGTCTACTTATAGCTATGTCTCGGATTAGGATAGAATGTGTAGTTGAGCTTTAGACTTCACGGCGTTCGTCGATTGAAGACGAAGATCTACTAAGGAGAGCTTGGAGGAACTTTATCAACAAAAGGTGTGTGGAGACTAAAACTTATTTATCACTCAGAAGTCTATTCTATTCTATCTCCTAATGATACTAAGTCGTATAGCTATATAGACTTTTACATTATACACAATTGATATTTCGAGTTGAGTTTAACTCGTTTATGTCTTTCTCGAAATATGTGTTGGAAGATTTTTGCTTTAGCTATGTTCATCATTTTTCTTGACGAGTTTAGTTGGAAACAATTTATTTGTTGGAAACTAAATAATAAGTCAAAAGATGATCATGTGATTGCCTTGAAACATCTTACATGATTTGTGTGTGACAGTCATTTGATGTCGACTCGGAATGTTTCGTATTGATCATTCGATCACTTGAAAATTACTTATAAGCTAATGGTATGTGTGAGACAGCTATTGTCGTCTTCTAAGGATGTTTCAATTATTGAAATGGGAGTTTAGAACAATTAACCATTGTCTGGATATAACACAGTATGCATACCGTTATGCAAACTGTTGTGGTATGATTCAGGTCCGGTAACCAAGTTTGCATACCAGTACGCGAACGGTTTTAACTGTTAAAGTCCGAGAACCAAGTTTGCATACCAGTATGCGAACGGTTTACCTGAGTTACGGTCTGGGACAGCAGTATGCGTACACATTTGCGAACTGCTGGACAAGACCAAAGTCCGGAACTAAAGTTTGCGTACGTGTTTGTAAACTTAGTTGGTTAAGTTATAAAATCGTTGAAGTATTATTTCATAATCATGAACAAATACATTTATAAATTAAGGAATGCAATCCTTGAAAACCTTGGCTTAATGTTCATGAATTGATTCTTGAATAAGTACTTTGTACAATCATGAATCAAATCCGATTTTGTTTCAATTGTGTCTTGTATACTTCTATGAGAATATAAACAATTGAACAACTCTATGAGTAACACAATTAGATTCATTTGATTTAGAAGTGTTAGATGAATGTGGTTAATACAAAAGTGTTCATATGGATAACTTCGGTTAACTATTATTGAGCCAACTCAATATACACGTTTAGGTACGGTTACCCATATCTAAATGAAGGTATATTTCATTTGTGTGTAACAAACTAAGACCATATAACGGTGGAGAGATATTTCTTTGGTTTTAAGCAAATTTAGCTTGAATCTTAAATCAGGTTTTCATCTAACGGTGAATATTATTTGCTTTGTTACTAAGCTAACTTAGAATGCAAACCCGTATTTAAAAGACTATATAAGGGAGAACTCTAGCAACTGGAAAACCTAATCCCCGCACTTTTTTGTGATACTAGTTGCGACTAGTGTCGATTCTCCTTTAACCTAGGTTTTTCCTAAAACCATTATAGGTTAACGACTTGAAGACTTCATTGGGATTCTGAAGCCAGACCCAACTATTTTCTCTGTAGTTGCGTATTCTGATCTTAATTGTTTTATTGTATTGAGTACTATCTTCTCTAAGATTTGCTCGAGATTTATCTCTGATATGTAAGATATAAAAAGTAATCACAAGGCTCTTCGTCTCATTCTTTGTCAACGATCACAACGATCTAGAGCTTTTTCAGCTCTAGATCGTTGACAGTGAAGTAGAAGGTGCTTTAAGGAGTCATCTTGGTCCACACATACAACAATTTGGATCGACGTTTTGAATAAATTTGTTGATGGATTTTCGACAACCAACCTCACTGTGTAAAATTCGCCAGATGAAGACTTGTACACTAGACGCTATGCATTTAACTTTTCATAGTCTCTTCCAAGGGAAATTGTTATTGTTGGTTGTAGAACATTGCCCATCTTGATCCATGAGGAGCTTCTGAAACGACTTTGGTGTGAAAGCACCTATTGGAATTGGCTTCCATATGAGCCTGTCCCTTTCAGCATTATCAGTAATATGTATGGCTAAAATAACATTAGTTGTAGTAGCATAAAACAAAGATGGTATCAATCAAGCGTCCCAACTCAAGGCGCCATTACCACTAATTCCCATCATTTCATGCACCAAATGGATGTTGCACTGGTTCATTTTTTTGAGTTTAGGGCGGAATGAGTCAATTATTAGGATCCATGGATCACGCCAAATATTAATCTCTCTTTCATCTCTCATTAACCAAAGACATCCGTGTTTAAGCTCATTTCTAACCAATAAGATAACCTGCCATGTACTCGATGCTCCGGAGCATTGCTGACGTCCCATGAATTGTCGTTTCGCATGTACGTAGGCTTTAGAACCTGAACCCAAGGTGCGTCAGGTTCCGTAAGTAATTTTCATCTCAGTTTAGCCACCATAGCTTTGTTTATATGCTAAAGAGATCTCAAACCAATTCCTCCATCGTCTTTTGCTTTAACAAACCAATCCCAATTGATGAAGTGCAAACGTTTTGAATCTTTGTTATGACCCCACCAGAAGTTATGAATTCTTTTGTTTAATCTCTTAATGACCTTTTTGAGAATGATTGAAGTCTCCATGAACTATATGGGGATAAGCCCAAGAATAGTCTTTATTAGTTAGATGTGGCCAACGTGTGATAGAGTATGACGCTTCCACCTTGCCATCTTTGCCTCCATCTTCTCTATAAGAAATAAATGCATACATGCTATGTTTGTGGGCATGCTGGAGAATGTTAATTACCAGGTATTTTTCTTGATTCTCCGTAACTCTTATGCCCGAAGAAGTAGTAACACTGGACCTCACTAGCTCAGGTGTATTCTTGCAAAACAGAATAGATGATTTAGAATAATTCACGGGTTTTCCTGACCATTGAAAGTATGTGGTGAGAGTAGCTTGTAGAGTATTAAAGGTGGTAGGATTCACATTCCCAAATAAGAGAATATCATTTGCATAACATGTGAGACGTTAGGAGCCCATCGATTAATCTTGTAGCCGTTATACAGTCTATCTGCCTCCATTTTTCGCATTAACCACGATAAACCTTGTGAGCAAAGGATAAACAGGTATGGAGAGAGCGGAAACCCTTGCTTATTCCCCTACTTCCGTAAAATAGACCTAGTGGATGACCATTAACCAAGATAGAGAACGACGCCGTCTTGACACAAGACATAATAAGTCTAAGGGAGTTTCCTTGGATGCCAATACCCAACAGAACAGCCATCAAGTACTTCTATTCGACTATATCATATGCTTTACTCATATCCAATTTTTTATCAAGAGCACCAAGAATAGAGTCAGACTTATGCATAGAGTGGATTAGTTCATTTGCAATAACAACATTATTTATAATTAGCCTCTCGGGGACAAAAGAGGATTGGATTTTGTCAATGAAATCAAAAAGGTGGGACGAAGTCTATTAGCAAGTATTTTAGCAATAATCTTATAGAGAACATTGCAGAGAGCAATATTTAAAAAAATAGAAGTATCTGGATTTTCTTACCTTGGGAGCCATGACCAGGTTCATGTGATTGAGTCCCACAGGAATGGTGGACACACCGAAGGCATTTTTGGTCAACTTGGTAACATCTCCACCAACAACTTGCCAACATTTTCGATAAAAGCATATTGGAAGCCCATCTGGTCCGAGGGCATTGGTAGAGCCCATAGATTTGAGAACCTCACTGATTTCTTAGGTGGATGGAATAGCCGGTAAAGAAAGATTTTTACCAGTAATGAGTTTAATGTTTCCGCAAGATATTTTAATAGGAGGGAGATTAGCAGTAGACTCACTAGTGAACGTATCATTGAAGTGGGTAATCAAGATATTCTTGATAGATTCAGAGTTCGAGGACCAGTTCTCTCCAATCTTAAGAGCATGAATCGTATTCTTCTTTCTTATATGGACCACAGAAAAGTGGAACATCCTGGTGTTTTTGTCGCAGTTTGAAATCCATTTTGATTTTGCTCGTTGCTCTTAGAATAGGCGATCTTGAGTAGTAAGTGTCTCAATTTTCTGAATAGCTTTAGCTTGGTCTTGCCGAGTATCTCTTAGGTGCAATTTCTCCTACTTAGGATTTATTTTTGTTGTTCAATCTTCCTGGTAATATTACCAAAAGTCTTTTTACTCTATTTAAATAAAGAACTACCCAACTGCCTTAGTTTATCCTGAAAAAGCGGGGGTACAACAACCACACCCAATAATTCGTTTGGAAATCTGAATAGACAAACTCCAATATACTTTCAAGAGAATCAACTACACAGTCTCAATCTAGAGAAAAGTATATCAAAGAGTTTTTATATCTCTATCTCTCAATTCAATCTGCAATCAGCAAATAGGAATTTGCGAGCCTGATTGAATATAAGAGAAATAACTTGAACGGTACCAAAGATCAATGTTCAAGGATCAATCAATTTCAATCAACAACCAAAGGTTGGGTTTATCGATTGATCGATTCAACGCACAACTTGTGATATTTCAATTATATAACAAAATATAATGCGGAAAAGAAATAACACAGACACCAGAATTTTGTTAACAAGGAAAACCGCAAATGTAGAAAAACCCCGGGACCTAGTCCAGATTTGAACACCACATTGTATTAAGCCGCTACAGAAACTAGCCTACTACCAATGAACTTCGGACTGGACTGTAGTTGAACCCTAATCAATCTCACACTGATTCAAGGTACAGTTGCGCTCCTTACGTCTTTGATCCCAGCAGGATACTACGCACTTGATTTCCTTAGTTGATCTCACCCATAACCAAGAGTTTCTATGACCCAAAGTCGAAGACTTGATAAACAAATCTTTCTCACACAGAAAAGTCTATTGGAATAGATAAATCTGTCTCCCACAAAAATACCTACGAGTTTTGTTTCGTCTTTTGATAAATCAAGGTGAACATGAACCAATTAATATACCGGACTTATATTCCCGAAGAACAGCCTAGAAATATCAATCACCTCACAATAATCTTAATCGTAAGATATTGTGGAATCACAAACGATGAGACGAAGATGTTTGTGACTACTTTTTATCTTGCCTATCGGAGAATAAATCTTGAGCCAATCTTAAAGAAGATAGTACTCAAACACGATAGAAGATCCAATATCAGATCACGCAACTATAGAGAAAATAGTTGGGTCTGGCTTCACAATCCCAATAAAGTCTTCAAGTCGTTAACCTACAGGGTTTCGTGAAAAACCTAAGGTTAAAGGAGAATCAACTCTACCTTATACAACTAGTATCACACAGAAGGTATGGGGATTAGGTTTCCCAGTTGCTAGAGTTCTCCTTTATATAGTTTTCAAATCAGGGTTTGCAATCTAAGTTACCTTGGTAACAAAGCATTCAATATCCACCGTTAGATGAAAACCTGATTAGATTCAAGCTAATATCTTTCAACCTTTAGATCGAACTTAGCTTGTTATACACAAATGAAATGTACCTTCATTTAGGTTTATGTAACCGTAACTAAACGTGTACACCATGTTGGCTCAACCGTAGTTAACCGAGGTTAGCTATATGAACACTCATATCAACCTTATTCATCTTAACCATAACTAGTTCAAATGACTCAAATGAAACTAGTTAAAGAGTTGTTCAGTTGCTATATTCTCATAGAAGTATACAAGAACACAATCGAAGCAAAATCGGTTTGATTCACTCGAATCAATTCATGAACATTATAGCCATGGTTTGCAAAGAATGCATTCCTTAATATATAAATGTATTAGTTCATGAAAAAACCGATTTTAGACCTTTAAGCACTCAAGTATACAAACGGGTTGCATACTTAAGTAGCCGGTCTGAGTATGGGTTCGCCAGTATGCGAACGTACGCATACCTTAGTACACTTCCAAAACCCAGCAGAAATTCCCGGACCTATACCTCACGCAAGTACGTGTACCGGTATGCGTACTTGGTACACGGAATTTCACAACTACAAGTACGCATACGGGTATGCATACTTTAGTTCCGGTCATGAATTACATACATGCAAGAATGCATACTATGTTTATAATCCAATAGTTCTAAACTCTATTTCAATCATCGAAACTTTCTTAGAGGATGACAATAGCCGTTTTCACACACTATTAGCATCAAAGCAATTTTCAAGTTATTGAAATAATCATAACGAAACATTCCAAGTCTACACCAAATGATTATATCACACAACCATGTAAGATGTTACTCGGCGATTGTCACATGATCATCTTTTTACTTTCGTCAATAAGATGAACTTGGTTGAAGCGAAAGCTTACCAACACACATTTCGAGAAATATGTAAGCGAGTTAATCTCAGCTCGAAATATCAAATGTGTATAATCGACAACTATATAGTAATACGACTTTTGTCTCAATATAGGAGATAGAGTAGAAATAGACTTTCCAAGTGATAGATGAGTTTTAGTCTCCACATACCTTTTGTTGATGAAGTTCCACAAGCTCTCCTTAGTAGTTCTTCGTCTTCAATTGATGAACGTCGTGAAGTCTAATGCTCAACTACACGATCTATTGAATGTTATGAATTCTTGTGAGGGATGTATTGTAGGATTTCCTGCAATCACATAATGGCGCTAGAAACAGGGATTGAAGATTAAAGATTAAAGATTGTTATTAAGATTGTTCAAATCAAGAAAATGATTAAACAAATGGATAAATCAGTTAAGGTGGAGAAAATTAAAATCAAGGAATGTAATTGAAAGTTGGAGTGTGGTTTCATTACAAAGAACAATGATTAATGAATTCCATGAAAATATCAGAGGGAGAATACATAAACGAGATTTTGAAGGAAAGAAAATCACAACGATGGAGAAGGTATCACCCTTGAAAGATTGGGAAAAATAGAAGATTACATTCACAGCAGCAGAGGTACCGAGAGAAAATTTAAACCGCACATCTCCTTTGGTAATCACAGTAACCACACGGAAAGAAAAAGAGAAATCAGCAAAAACTATAGAAGAATGGGCGATAAACAGAACTCTGGTTGATACAGGGAGTTCAGCCGATATAATATTTTACCATGCATACAGAGGAATGGGATACAAAGATGAAGAAATGTCTCCTTCAACCTATCATATTCATGGCTTTGGAAAATCTACAACAAAACCAAAAGGAGAAATAGAGGTGCGAATTTCGCTAGGAGAGATTGAAACGCAAGTGGCACTATGTGTAGTGGATATGGAATCACCGTACAACATGATGTTGGGAAGGCCATGGATACATGCAATTAAAGCTGTAGCATCAACATTACATCAGTGCATTAAATTTTCTATGCCAAGTGGGATTGGCGAAATTAGAGGGGAGGCTGATAAAGCGAGATTATGTTATCAAATTGAAGTGAAACAGTATGAAGGACGTGCAAAGAAGCGAAAAAATCGCAGAAAAGTGGCGAAGGAGGCAAAGAAAGAAGAAGAATTTAGAGCTTATATGATAAGAACAGAGGAAGGAAAAGGAATACCCAGCGAAATTTCGGGAGAAGGGAATGAGCCTGCGAAGGAGATAAAAGAACCCACACCTATGGGAGAACCTAATACCAGTTACACTGCGGCGGAACCAACAAAGGGAGTGAATGTTGGAACCGAAGAAGAACCCAAAATACTAAAAATTGGGACTAAGATGGAGGCAGATGAAGAAGAAAGAACTATTGGTTTGTTGCGAGAATTTAAAGATATTTTCGCGCGGAACATGGATGAGATGCCTGGAATAGACCCGTCTGTGGCGTGTCATAGGTTGGAGATTGACAAAAATGAGAGGCCATTCAAACAAAGGATAAGAAAAATCGCAACAACATATCATCCTTAAATAGAAGAAGAGTTGCAGAAGATGCTTGATGCTGGAATCATAAGATAAGCAAAATATCCAGAGTGGATAGCAAACATGGTTGTGGTACCAAAGGAGAAAAAGGGGATAAGAATTTGTATAGATTTTACCGATCTAAATAAAGCCTGTCCGAAAGACAGTTTTCCGTTACTAGATATTCCACAAATGGTCGAATCAGCAGCAGGAAATGATAGAATATCTTCTCTAGACGGATATAAAGGATACAATCAAATCCCTCTCGTTGAAGAAGATCAGGAGCATACTGCTTTTTTCGCTCCAAGAGGGTTATATTGTTATACAAAAATGCCATTTGGTTTCCGAAATGCTGGAGCAACATACCAAAGGATGGTAGAGAAGGTGTTTGCGAAATGGATACACAAAACATTAGAAGTGTACGTGGATGATATGTTAATAAAAAGTAAAGAAGCAAAAGATCATGTCCAAGATCTGAGAGAAATTTTTGAACAAATGAGATATTTTAACATCAAAGTAAATCCAGAAAAGTGTATCTTTGGGGTTGCGTCAGGAAAAAATTTAGGCTACATCGTATCAAAAGAAGGAATACAAGTTGATCCAGAGAAAGTGCAAGCATTTCGTGACATGCCAACACCAGCGACGGTAAAAGATGTATAGAAGTTAAATGGGCTCTTAGCTTCGCTGGGAAGATTCATTTCGCGATCATCATACAAATGTAAACATTTTTTCAACATACTCAAAAAGGGGACGAAGTTTAGATGGACAGACGAATGCGAGAAAGCTTTTCAAGGAATAAAAGAATATCTGACGAATATATCTATTTCGCAAAAAGCAGAACCGAGAGAAGAATTATTAATCTATCTTGCGACAACTTCGCATGCATTAAGTGTTGTGTTACTACGAGTAGACGCAGGAGTTGAAAAACCAATTTATTACATCAGCAAAACCTTCAATATCGCAGAGAAAAACTATTCAAAAATTGAAAAGATAATTTTGGCGTTAGTTTATGCAGCATTTAAGCTTCGCATATATTTTCAGGCACATGAAATAAGAGTACTGACAAAAATACCAATCGAGTCAGTAATGAAGAATTCAAAAAGATCAGGCAGAGTTGAGAGATGGAATGCACAAATTGGACATTTCAAAATCAAATATGAAATATTATCTTCACCCAAATCGCAAGTTGTTGCAGACTTCTTAGCAGAATTTCCTTTAGAAGATGATGAAGCTGGGGAAGAAATGATAGATGTAGAAGAAGAACATGGAAATCCGAGAGATCTATTAACAGAGCCAAATAGATGGGAAATATTGGTGGACGGATCATCAAATGGGGAAGGTAACGGAGTTGGAATTGTTTTGATTTCGCCAGAGGGCAACAAAATGGCTTTTTTATTTAGATTGGAGTTTACATCCACCAATAATGAAACAAAATATGAAGCTGTGATACATGCCATGAAGTTCGCAATAGAAATGAAGTTGGAAAATGTGAGAATCACCGGTGATTCGCAGCTAGTCATTCGTCAAATAAAAGGAGAATACACTACAAATGAATCATCCATGAAGAAATACAAGAAACTTGTTGAAGAATTGTCAGCAAGAATCCCAAAAATAAAATGGAGACACATATCAAGAAAAGATAATGACTCATGCAGATGCTTTTGCTTTTATCTCAAGTATGATGACAGATCCAATCGCGAGATGTATAAAGATACAGACACTTTTATCACCATCAATCAATAAAGAAGAAGAAGAAGAGGTAGATGTAATGATCATAGAAGATGGAGAACAAACACCCAATATCGAAGATTGGAGAGCAGAACTTCATACATATCTGATGAGAGGAGAAACACCAAGGAATAGATTGGAGGCGCACAAATTAAAAAGCCGTGCGACAAATTACGAACTAAGAGATGGGATACTGTACCGGAGATCCTTTAACGGACCTTCACTCAGATGTTTGACACGAAAAGAAGGAGAAGAAGTGTTAAAGTTGTTACATAGTGGGGATGCTGGAAATCACAGCGGTGGAAGATCTTTGGCATACAAAGCGAAAATACAAGGTTATTATTGGCCATATATGCACGAAGATGCGAAACAAATATCAAGACGTTGCGAAGATTGCCAAAGGCACGGAAAGAAAATACATGCACCTGGAGCACCATTAACATCTTCAACAAGTGTATGGCCTTTTGGAAAATGGGGTTTAGATATTGTGGGACCGTTTTAGACAACACAAAATTACTCTCGAATATTTTTGGTGCTCCTCATTGACTATTATTCATTGATTCACAATAAATCCTCAAGAACTTATCTGCTGATGGATTTTGTTGATGAAGAGCATCGAGAAGAGATGATGAATCTTCGTTTTCAGCTGGTGTTGATGAAGAGAATAGAAAAGAGCTGATGTTATTGATTGATTTTTTCGATGGATCTTCAATTTCGTTTGTGTTGATGAAGAGAATAAAGATGAGGCGAAATGAGAGAGAGATGGAGGCGCTGCTCCTGGTAGATAAAGAAGAAGATAAGTTAGGGTTGGATTTTGGATATATGGCAAGGAAAAAGGGTGGATTAATCTTTCTCATGTAAAACAATTTTACATATTTGGGCTAAAAAATAAGACTAGTGTTCCCACCCACGCAGCCGGTTCGTACGCGTTTAATTTTGGTGTTACCTTATACACAAGCAGGACGCACATGTGTTATGGTCAGCCGTTGCAAATTGCAACACCGCTAAAAAATTCGCAATTGCTTCATGCAGTTACAAATTTCGCAACAACAGCCAACAATTGCGAATTTGTGAGCAGTTGCGATTTCGGTTGCAAATTCGCAACAGTTGAAGAGCCGTTGCGAATTTTTGTTGCTAATCCCAAAAAATAATGTAGTGTCAGCAAATAGGAATTTGCAAGCCCGATTGAATACAAGATAAATAACTTGAACGGTACGAAAGACCAATGTTCAAGGATCAATCAATTTCAATCAACAACCAAAGGTTGGATTTACCAATTGATCGATTCAACGCACAACCTGTGATATTTCAATTATATAACAAAATATAATGCGGAAAAGAAATAACACAGACACCAGAATTTTATTAACGAGGAAAACCGCAAATGCAGAAAAACCCCGGGACCTAGTCCAGATTTGAACAACACATTGTATTAAGCCGCTACAGACACTAGCCTACTACCAATGAACTTCAGACTGGACTGTAGTTGAACCCTAATCAATCTCACACTGATTCAAGGTACAGTTGCATTCCTTACGTCTCTGATCCCAGCAGGATACTACACACTTGATTCCCTTAGCTAATCTCACCCACAACCAAGAGTTGCTACAACCCAAAGTCGAAGACTTGATAAACAAATCTTTCTCACACAGAAAAGTCTATTGGAATATATAAATCCTTCTCCCGCATAAATACTTACGAGTTTTGTTCCGTATTTTGATAAATCAAGGTGAACATGAACCAATTGATATACCAGACTTATATTCCCGAAAAACGGCCTAGAAATATCAATCACCTCACAATAATCTTAATCGTAAGATATTGTGGAATCACAAACGATGAGACGAAGATGTTTGTGACTACTTTTTATCTTGCCTATCGGAGAATAAATCTCTAGCCAATCTTAAAGAAGATAGTACTCAAACACGATATAAGATGCAAGATCAGATCACGTAACTACAAAGAAAATAGTTGGATCTGGCTTCACAATCCCAATGAAGTCTTCAAGTTGTTAACCTACAGGATTTCGTGAAAAACCTAAGGTTAAAGGAGAATCAACTCTACCTTATACAACTAGTATCACACAGAAGGTATGGGGATTAGGTTTCCCAGTTGCTAGAGTTCTCCTTTATATAGTTTTCAAATCAGGGTTTGCAATCTAAGTTACCTTGGTAACAAAGCATTCAATATCCACCGTTAGATGAAAACCTGATTAGATTCAAGCTAATATCTTTCAACCTTTAGATCGAACTTAGCTTGTTATACACAAATGAAATGTACCTTCATTTAGGTTTATGTAACCGTAACTAAACGTGTACACCATGTTGGCTCAACCGTAGTTAACCGAGGTTAGCTATATGAACACTCATATCAACCTTATTCATCTTAACCATAACTAGTTCAAATGACTCAAATGAAACTAGTTAAAGAGTTGTTCAGTTGCTATATTCTCATAGAAGTATACAAGAACACAATCGAAGCAAAATCGGTTTGATTCACTCGAATCAATTCATGAACATTATAGCCATGGTTTGCAAAGAATGCATTCCTTAATATATAAATGTATTAGTTCATGAACAAACCGATTTTAGACCTTTAAGCACTCAAGTATACAAACGGGTTGCATACTTAAGTAGCCGGTCTGAGTATGGGTTCGCCAGTATGCGAATGTACGCATACCTTAGTACACTTCCAAAACCCAGCAGAAATTCCCGGACCTATACCTCACGCAAGTACGCGTACCGGTATGTGTACTTGGTACACGGAATTTCATAACTACAAGTATGCATACGGGTATGCATACTTTAGTTCCGGTCATGAATCACATACATGCAAGAATGCATACTATGTTTATAATCCAATAGTTCTAAACTCTATTTCAATCATTGAAACTTTCTTAGAGGATGACAATAGCCGTTTTCACACACTATTAGCATCAAAGCAATTTTCAAGTTATTGAAATAATCATAACGAAACATTCCAAGTCTACACCAAATGATTCTATCACACAACCATGTAAGATGTTACTCGGCGATTGTCACATGATCATCTTTTGACTTTCGTCAAGTATATAAGATGAAATTGGTTGAAGCGAAAGCTTACCAACACACATTTCGAGAAATATGTAAGCAAGTTAATCTCAGCTTGAAATCTCAAATGTGTATAATCGACAACTATATAGTATTACAACTTTTGTCTCAATATAGGAGATAGAGTAGAAATAGACTTTCCAAGTGATAGATGAGTTTTAGTCTCCACATACCTTTTGTTGATGAAGTTCCACAAGCTCTCCTTAGTAGTTCTTCGTCTTCAATTGATGAACGTCGTGAAGTCTAATGCTCAACTACACGATATATCCTAGTCCGAGACATTACTATAAGTAGACTAGAAATCAAGACTTATAGTTTTGATCACAAACATTGACAAACAAGCTTGAGATAACAACGCTTGCGAGTTCGACCGAGCAATGCTCTAACATATCCAAAGTGCCACCATCACTGGAATCCCAAGTAAAGCTAACAAGGTCACTGAATTATGGGTGCTCACTCCAAGAGATTTCATATTTATCCCACCTTTTTTCCTTGGAATCCTCAAAGTATTTAGCAAAATCAGAGAGTGATCACTACTTTGTCTTGGCAAGGTTAGAACCACATCATGTTGAAATAAGTACCACCAAGATGTATCACAGAGAAGCCGATTCATTCTTTTGTAAATAGGCTCCTCATTAGTCATACTACTACACCCAATGTAAGCTGGACCACTGGATCTTAAATCCACCACGTCTCTTGTTTGAAGAAAATTCTCAAATTCCCATGTTGGAGTAGTTCAGGCCATCAACTCCACCTTGTTTTTCACTTGCAGCCGCAATTGCATTAAGGTCCCGATAATACATAAAAGAGTATTAATTTCAGCAACAAGGTTCGAGTAATCAATCCAAAAAGGGTTGCTAACTGCATAGTTCGGAGGATCGTAGGTACAGAGAAGCGCCCATTATGGGACTCCTAGAGCCGCTTGAACAATATAATGGATCAGGTTATTGGAAGCACTTATCACTTGAAGATCAACATCAGTTGTCCATAAAAGACCAAGACCACCACTTCTACCAACAATTGAGACAAAATGATAGTAACAAAATCCAAGATTATCATACAACTTAATAGAATTCATTGTATACTACTTAGTTTCAGAGATGAAAATAATAAAAATGGTCTACAAGATTTGAGGAATGCACGTGGTATTCGAATTATGTGGCTATTCTTCAAGCCACGATAATTCCACGATAGCATTAACATTGGCCTTGCGGCTCATTCTAGACAATCTCCACGTCCTTCATGTTGCTATTGGGTTTAACATGAATTTTTGCAGATGGATTCCAGTCCATAAGTATGGGACCTCTCTTCCTACCAATGGGCTCCATAGATAATTTTTCCTTATCCACTGCAAATGTTCTTGATATCAGGAAGGATATATGGGTATCAAATGGTAAACAAGCACTTAATTAACAAGTATTTATGCTCAATGAACAATTTTGAGTTATGAAGCATGTTTTAGATGACCCTATAATTTCAGAACATGTGGAGTTTTTTTTTTTTGTTTGTAGTGGTAAAAATTTAAATTGCGGTGAAAACTTTAGCCCACACGGTCAATTTTGAGCCAGGTAGCTTATCTTTGGTCACGAGTTAGTCTACGAGGATAATTTTAGGTTAATGGGGCATATTTATGATCGCTACAGTAGATTACAATTCTGATTTTGTACACGATATGTATTCGACGGTACGAAATAACCTTACGTCAAGATTTCCCATTTTAGAATATTTTTTATTTGTGTATTATGAAATTAACCGCCTAACATTTCTAAAACTCATTTTAACATGTGATTTTCAAATAATAACTAATTGGTTAAATTAGGCGTGTTATAAACTCATATGTTTGTCTAATGCTTATAAATAATTACAAATACCTATGTTACTCTAAATCAAGAATAATTATAAATAATTACAAATACCTATCCTATCGATGCATTGTATCTGCTTTACAAGCATGAGGAATATCACTAATGTCACTATAGTATAATGGTAAAGTTATTGGGTAATGATACCAGTGACATGAGTTCAAACTCGTCAACACCAAATTCTTTGCCGATTAAAAAAGAAATTTTTTCTCTTAAATTATTTTTTGTGGATATGATAGGTACTCGATTCATTATTAATATGAATATTGTAATATATAATCCAAGGGTTTAACAATTACCCCTATCTGATATTAACTCATCTCATTTGGTTTTTAATTGTACGCTTACGATTATTTATTATCTTGTAGTTTAACTGAAGTAACTCGTTACGCTTATATATCAAGATAACTTATTATTTTTTGTAAATTACAAGGAGGACTAGTTAACCTTGGTATTCTCACACTACCTCATAAGTTCAACGCTAATTTTGTTATAAAATCTAAACGACAATGCATTTGAAACTAAATTTCGATAATATATTCCTCCTACAAAGCTCTATATTCATATTAAAAATCTTAAAATTTAAGACGTGCGACACCAACATCTACCACTTTGAAATTAGTTGTTGAAATTTCACGGTTGAATTAAAATTGATAGATGATGAGGCCTATCGAAATACACTAATTTTTAGTAGAAATGTAAAGCGATGTCATTGAGGTTTTATAAAAATAAATTGACGCCAAAATTATAAAATAATATGAGGATGACTTTGTAAACAAATCTCCCTTTTAAATTAATGCAAGTACGTTTACATCAATTTCAGATAAGTTCTTTAGAAAGTTTTCACAAAATACGGTGCCCTCATCAAGGATATATAGAATGGCGTTTTGACTACTGTTAGATCATGTCATAGCGGGACTAATGACTTCCCTATTAGGATAGGTTTACACCAAGGGTCAGCTTTGAGCCCATATATTTTTACCCCATATATCAACGAAGTTAAAATGGACATTCAAGGGGAGATCCCTTGGCACATGCTCTCTGCTGATGATGACCTAATTGATGAGAGTAAGATAGGGATTGATAGACAACATGAGTTTAGGAGAAAAACCCCAAAAACCAAGGGATTTAAACTTATTAGGATTAAACAGAGTATATGAGGTATGATTTTAACAACGCTAGAGCAGGGGACATAGATATTAATTTGGCTGGACAAGTAGTACTAAGAAGGACACTTTTCGATATTTTGGGTCGAGTTGCAAAAAGATGGCGAGATTGATGAGGATGTTGGTCAAAGGTTTCGAGCGGGATGGATGAAGTGGCGACAGGCACTGACGTCCTATGTGATAAAAAAATCATGCAAAATCTCAAAGGCAAGTTATATAGAACAACAATCAGACTTGTGATGTTATATGGTATCGAGCGTTCGACTACTAAAAGAAAACACATTCAGAAAATAAATGCAATAGAGATGCACATGTTGGGTGGAGGTGTGGAAATAGTAGACAAGACTGAGTTAAAAATGATGATATACACTATAAACTTTGAGTGACACCGGTCGAGGAGAAGTTTTTCAACACCGACTGAGATGGTTTGGACATATCTAATGGAGACCCCCGAAGGCACCAGTTCACACTGGTATCATAAGTTGTATTATTAACACAAAGAGAGACAAAGGTCGACCAAAATTGATATGGTATGAAGCAGTGAAAAAAATACTTAAAGGAATGGAATGTGTCAAAACAAGCTTCGTACAAAAATGCATTGAAGTTAACAATCTATGTACCATAACCATAACTTAAGAGATTAATTAAGATTTAGTTAAGAGTAGAATTAGAGGATAAGGCTCAGCTCTGTGGTCATAGCTCAAGGACGCAGAGCTTAGGACTTTGATCCTAGAATTTATTAGTGTAGTTAGTATCTGGATTAATACTCGCAGTATTCGTAACATTACTACATTTTTACTGTTTCTTTTATTTTTTTGCTTTTGATTTTGATAATGATAGACGCATTTATGTGTCTAATTTGTTCTCAATGTTTCGCATTGTTAGTACTCGTTTTTGTCCTTATTATGGTGTTTTGTGTGTTTGTAGGTATTTTTTGGAAATAAAGATTGTTGGAAAATTCGGCTCGAAAAGTTGCTCGGAACACCCCCGGAGGACATTTGATATTCGGACTCCCACTTTGGATAAGGGGTAACCCAATTACTAAGGGGCACCCAACTGATATTCGCACCCCCAGCTGTTGGATAAGGGGCAACCCTTTCTTCCTCGTTTGAAAATTATTTTTGGCGGTAAATTTTTTTAACAGAACTGGCAGATTCTGGTTCGTGATTTGGAGGGGTTAGAGTGTGACTCAATGGCTGGGTTTGCAAGGGAAGACTTTACGGACATAAACAGGGTTGGTGTGGGCTTTTGGATTGACTAGTTTTGGCTAAATCGTCGACTTGAAGAAAACAGGGTAAGCATGTACGTGGAAGATATTCTCGGATTTTCTTGTTATCTTTGGAAGGATTTCGTGTGTATACAGCGTGCTTGACTTCATCAGAGACGCGTAAGAAATGTTTTTGGAGAAATTCAGCCATGCAGACGCGTGAAGGAGCTATAAAAGGGAAATTATTCCCGTATTGTGCAAAAAAAATAAAAGAGAATTATATGCAGTTATGATGGGAGATTTGGGGGCAGTGAGGCTATATAAGTCGTTGAGGGTCATTAGAGAGAGGGGACGGAGAGTTTGGGAGGTTTTAGAGCAACCACAGAGCAATAAAAATCGAGTTGGAGAATTCTGCTGCTGCTGCTGCCATTGAAGAACACGAAGAACATTCAACGCACGCCGGACCGTCGTTTTTGCTACAGTGCTTACGACTCGCATCCGTGGGTCGTAATACGGAGGCAGACTTAAAAGCAACAGTAACAGTTTTAACCTTCTTTGTAACAGTGTTTGCAACACTTATAATCGTTGCAAACACCCGATTTTCATCATTTTCTCCATTTCATCATTTGTACACCTCCTTGAGCAATAAAAATGAGTTTTGAGCGTGTTTCCAACATGATGAGAGGCTAATTCTCCCACAACCAAGGCAATGAGGAAGCTATTTACGCATGAATAATTGGTAACTATTTTATTTTCTCTAATTTATAATTAATAATTCACTCAATCACTGCTTTTGCAGAGTTTTAATTGTTTGCAAAATTCTTTTCATTAGTTGTGATTCAATTAGATAGGTTATGCTTTGTATTAAGATAATCTATGCTTAGGGATACAATTAATTTTTGAGAATTTGACTGATTATTTGTGAATTAAGAAACAAGGGATTTAAAAGATAATTAGAGTTTTGGGTTATTTACCGTTATTCATTCATGTGTAATAGTGGAATCAGTGTCTTGGTTATTCTCTCATATCTTGAATCAATTTTGTATTAATTTTTCTTTATTATTAATTTTTATAAGTCTAAAATCTTTTGCTTTCACAAGTCTCAACGAACCTTTTTACTACAACATTATTGATTCACATCAATTTTTGGCGCCGCCGACGCGGACTTGTCTTTAGGCTAGAGTTTTTAGATTTTATTTTAGGTTTTTATTTATTTGTTCTTCTTTACGTTTTTGGGTTTTTGTCTTTTCCTTTCAGATTTTGGGATTTGGAGCGAAAGAAAAATTTGCCAAAGCTTTTGGTGGATACTTAAAGATTTGGAGTTAAAGACAAAGCGAAAGGAGCAAAAGAAGAAGATTTAATTTTATATTTTATAAAAGAGAAAAAAAAAAAGAGAGGCATTTTTATTTTTTTTAGATATTTTTATTTTTTTAGACTTTCCTTTTCTTTTACACTTTTACTTTTTGGACTTGGACATTTGGACATTCGGACATTCCTTATTTTTTTAAACCCTACGGAAGGGTAGTATTAAATATTAAACTGTTTGCAGAGAAGGACGGTGATTACGATATCACCTCGGCCCCTCGGGTTCGTACATGACATAGGAGTCGTGGCCCGAGTGACTACAACGGTTCATCCCCCGTATGGTACGGGAGGTAAGTTTGTCGAAACACTCGCGAATCCCCTGCCAGCGAGTTACTGTATTCCTTCGTTTGCATATATGTCGAGGAACTGAAAACGGCTGTTTTAATTTCCTAGTAAAGGGCAAGGCCTGGCCATACAAGATAAGGGTTCGGATTTCATCATCGTTCTCTTCTTGCCCGCCTTAGGAAAACAATACTTAACGCGAACCCAAGCTTTAAAATTTGGAATAGAACGAGACCGATAGGGTAACGAGCTTAGTAGGAAAGTCGTTCGAAAAATATTGGTTACTCTTTTAGCATACTTCGAAGTTCATGATGGTTCTGTGAAGTTGAATACGTGACTGCGCCGCCTTGTAATAGCGGTGAGGCCTTGGGTATCAAAGCTCCACTGAGCTTCCCTCGCCTTGATTCAACTTACTTTGACTCGGATTGATCCAGAGGGGTTTGATTAAATTGTAACGAATTCCCTTTCGAAGGATTAGAAGCTGGTCTAGAAAACAATCTAAGTGGAGCTATCATGCTTTTTGTTTGCTAGATATCATTAGGTTTGCTGTGGTGGAGTCAGCCTTGTTTGTGTTTGCATAGAATCTCCCTTCCTTTTTAGGATTTTTCTTTTTCTTTTTCTTTTCTTTTTCTAGTGTATGCCTGAGGTCATTAGAGAACGGACTTGGAAAAGAACACTCTAGGTCGTTTGATTAGTGACAAACCTAGTAGTTCTTCTTGTGAAAGCGGGGAACTCGAAGACTCTTCTTGTGAGAGCCCCGTTTTTGGAAACTTCAGTTTTGAAAATCCGTCTCTTAGTGAGGAAAGTACCCCTAGTACTTCAGTTGTGCCAACGATGGCAACTTTGAAAGATTACATGTTCCCAACTGGGACCAACCGAGCTTCGTGCATTAAATTGCCAGCCAATACGGCTAACTTCGAGATAAAAGCTAGTATCCTTCAGATGATCCCTATATTCTTAGGAAAAGATGATGAGAACCCTTATTTTCATGTTAGGGACTTTGAGGAAATTTGTGGGACAGTTAGAATAAAAGACCTTATCGATGAAGTTTTGAAACTTAAGATGTTCCCTTTTCCTTAAAAGATAAAGCCAAGACTGGCTAAACAACTTACCATCCGGATCCATTGAAACACATGGGGAACTTATTCTTGCTTTCTATATGAAATTCTACCCTAAGCATAAAACTGCATGTTTGTTAGGAAGAAAATTAGTTCTAGTGTGCAACAAGAGGGAGAGTCTCTTTATAGGTTTTTAGAGAGATTCAATGATCTCCTATCTCAGTGTCCTCACCATGGATTTGATAAGATGAAACTTGTAGGGATTATTTATGATGGTTTAGACTATTCGACCAAAGACATGGTCGAGTCTATGTGTCTTTGAGTGAGTTTACTAATAAAAGTGTTGAGGATGCCTTTACCTTCTTAGGAGTTGTTCTTTGAGAAATCCCAACAGTGGGAGTCTTGTGTTGAACCCCTAAAAGACTCTTGGTCAATAGAAGTAGCACCAATGTGGTAGATACAAGCTTCGGGTCGATGCTAAGTTTCTTTGCTTTGTCCAGAAGGTTAGAAACTTTGGAAATGGGGGTCTAAAATAGGTCCCTTGGTGAACCTAATAGAACCTATCAAGTATCTAGTTGTGGAATAGAGCCCGATAACTCATTTTGGGAAGGTCGGGTTAGTGAAGAGCAAGCTCATGTCATGTTTATAACAATGCTAGGTTTGAGAACCGTCAGAAGTATGACCCATACTCAGAGACCTACAACCCTGTTTGGAGAAACCATCCTAACTTTTCTTGGTCTAAGGGCCAGAATCAAGGTCAGTCTAGTAATTCTCATCCTCCCCCAGGTTTTGGTTATGCTAAGAACTCTTCAGGTCAAACCCAGTTTCAGAACCCTTCGGATAAAAAGATCACAAGTTTAGAGGATACTCTCGCCTCATTTATTAAAAGCTTCAAAAGATCAACCAAATGGTTGCGCAAGGGATAGAAGAAAGTAAGAGTATAGGTTATGCTAACTCTCTCGTGCTATTTCCAAGTTGAAAACCCGGGTTAGTCGGATAAACGAGTCTTTGAGGGAAAAAGGTAAGTTTCCTAGTCAAACTCAGCCCAATCCTAGAGGAGTTCATCAAGTAGGTGAAGGACCATCCCATCATGTAAATGCTATTAAAACCCTTAGGAGTGGTAGAGTGGTAGACAACAAGGTAACCATGCCTGAAAGTGAACATGCTGTAGTTCACCCTTCTGAGCCAGAAAATGAGGAGACTGATAGAGTCTCTAATGAGACCAATGAGGGTCATATTGAACCAGGCTTTGTTCCCAGAGCCCCGTTCCCCCAGCTGCTAGTTCCAACTAGGAGGGAGTCCAACTTTAATGATATATTGGAGGTTTTTAAGCAAAAGTTACTATCAACATCCCATTGTTGGATGCGATTAAGCGATTCCCGCTTATGCCAAGTTTCTTAAGGACTTGTGTACACGAAAGCGTAAGCTTAGTGTTCAAAAGAAAGCCTTCCTAGCTAGTCATGTGAGTTCTATTATTCAGAATACCACTACTCCTAAGTATAACGACCCATGGTCCCTTACTATTTCTTGCACAATAGGTAAATACCGTGTTGAGAAAGCTTTGCTTGACTTAGGAGCTAGTGTGAACTTACTCCCATACCATGTGTACCTTAAGCTAGGACTTGGTGAGATGAAACCTACCAAGATGACTCTTCAGTTAGCTAATAGGTCCGTTAAAATTCCTCGGGGCGTGATCGAGGATGTTCTCATAGAGGTCGACAAGTTTATTTATCCGGTGGATTTTGTTATCCTAGATACCCAACCTGTCCCCGACCCACAGAACCGATACCGGTAATTTTAGGTCGTCCGTTTTTAGCTACATCCAATGCAATCATTAACTGTCGAACTGGTATTATGAATTTGTCTTTTGGTAATATGACTATTGAGCTGAACATCTTTCATATTAGTAAGCTACCCTCTGAACTAGATGACCCGAGCATAGAAGAGGTGAACATGATAGGAACATTAGTCGAGGAGTCATTACCAAACACTTTGTTAGAAGATCCTTTAGAGAAATGCCTAGCTCACTTTGGGATTGATTTTGATGATGATGATGTGATTAATGAGGTGAATGCCTTGTTAGATTCAACCCCTTTGACAGACACTAGTAATGGATGGAAACCAAAGTTCGAACCTCTACCCGTTTCTAAGTCTACCCTAGTTCCTTTGTTAGAAGAGCCTCCTAATTTGGACCTAAAACCATTACCAGATACCCTAAAGTATGTGTTTTTAGGCCCTTCTGAGACTTTACCTGTGATTATTGCTTCCGACTTGGATAGTGATCAGGAAAGTAGGCTAGTAACCGTCCTTCAAAACAACAAGGAAGCTTTAGGGTGGACCATAGCAGACATTAAGGGTATAAGTCCTACTGTTTGTATGCATCAGATATATTTAGAGGAAGATACCAAACCTTCTAGGGAGATGCAACGAAGACTAAACCCCAATATGAAAGAAGTAGTTCGAACCGAGGTTCTTAAGCTGTTAGATGCAGGCATTATCTACCCCATTTCAGACAGTAAGTGAGTCAGCCCCGTTCAGGTTGTTCCCAAGAAATCCGGTATTACTTTAGTCCAGAATGATAACAATGAGTTAATTCCTACCCGAGTGACCACGGGTTGGCGTGTCTGTATTGACTATAGGAAATTGAACAAGGTCACTAGGAAGGACCACTTTCCCCTTCCCTTCATCGACCAGATGCTAGAGAGATTAGCTGGACATAGTCATTACTGCTTTTTAGATGGCTACTCTGGCTATAATTAGATCGTTATTTCCCCAGAAGACCAGGAGAAAACCACTTTTACCTGTCCCTTTGGTACCTTTGCGTATAGACGCATGCCTTTCGGGCTATGTAACGCCCCTGCGACTTTTCAGCGCTGCATGATGAGCATATTTTCAGATATGGTAGAGGGGTTCTTAGAGGTCTTTATGGATGATTTTTCAGTGTTTGGTTCGTCTTTCGATGAGTGCTTGCATCATTTGTCATTAGTGTTGACTAGATGTAAGGAAAAAAATCTAGTGCTTAATTGGGAGAAATGTCATTTCATGGTTCAATCAGGAATTTTTTTAGGGCATATCGTATCTTCTAAGGGTATAGAGGTAGATAAAGCCAAAGTTGACCTTATTAAGACTTTACAGGTCCAAAAAACCGTAAAAGATATTAGGTCATTCTTAGGGCATGCAGGTTTTTATCGTCGATTCATTAAGGATTTTAGCTTGATTTCTAGACCTCTTTGCAATTTGCTTGCAAAAGATGTTAAGTTTGTCTTTGATGATGCTTGTTTAGAGGCTTTTGAGAAGCTTAAGACTTTACTCACTACCGCCCCCATAGTCCAGGCACCTAACTAGAACCTACCCTTTGAGATCATGTGCGATGCTTCAGATTATGCTATTGGTGTTGTGCTAGGTCAGCGAGAAAACAAATTACTTCATGTGATTTACTATGCTAGCAAAACTCTGAATGATGCCCAGTTGAACTATACCACTACGGAGAAGGAACTGTTAGCCATTGTGTTTGCCTTAGACAAGTTTAGACCATATATCTTAGGTTCTAAAATCGTAATCTATACTGATCATGCTGCTTTGAAATACCTTTTGTCTAAGAAGGATACCAAACCTAGATTGATTAGATGGATCCTTTTATTACAAGAATTTTGTCCAGACATTAGAGACAAAAAGGGTGCAAAAAATGTAGTAGCGGACCACTTGTCTAGGCTAGTTGTTAGTTCACCTAATGATTCCCTTCCTATTAGGGATAGTTTTCCTGATGAACAACTATTCTTTGTTACCCAATTACCTTGGTATGCGAATATAGTAAACTATCTTGTTACTGGTCGAATGCCCCAACATTGGGGTAAACAAGATCGTTCTAGGTTTTTAGCCGAGGTTAAGCACTTCTTTTGGGATGATCCTTATTTGTTTAAGTATTGTCCAGACCAGATGATTAGGAGATGTATACCTGAGAGTGACCAATCCAGTATTATTTCCTTTTGTCATGATCATGCTTGTGGGGGTCACTTTAGTGCTAAGAAGACTGCTGATAAGATATTGCAGTGTGGATTCTCTCGGCCTTCGTTGTTTAAAGACTCCCACGATTCATCGTGTTACTTGTGAACGTTGCGTAAATTAGGAACCATTTCCCGTAGGAACATGATGCCCTTGAACCCTATTTTAATCGTTGAGGTCTTTGATGTGTGGGGTATTGACTTTATGGGTCCGTTTCCTAATTCCTTTGGTAACCTATACATCCTTGTCTCCGTAGACTATGTCTCTAAGTGGATTGAGGCGGTTGCGTGTAAAACCAATGACCATAGGGTTGTGATTGAGTTCTTGAAAAATAATATACTTACACGTTTTGGTACACCGCGAGCTATAATTAGTGATGGAGGGTCGCACTTTTGTAATGGACCTTTTAGGCTTCTGATGAAGAAATATGGTATTACACATAAGGTAGCTACCCCGTATCATCCGCAGATTAGTGGTCAAGTAGAGGTTTTTAATAGGGAGATAAAACGTATATTAGAGAAAACAGTTAATCCTAATCGGAAAGACTGGTCGTCTAGGCTTACTGATGCCTTATGGGCTTATCGTACTGTGTTTAAAACCCCTATTGGAATGTCACCTTATCGGCTTGTTTATGGCAAGGCATGTCATTTACCTATTGAATTAGAACATAGAGCTTATTGGGCTGTGATGCAGCTAAATTTTTCACTTGACAAGGCAGGAACCCATAGGAAACTCCAGCTCAATGAGTTGGACGAGATTCGTATAGATGCTTACGATAGTGCGAAGGAGTATAAGAACAAAATGAAACTTGTGCATGATAGAAATATTTTACTAAGTCATTTTCTCCAGGTCAAAAAGTTCTTCCGTATGATACCCGCTTGCATCTTTTCCCCGGGAAGTTACGTTCTCGGTGGACGGGTCCTTTTATTGTTCGCACCGTATTTCCTCATGGAGTGTTGAGATCGAGACACCGGATGGTAGTAGTTCTTCGAAGGTTAACGGTCGAGATTGAAACCCTTTTTAGAACCCTTCCCTACGGGTAATGTTGAGGAGGTCCCTCGGGAGGACCCCGTTTACCCTTGATTGACCATCGAGGCGATTGTATGTTGTATATTAGTTTTTGATTTTTCTCTTCACCCTGTACTATCTTTCCGACTTCTCTCTTTACTGATTCCTCATGTTACTTTACTTTTTGGTATTGCTCTTTCATTAGAAACATTGAGGACAATGTTAGATTTAAGTTTGGGGTGGGGAAGAAACTTCTTTTTGTTAGCTTTTAGTTGCAATAAATAAACTCCAGAGCCTAGAAATTTATGTTTATTAAGGATGTCACTAACCAATCTAAGTGGATGGAAGCATTTTGGTTGTAGGAGTTGAGGAACTAATCTGATTAGATGGAAACATCTAAAGAGTCTATTCATAAAAGCACAAAGCTCGGGTGTTAGAAAAAGAAAACATGGTAGTTTCGCCATATCCTCGTGATGGAAACATCGAAAGAATCCTGATCACTTCTTTTATTTTTCTCTTTACCATTGCTAGGGTGAAATAGAGTGACTGAGATACCAAAAAAGAGACCAAACTACTAGACCAACCAGAATAAATACAATAAAGTCGATCACTGGTACCCTTGTATATGCCAAATTGAGTTGACCTAGAGTTAGGATTATCGATCACCTGGTCCCCTTGTATATGACAAAGTGTGTTGATATTAGTCCAAACCAAGATATCTCGGTCCATTAGGATAGGTTCACCTTAGTCAACATCATCCATGTTTTTCTCTACATCCATCTTCTTAATCTTTCCATGTGATTGGTTGACTCCGGTTTATGATGTCCAGAAACTATCTGAGTAGAGCTCTGTCACTTTATATGAATTTTAGTAAGCTTGAGTGCAAACTCATGTACAACAATTGGAATTTCGCATCGGGTACTTCCTCCTGTAGTCAATAAGTATGCCAACCAAGGAGATTCTTTAGTGCCTTCCAAGGTTCTGCGTAGATAGCTAGGGTCTGGAGTAAAGGTTTTGTGGGTACACCTCTGGTAAACCCTCCGGAGACAACACTCCGCCACTAGGGCCACCTAGGGGTTCAAATGATTTTTATTTTCTAGAATAAATTTGCTCGAGGACTAGCAAATAATAAGTTTGGGGGTATTTGATAGACGCATTTATGTGTCTAATTTGTTCTCAATGTTTCGCATTGTTAGTACTCGTTTTTGTCCTTATTATGGTGTTTTGTGTGTTTGTAGGTATTTTTTGGAAATAAAGATTGTTGGAAAATTCGGCTCGAAAAGTTGCTCGGAACACCCCGGAGGACATTTGATATTCGGACTCCCACTTTGGATAAGGGGTAACCCAATTACTAAGGGGCACCCAACTGATATTCGCACCCCCAGCTGTTGGATAAGGGGCAACCCTTTCTTCCTCGTTTGAAATTATTTTTGGCGGGATTTTTTTTTAACAGAACTGGCAGATTCTGGTTCGTGATTTGGAGGGGTTAGAGTGTGACTCAATGGCTGGGTTTGTAAGGGAAGACTTTACGGACATAAACAGGGTTGGTATGGGCTTTTGGATTGACTAGTTTTGGCTAAATCGTCGAATTGAAGAAAACAGGGTAAGCATGTACGTGGAAGATATTTTCGGATTTTCTTGTTATCTTTGGAAGGATTTCGTGTGTATACAACGTGCTTGACTTCATCAGAGACGCGTAAGAAATGATTTTGGAGAAATTCAGCCATGCAGACGCGTGAAGGAGCTATAAAAGGGAAATTATTCCCGTATTGTGCAAAAAAATAAAAGAGAATTATATGCAGTTATGATGGGAGATTTGGGGGCAGTGAGGCTATATAAGTCGTTGAGGGTCATTAGAGAGAGGGGACGGAGAGTTTGGGAGGTGTTGATGGGTGAAAACTACTCCTGCAGAATTTGGTAATTTGGGGTGTGGATGAGGAATGAATCTAAACCTTCAACAAATGCACTGCGCGGTGAGTGCTTGTAGATTCGAGAGATCAATCTGTGCAAGTCCGTCCTAAACCAAGAAATGGCCGTTCCAGACTTGTTTCGGTCACAAAGTGAAGGAGATGGGGTTGATCTTAGGGAGGGAAGCGAAGAAGGTGTTGAGATTGTGAAGGTGTTGGCTTGCTTATGACTTGTAATGAAAGATGAGCAAGCTTACGGTTGATGCAAGCAGGCTCCGGGTGTTTGAATACGGTTTTTGTATTAACACTTGGTTTCTGTCGTTTGAACTTGTGTTGTTCTGTGTCTTGTTTGAAATAGGGCGGAGAACCTATTTATACAAGTCATTGAGCCTCATTCACGTTTCTCGTGGGAAGTGGAGGTAGTGGAATGATGGAGTAGTGGAGTTGTGCGTTGGTGATACACGACCAGTCTTGCCCACTTCTCCAGTTCATCTCTAACCGTCCATGACTTCCTGACACGTTCTTGTGATGGCGCGTTGCACGCTGCACGCTGTAAACCGCCAGACCAATACCCCAATATGTATCCCCCCAGTTTGTGACATGATTGATGTCTGGAGTGTGGATCGTGGATCCACGAAAGATAGCATGTAATGCTGAATTGAATAACTGCGTTATTCAGGAAGTCGATACTTGTGAAGTATCGTGTGTATTTTATGCAGTACCTGCATTGTGGTGTGGTAAGGTGATGGGTAATGACGCCTTATTGACCAATTGACTCTCGACTGGGGTTGTATAACCAAGCTGGTGAAGTTGGACGGATGAGATGAGCTTTGAGACACTCATCTCGCGACCGTTAATGAATATTAGGGTTTTTGAAGAGGTGCGCAAGCATCACTCTCCAGCTTGGTCGAAACCAAGCATGGGAAAGATTTTGGAGAGGACCGACCATACATGCGTATTGACGGCATGATGGTGTAGGTGCCTTATTCCGTTCCCTCATGAAAGCGCGATTTGGGCCACTCAATTTGACCGGCAAAGAGGAGTGGTCGAGATTGATTTTGCGATAGAAGTTTGATACCGCAAGAAGCCGCGCGCCACACTCTTTTTTCCGGCGCGTTTTCCAAGACGACCTAACTTGGTCTGGTCTTGGCCACTGGTTTGACGTGAAGATGGTAGGCTGATGTTCACGCCTATACCCGACTATCCCATGAAAACGTGATCTAAGCCACTCAATTCGTCCGGTGAAGTTGAGCGGTCGAGATCAATTTGCAATTTGGGAAGTGTAACCACGCATGTTTGGGCGGGCGTTTTGGATTAGACGGGCATGATATGCCTTGGCCGATTGCATGAGGGGGTAGATGGGCCCACGGTGGTCATGCCTGGTATGACCGGACTCGCTCGATATGATCCGTGACCCTCCATTCGTGCCGGGAGAAGATGGACGCGCGTGATGGCTTGAACCCTAATTTTGGCTTTCAAAGCCGTGCGACCATGCTCTTTTCAAAGTGACGAATGTGTTGTAACCAATCATGGTTGGTTTTGACCGATTGGTCAAGTGTGTAGGCGGTCACATGGTGATTGTGTCGACATGCTCGGGCCCTTTGAGTCTACATCTACACCCTCCATCTATACCTGCGAAGATGGATGGTTGAGACGTTTTGCGGCACATGTAATATGCCGCAAACCCTAATTTAGGTTTTCCGTCCATAATGCTTGGTATGGACGGTTTCTTGGTGCAAAGGCCAATGGTCGACCATGCGGGGTCGGCCGTGTGTATTCCATACCTGCTTGGGGGTGATGGAATTGATCTGGGTCATCCAATCATGCTCGGGGAGTTGGATGACCGCATCAGATCATATCCGGACTGATATGGTCAGTGCCGGATGCTCAATCGGGCTAGTATACCACACCGAGAGGGGCTCAATCGGGCTAGTATAACACACCGAGAGGGCTCGGGCTAGTATAACACACCGAGAATCAACTCTGACGGGTATTTCGTACATGGTTTCATTATAGTGCTTGGAGGTTCGTGTTACTCGTAAGAGTAACACTCGGTCGTCATGCCACACCGATAATGAGTACTGGAAATACAAGGATGATATGAAATTCACGGGAAGGGATTGTTGCCACATGCTCCAACTCGGAGGAATTTCATGTATTCACTGTAATGGGATTGTTGCTACATGCTCCATTCTTGGTGAATTAAGTGAGGGAGTATCCAACACTTTATAAATGGCTTTATCTTTTACAAGATGTTAGCGCATGAGTTTTCCGGTTATTTACAAATTTAACCTTAAACGAAAATCCACCATCAACATTAAGTCCCCTGCCTAGCACATAATGGTTACACTATTGTGTGGTAGGCATGAGATGGTGACATACGTAAATGACCAAGCTAGAGTGAATACATATTTACCGGATAGTTTCACATTGTCAGGCGTTTCCCTGGAACCGGTTGGTCTTGATTAAGGATGCGAAGGAAGCAGGACTTGATCCGGTGAGTCGCTTTGGTTCCTCTTTTACATGTATGAGCTCGACCGCCCCTTCAAGTGTTTGAGTCAGGGATATGATTCTTCTTCTACCGGATTCTGGGCGCGGGTGCTTGCACATTGCCGATTGAATCGTTGTGTCCAGATGCTCTTAGGTTCTTGATTAGGGTCCAAAAGAAATCCCGACTTGGTCGGCGTTGGATCCTCATATATCGGGCGCCATAATCGTTTTAGGTTTCCTCAAAGCATTTATGCAGGTGAAGAGATTTTTGATCCGTTTTTACAGTAGAGCTTCCTTGCAAAAACTCTATTTCCCCATCATGTCTAACAACAGTGGATCATCTTCTTCATACCATCCAGGATCTTCCGTTAAACGTGCACGACCTGCGTCTGAGCTTCATGATCAATCCCCTGTTCGTATTCTTCGAGTCAAGAAGATCATACCGGTTTGTCTCTTCCCCCTTTTCTAAAACATTGTTTGTTCTTCATAACAGTCGGGTGAATAATCCCTTCATTCTTGCAGAGATACCCTACCGGAACATGTGTGACGGTTATTGATGATGATGACTTGACCATTCCTCTTCCTTCAAACTCAAACACACCTACCCCTGTGAATCTCGAAGACGCTGACCTGGGTGTCTCATCTTATGAATATCCAAATGCAGGTCTTTCATTCGATGTTCGCATGAAATGCTTATCCTCCAGCTACCAGGATGTCGGTGGATTCTTGGTGCGGAAGGAGTTTGTGGGTTTGTACACCAAGTTGTGGAGGAAGTACGGTCATATCGCAACCAGGAATGTGGTCCGACATTGCTCCTCTCCGCCTTGGTTACCGCGGTAAACTGCCTTCTTCCCATGATTGCGGAGATGGAGAGTATTTCTATCCGCAACGTTGCTTGAATCAAATCTCGAAAAGTGGGAGAATATGGTATCTACCCGTGAATCCATGAAGTTCAACGTGGCTGGTTGCGGCAACGTCTTGATGTCATCAAGGTTGATCGAGTTGGTATCCTCGCAAATGTTGTTCCCGCTACGAAAGCTATCTTGGAAGAGGAGAAAGCTCGGGCCGAGAATCGAGAAGGTGGAGAAGGCGTGCAGGACTTGAAGAAAAGAACGGAGAGATATCAAGCTAGACTGCAGATGATGCTCTCAAGGAATTATAATCTTCTAGATGGCCTCTTCTAAGCTGTACTCCCTTATTGTTAATGACATTTATGTCAAGAGTTTTTGAACATCTTTGCGGAATAAATTGCATTGGTTTTTGATTGGTGAGACGGGTTTTTCATCGACACATCTCTCGAATATAATTGATGATTCAAACATGTAATGAAAATAAATCCTGTATTGTTGACACGGCAGATAATGGTCAGGCGTGATATGCCTTGAGCCACTTTCCATTGATGACTGCTTCCAGCTTGCCTCCGTCTACTTTAACGATCTTGTAGTAGCCGGTATTGTAAGCCTTGGTGATTGCGTAGGGACCTTCCCATTTTGGTGAGAATTTTGGTGCAGACATGTCTTGTTGGATGTGTTTGGCTGTTTTCAAAACCCAATCTCCCACCTTGAAAACGCGTGGTTTTACAATTTTGTTGTATGCTCTGGAAATTCGATTCCCGTACACCCGAGCGCGTTCTTCGCTTTATTCCTTCTAAAATCCGAGTGTCTAACTCGCGATTCTAGAGTCGAGACTTCGGCCTCGTTCCGGTGGATCCCGATTCTTGCCGCAATCTCGGATGATGGGATTTCGATCTCTGCTTTGGGAGAATTGCATCCGCTCCGTAGACGAGTGAGTACGGCGAAACCCCAATGGAGCTTCGGGTGACGACGGTATGCCCATAGTGCCATTGGTAATCGATCACGCCATTTCCTCGGGATTGTCGTGGTACCGTTCGATTCGATGATCCGGATCAATGTCTTGTTGGTACTCTCGGCTTGCCCGTTCCCTTGAGGATAGTAGACGGTGGAGAAGACCGTTTAATGCCGTACTCCTCAAGTAACTCCCCGTACCTTCTTGTTGGCGAAGGGAGTGCCATTATCTCGTGATGATATGCTTGGGCACGCCGAAACGACAAATGATGTATTCTTTAATGAAAGCCGCAATTATCGCTCCTGTAGTTCCTCGTAGGGGAATGGCCTCTACCCATTTGGTGAAGTATTCCGTTGCGGTTATGATGTACTCGTGCTGCTTCGATGACGGTGGATTGATCTTGTCGATAATGTCCAGTCCCCAGCAGTAGAATGGCCATGGGCTGCTTATAGAATGCAGAGGGGTAGAAGGCGCATGAACAAGGTTCCCATGAATTTGGCATGTGTGACTTTGAACGAAAACGGCTGCATCATCCTCCATGGTTCGGCCAATAGTATCTCTCGTGTATTTGGAGAAAAAGTTTCCTCTTCCCTTGATGTTCTCCTTCCTTCGTGTGTCCGCTTCAAAGATGACTCGGGATTTCTTCTCCGGCCAGGCGGCGTAGCATATCACCTCCGAAGCTCTTGCGGTATAGGATCCCTTCATGGAATATGAACCGCTTGGCTCTCTCGCTTCATCTTAATAGCGTCATTTTGACCGGGCAGAATTATCCCATCACGGAGATAGCTAATGTAGGGCTCTCTCCAGGTCCCTAGTGCGGTTCACATTAAAAATCTCCAATTGGTGTGGTGGTGTCGGCAATTGAGCGGGACTTCAAGGCGATCTGGATTGAGCCTCCATTTCGGCCGTAATAACCCGGGCGTTGAAGTCGCGGAAAGCGTTACCACCAATGATTGTCCACAAATTTCATTGTGAATACGATCCACTGTAGTTGTGCTTCGTCACTTCCGGACATCTTGACAGGGAGCCATCTCGGATTCCGATGTCTACAAAGATACCATGAAGCATGAAGAAGTTTTGCAGGGTTTTGAGACTGACCTTTCCTTGGGAGAGTGAGCTGTTGAGCTCTCGAATGATCGGAGTTCGCCAATCGTCGGTCTTGGAGTCTTTGTGTTGCGGTAGCCATGTCGATTCTATGGTTCTCCTTTTTACTGTCAAAGTTTCTTCCCCCTCGAACTTCAGTTTGGAAGCCAATGTTGCTAGACAATCGGCGTGTTTGTTGTTGCTTGCGACCGACATGGGTTATGGTTGCATCGGCAAAGTAGTTTAGTAACCTCTCGTGCTTCGATCGGTACGGGCTAGTGTTACTTCTTTTAATGCATATACTCCGTTCATTTGATTCACCAAGAACTTGGAGTCACCTCTTATCTCCAGACGTGTGACTCCTGCTTGTTTAGCTATTGAAAGCCCTATGAGGAAAGCTTCGTATTCTCGCAGAGTTGTTGGTGCATTCGAAGTCTAACTTGAAGGAATGTGAAAATACTTCTCGGTTGGAGAGACTAACACCACGCATGCTCCTCCCAGTATTGCCGCTAGGGGTAGCGGAGCCGTCAAAATACAAAAGCCACACCTCTTCTTCCGAATAGAGACGTCAGGGAATTCTCAAGGGAGTTCTTCATGTAGTCCCGTAGTACCTTCTCCAGAAATGCCGCCGTAAGTCCGCAATCGCTTGGCCCTTGATAGCTCTAGGCGATGCACACGTTATGTCTAGTTCGACATTTGGAGAAGCCATTTGCCTGTCCTCCCAGTCAGACCAGCTTTGAAAGCAAAAACTTTGCAGGATCGGATTTAGACACGAGTATCACCCTATTAGATAGCAAGTAATGCCTAAACTTCTGAATGGAATGGATTAAAGCTAAACAAACCTTTTCCGCTCCGGGATATCGGAGTTCGGCATCTCTCAATATTCTACTGAAATAGTATATGGGACGTTCAATTCCCTCGTCGTCTTCCTGAGCGAGTAAAGCCCCTACGGCGGTGTCACCGAAGGCGGTGTAGAGGACCAATGGTTTCCCTTGTACAGGAGACTTCATGACGGTTGGAGATGATAGTATTTGTTGAACCTTCCGAAAAGCTTCATGTTGGGTTGCGGTCCAAACAAAGCTGGCTCCTTTCTTCAGCAAGGGGGGTGAATGATGCGGTAAGTTGGGCCAAACCAGGTATGAAGCGTCGGATGTAGTTTACCTTGCCCATGAAACTCTGGAGCTCTTTCACAGTTCGGGGAGGCGGCATTGTGAGGATAGCCTGAGTCTTGGACGGGTCTACTTTTATCCCTTCTGCAGTCACTTGGAATCCTAGAAATTTACCTGAGGAGACACCGAAAGCGCATTTCAAAGGATTCATCTTTAACTTGTATTCCCGACACCTCTCAAATACTCGCCGTAAGACGTTGGTGTGATCAGCTCGAGCCTTTGACTTGACCACAATATCATCCACATAGTCTTCTACTTGTTTATGCATCATGTCGTGGAAGATTGCCGTCATAGCACGTTGGTATGTTGCACCGGCATTCTTTAAACCGAATGGCATAACAATATAGTAAAAATTGCCAAGAGGGGTTCGGAAAGATGTCTTACTTGCATCATGCTCATACATCCTTATTTGATTGTAGCCGCTGTAGCCATCCATAAAGGAAAACATGCCGTGTCCGCTAGTGGCATCTACTAACATGTCGATGTTAGGCAAGGGAAAGTCGTCCTTGGGGCAGCATTTGTTCAAGTTTCTAAAATCCACGCAACATCGAATCTGTCCGTTTTTTCTTTTTTTTAGGGACCACATTGGCTAACTGTGTCGGATGATGAATAGGTCTGATGAAGCCAGCAGCCAGTAACTTCTGAATCTCATTCTTGATTTGTTCTTCTACCTCATGTCTGAATTGCCTCGGAGATTGCTTGATTGGCTTGGATCCAGGCGTGACGTGTAGGTGATGGGTGACCAATTTTTCGTCCAGACCGGGCATTTCCTCGTACGTCCAGGCGAACACATCTTGGTATTCCTTGAGTAGTTGAACAAGGCTCGTTCGTTCGTCCGCGGATAGAGTCGAACTGATAGAGACCGGCCTGGGAGATTCATCAGTCCCGATGTTAACAATCTCGAGATCGTCGGTCGTAGAATTGGTTCCGTCTTGTAGCTGTCGCGGGGCGTCCAATACCTCCTCTTGTATTCCGTCGTTCTTGCAACATCCAATTGGGCGGAGAGACTTGGGTGGTCTCTCCCGCTAATTGCTAACAGCGGCGCCGGGATATTGTCTTCCCCTTCTGATCACGGCTTGCCTCGAAAGAGCGCTCCCTTTTGGCGTGAGGATGGGCTGAAGTTTCACCGGTTGGAGACGGACGTCTCGTCGGAGAGAGCGTGTCGTGGTGTTTGGCCCCCAACGATGTAAGTCGGTCTTCCTCCTGGATTGAAGCCCACGTGGGTAATGGAGTGCATGGGGTTTTGTCGGACTTTCCCTGCGGAGCATCTTTCGACTCGAACAGCTCCACTCCACATATTGGTGCGTACGGAGACAATGATGCGGGAATACGGATGACTTCCTCATTTAGCACAGTCTTCAGGCACTGGTGATACGTTGAAGGAATGACCTTGTTGTGGTGAAGCCACGGTCTCCCAAGTATCATGTGGTAGTCCGGCTCCTTTTCTATGACTTCAAACTTTGCTCGTGGATAGAAAAGGTCCTACCGATAAATTCAAATTGACATACCCGTATGTGCTGGTTTGATTCCCTTCGAAGTCCGTCATCGTGGTGGGCTGTCGTACAATCTTGCATGGGCTGACCTTGGCTGTCTTGAGAGTCTTGAGAGTAATCACGTTCGAAGATGCTCCTGTGTCGACGAGGGCCCTCCGAACTCGAACCCTTGATGTGTGCGGTAACATGTAGGGCTCGGTTGTGACCTTCCTCTCGCCATCATGTCATCTTCCGTGAATGTAACATTATTTATAGATGTTTCCGATGCGGTTGAGACTCCTGGACGAGAAGGAGCAAGATGTGCGTCCGAGCTATCTTATTGATCGCAAAGAAACGTCTCGCCCGTTGATCCTTTGAGAGGTGCAAGAGTTCACACAAGTCTTCCACTAGAGACACAGACTTCCCGATCTACCGGCTCTCGGTTCGTAGTAAAATCGTTGATCCGAGGGGAACTAGTCCCCGGTGTAAAGGTCTCTCGGCACGCTCATTTCCGACGTCATCTTGATGAGCAGGTCAAGTATGCCGGTTTCCGCTTCTTTGATCAGCTCCATGTTCCTCGTCTGAGTCTCAAGTATCCGAGCCAACTCGCTCATAGTTGGGATTCCTCCGTTGCGCCAAAGCAGATACGCCGTTGGGAAGAGGGGCATCCTCGTTGGAGGAACTTCGACCGGGATTTGAATTTGTTGAGGAAGTCCTAAGACCAACCATCTCGGAACTTAGCCAAACAGGATTGGGTATTGAAGAAATTGATTTCACAACCGAGAGATTAATCTCCCACTGTGGTCGCCAATTGTTGATGGGTGAAAACTACTCCTGCAGAATTTGGTAATTTGGGGTGTGGATGAGGAATGAATCTAAACCTTCAACAAATGCACTGCGCGGTGAGTGCTTGTAGATTCGAGAGATCAATCTGTGCAAGTCCGGCCTAAACCAAGAAATGGCCGTTCCAGACTTGTTTCGGCCACAAAGTGAAGGAGATGGGGTTGATCTTAGGGAGGGAAGCGAAGAAGGTGTTGAGATTGTGAAGGTGTTGGCTTGCTTATGACTTGTAACAGAAAGATGAGCAAGCTTACGGTTGATGCAAGCAGGCTCTGGGTGTTTGAATACGGTTTTTGTATTAACACTTGGTTTCTGTCGACTGAACTTGTGTTGTTCTGTTGTCTTGTCTTGAAATAGGGCGGAGAACCTATTTATACAAGTCATTGAGCCTCATTCACGTTTCTCGTGGGAAGTGGAGGTAGTGGAATGATGGAGTAGTGGAGTTGTGCGTTGGTGATACACGACCCGGTCTTGCCCACTTCTCCAGTTCATCTCTAACCGTCCATGACTTCCCGACACGTTCTTGTGATGGCGCGTTGCACGCCGCACGCCGTAAACCGCCGACCAATACCCCAAGATGTATCCCGATTTGTGACATGATTGATGTCCTGAGTGTGGATCGTGGATCCACGAAAGATAGCATGTAATCTTTGAATTGAATAAACTGCGTTATTCAGAAGTCGATACTTGTGAAGTATCGTGTGTATTTTATGCAGGTACTACATTGTGGTGTGGTAAGGTGATGGGTAATGACGCCTTATTGACCAATTGACTCCTGACCAGGGTTGTATAACCAAGTCGGTGAAGTTGGACGGATGAGATGAGCTTTGAGACACTCATCCGGACCGTTAATGAATATTAGGGTTTTTGAAGAGGTGCGCAAGCATCACTCTCCACCTTGGTCGAAACCAAGCATGGGAAAGATTTTGGAGAGGACCAGACCATACATGCGTATTGACGGCATGATGGTGTAGGTGCCCGTATTCCGTTCCCTCATGAAAGCGCGATCTGGGCCACTCAATTTGACCAAGGCAAAGAGGAGTGGTCGAGATTGATTTTGCGATAGAAGTTTGATACCGCAAGAAGCCGCGCGCCACACTCTTTTCCGGCGCGTTTTCCAAGACGACCTAACTTGGCCGGTCTTGGCCTACTGGTTTGACGTGAAGATGGTAGGCTGATGTTCACGCCTATACCGACTATCCCATGAAAACGTGATCTAAGCCACTCAATTCGTCCGGTGAAGTTGAGCGGTCGAGATCAATTTGCAATTTGGGAAGTGTAACCACGCATGTTTGGGCGGGTGTTTTGGATTAGCCGGGCATGATATGCCTTGGCCGATTGCATGAGGGGGTAGATGGGCCCACGGTGGTCATGCTGGTATGACCGGACCTGCTCGATCTGATCCGTGACCCTCCATTTGTGCCGGAGAAGATGGACGCGCGTGATGGCTTGAACCCTAATTTTGGCTTTCAAAGCAAAGTGCGACCATGCTCTTTCAAAGCGGACGAATGTGTTGTAACCAATCATGGTTGGTTTTGACCGATTGGTCAAGTGTGTAGGCGGTCACATGGTGATTGTGTCGACATGCTCCCGGGCCCTTTGAGTCTACATCTACACCCTCCATCTATACCTGCGAAGATGGATGGTTGAGACCGTTTGCGGCACATGTAATATGCCGCAAACCCTAATTTAGGGTTTTCCGTCCATAATGCTTGGTATGGACGGTTTCTTGGCAGGCAAAGGCCAATGGTCGACCATGCGGGGTCGGCCGTGTGTATTCCATACCGCTGGGGGTGATGGAATTGATCCGGGTCATCCAATCATGCTTGTGGAGTTGGATGACTGCAATCGAATCATATCCGGACCGATATGGTCGTGCCGGATGCTCAATCGGGCTAGTATAACACACCGAGAGGGGCTCAATCGGGCTAGTATAACACACCGAGAGGGCTCGGGCTAGTATAACACACCGAGAATCAACTGTACGGGTATTTCGTACATGGTTTCATTATAGTGCTTTGAGGTTCGTGTTACTCGTAAGAGTAACACTCTAGTCGTCATGCCACACCGATAATGAGTACTGGAAATACAAGGCCGATATGAAATTCACAGAAGGGATTGTTGCCACATGCTCCAACCGGAGGAATTTCATGTATTCACGTAATGGGATTGTTGCTACATGCTCCATTCTTGGTGAATTAAGTGAGGGAGTATCCAACACTTTATAAATGGCTTTATCTTTTACAAGATGTCAGCGCATGAGTTTTCCGGTTATTTACAAATTTAACCTTAAACGAAAATCCACCATCAACAGGAGGTTTTAGAGCAACCACAGAGCAATAAAAATCGAGTTGGAGAATTCTGCTGCTGCTGCTGCCATTGAAGAACACGAAGAACATTCAACGCACACCAGACCGTCGTTTTTGCTATAGTGCTTACGACTAGCATCCGTGGGTCGTAATACGGAGGCAGACTTAAAAGCAAAAAGAAGTTTTAACCTTCTTTTGTAACAGTGTTTGCAACACTTATAATCGTTGCAAACACCCGATTTTCATCATTTTCTCCATTTCATCATTTGTACACCTCCTTGAGCAATAAAAATGAGTTTTGAGCGTGTTTCCAACATGATGAGAGGCTAATTCTCCCACAACCAAGGCAATGAGGAAGCTATTTACGCATGAATAATTGGTAACTATTTTATTTTCTCTAATTTATAATTAATAATTCACTCAATCACTGCTTTTGCAGAGTTTTAATTGTTTGCAAAATTCTTTTCATTAGTTGTGATTCAATTAGATAGGTTATGCTTTGTATTAAGATAATCTATGCTTAGGGATACAATTAATTTTTGAGAGTTTGACTGATTATTTGTGAATTAAGAAGCAAGGGATTTAAAAGATAATTAGAGTTTTGGGTTATTTACCGTTATTCATTCATGTGTAATAGTGGAATCAGTGTCTTGGTTATTCTCTCATATCTTGAATCAATTTTGTGTTAATTTTTCTTTATTATTAATTTTTATAAGTCTAAAATCTTTTGCTTTCACAAGTCTCAACGAACCTTTTTACTACAACATTATTGATTCACATCAGATAACTTTAATAAGATTTCATTTCTAGAATCTTATTGGTAACTTAAAGGAATGAAATGTGTTAAAATAAATTACTCTTGTTGGTCTGTTGGATGTGGCGCAAAGGTAAGAATATGGTTGGATGAGTGGGTTGTTGGTTTGCAACATCCACATATTCCTGCTGCCAATGCTAGCTTCTCTTCAGCCTATACTTTTGTTTGTGAACTTTTTGTTCAAGAAACTAGACAATGGAATGTGAATTTGATCCAAAGTCTGTTTTCTACATATACTGGTAGTAAAATCCTAGCTATGCAATCCCTAGAAAGGGAGAGGATGCTTTAATCTGGACACCAAATAATAGGGTTTTTTTTTTTACTGTTAAGAGTGCTTACAATAATCTTATCAACACTCACAATCCTAATAACCAGTCTTTATCTCCAGTTCCCATCAAGGTCTTGAAATCTTTATGGAATGTTAAAATCCCTCATAGAGAAAAACTCTTTATTTGGAGATGTCTGAGATGCATAATCCCCACTAGAGAAAAATTAGCTTGATATAAGCAAGACACAGAGAAACATTGTTCCCTATGTAATTGTTTTGATGAATTTGTTGAACACTTATTACTTGATTGTCCTTATGCTAGGTCTATATGGTTTGGTGTAAGTATAGTGTTTCAGTCATACTTTCTGATCACTTTAACATTCTTAATTGGGTAATAAGTTAGTTTAATACAGGTAGCTCTTCTGCTGGCCGAACTTCTCATCAGGATGACTACTTCATGTGTACTTAGATGATTACAACTTGAATGATATGGAAAGATAGATGTTATGCAGTTTTTCAGAATACTAAACCTAATGGATCCATACTATTGAAAGAATCAAATTGCTAGTCAATCAGTGTTTACATGTTGTTTCTAACCAAATTATAAATCTGAACGGCTTACTGGTCTTATAATTGGGTTCCTTCTGCAATTAATTGTTGCAAGATAAACTTAGATGCTTCTTTTAAAAAGGAAATTAGTAAAGCAGGCATTGAACTAATAATTAGAGATTTTACAGGGACTTGCTATAAAAACAAAGGACAATACTTTGATGGAGGTACGAATGCGAACATGAAGGTGAGCAGCTGGAATGTAACGCGTTGATGAAAGCAATAGTCTGGGCTATCTCAAAGGATTATGAGCAAGTTATTTTTGAATTTGATTGTGAACTTTTAATAAAGTCTATCAATAAAACATCTCCATGTGTTCATTGGACAAACCATCCTTTCATTTTTGCTATAGAGCAAATCGTTATGGTCTTTTCAGTTAGTACCTAGGATTAAGAATGGTTGCGCTTGCGCAGATTATATTGTTAAAAAAGCAAAAAATAGTCGTACTAGTTTTGAGTTTTATGACAATTCTACTCTTGCTGTAAACTATTAGATCAGTAAGAAAAAAACAATACGTAAACAATCAATTATCTGGCTAATTTGAATAAGAAAAAACAAACAACTAAATATTAGCACCACATTTTTTTAAAAATCTATTCTATTATATAAAGGGAACACCCCTTACTGTAGCAGGTGAAGCTGCAAAATTTGATTTCCAATTTTACCCTTGCTTCATTTTTATTTCAAAGGCAGTAGATAAATATATTGGGGGCAATAATGTAATTTCATTTTTACCATTACTGAATCTCCCACATTCGAATTTGTTCTTCTAATTAGATCAAATCACCTTTGTTGATCAAATCAGATCGTTGAATTTTTTAACTAATTGAATCTATGAAGAACCAATCAAAATATAAATTCCTAGATTCATCAAATATAATGGGTAGCTAATAGAACAAAAAGAAAAAAAAATCAATGATTCTGTTTCAAAAGATAAAGATATCAAAGAGATGAAAAATCAACATTGAAGTCAAAAAAACGAGTAACAGACACCCATTCCTCCAAACCTCACAAATAATTTCAAGTTAAATTAGAAGGGAAAATTGGGAAAATGCCCCAATACGGGGTGCAATGTTGGAAATCTGCCCCAACATTTAAAAATTTGGAAAAATGCCCCATTATGTCAGAAACTCAGTTAAGTCACATGTGTAAGCTCTCACACACGAAAAAAAATCTTTCAGAATTCAAGTTTTAGGGTTTAAAATTCAGGATTCAGGTTGAGGGTTTAGGATTTAAGGTTTAGGTGGTGGCGACGGTGGTTTTTGTAGCGGTTCTGGTGGTGATCGTGGCCTTACACATGTGACTTAACTTGGTTAGATGTCAAAGTTAACGGAATGGGGCATTTTCCAACTATTTTTTTTAACGTTGGGGCAGATTTCCAAGATTGCACCTCATATTTGGGCATTTTCCCAATTTTCCCAAATTAAAAACAATTTATAGTTCCAAAATTAGACGAGATTCCCACTTAGCATCCATCTTACCGATATGAACTGTAATAAAGTACCCAATTCTTCAAACACTTCATTCAACTAATTTGATGATTTTGAGTGTTAAAACATCTTGATCAGGCGAGCAAGTCTCTGTTAGGGTTTGTACTATTTGTGGATTAAATCGAAGTTTTGAAATACATAAACTTAGTTTTTTGATTTGGGATGTTTGGATTCTGTTATTTGTCTCGATCGATCGAGAGAGAAAGAGAATTAGAGGAAGAAATAACAAAAAGGAAGAAATAGCAAAAAGCAGAAGATAAGAGCCATTACCCCCTTCTAAAGCAGGCAGGTGGTGGAGGCTCCTACCCCTTAGGAAAGTCATGATCTTGTATTTTATCTAGGGTTACGACTCTCAATGTAAACCCAAATAACGCCATTACCCCCTATTTCTAAAGATTAATGGAAAATCAAAATAAATTAAACACGTGTTGCCGTGTTGGGTTTCCAATTTGTTAAACGTTAAATCACATGATGCCGCTCCTACCCATTTTTAGTTTGTAAAATTACAGCACGCCGACGATCTTGTATTTTATAAAACACTTTCACTTTTTAGATAACTTTAAATAAACTTTCAACAAACCCATTTGCAGGGAGCATTGAACCGGAAGGTACTAACAAACAAAAAATAAAAAATAAGATGATTGTGGTTCCATTGCCTGGCGCCTCCAATGGCAAGTAATACAAGTTGGTAGGAACGAGAAGCTGCTGGACAAGTACGGAGGACACCGTTCATAGTTCCCTTTTGTGCACCAAAAGATTTCAGGACTCGCACATAAGCCCATTCGCAAGTTCCCGAACAACATATCCGCCTCATTTTCCATTTTTATTTTTTGAAAAACTCTCATTTCCCATATTTATCTCCCACAAAACAATTCCCGCCTTCTCACAATTTTCCCCTCTCTAAATTCCATCCCAAAAATTCTTCAAGAAGATTCATCCAATGATACAAAACAAAACCAAATTTTCGAAGTAATGGAAATTCATTATGGAGCCTGAAAGAAGAAATCTAAAGAGGAAACCCCTCTCAGATTGTTCCAACATCCTCACAACCCCAACCACCAACACCGCCGTAAAAAACCCTATAATCCATTCTTCTTCTAAAACATCTCTTCTTCCCACAAAACCATCTAAATCTAAATCCAAATTCCCTCTTTCTACTAAACAAACAGACGAGAATTCTTTTACTACTAGTACTGGATCTAATAATAATGACGAAAACCCTAGAATTCTTTCTATTCCATCCAAATCGAAGGAAACTTCAGCTGATTTCGGTTCTGAAAACCCTAGAATTAGAGAACGGCCTTCTTCTCCAACTCGATTGAGAAAACCTTTAGCTCGTTCTGATGCTGAAAACCCTAAAGTTCAAACTCATCCTTCTACTACTCCGCGCTTGAAAAAACCGTCAACTCGTTCTGATGCTGAACAAATTCAAATCCACCCTCCCACTACTCCGCGGTTGAAGAAGCCCTTAACTCACTCTGATGCTAAACACCCTGGAATTCCAGTCGAGCCTTCTACTCCTCTGAGACCGAACGACACTGGTACTGGTAATTTATTAATCTTTTTTTCTCTTTCATTTTGAAACCTACTTTCTTGAATTAGGTTATGGTTGAGTGAAATTCAAAGTTTAAATCTAAGGTTTGGCGAAGTTTGTTCTCGTTTTAGTTACGTGCATAATCATTGTGTTGTGCTTGATTTAATTTGAAGTTTGGTCTGTATGTTTTAGTATTAACTGAAGATATTTTCAGTAAGTGTCATAATAGACTTCAACTGTGAGATTATTGAGTTCCTTGGTTGGGATGAAATGCTAGTCACAATAGCTGTCCATGATGTTTGCTTAAAGAATAATGGAATTTAATGTTTTGGTGCTCACTGATATCATCTCTAATGATATACTCCATTTGGACCAGAGACTGTAACTGCCAACTAGTAATCCCAGGAATCATCAGCCTATTTATTTTGTTTCGGCTGTTTATAGCCATAGTTGCTTCTGAAATATCGTGTCTAAGGTGTGAAAACGTAGATTTAATTGTAGATTTTAGCTAAATTTGCTTAGAATATACACTTAATATTGCTGCTGTGATTTGTGATTTTGGGTTATTGGTTACTTAATTCTTTTCTATCTGGCTGTACTAATTCTTTTGTCAACTGCAATAACTTATTGATTTGACAAAGTTGAAGTATAAAATCGTTAAATGAACTGCTAGTTTTTTTTTTCCAACGGCAAGCTAAATAAGTAAATATGTTTTCACAATTTAGACACTTACATATTCTGAAAATAACAGTATTATTTGGTTCTTGACTTCTTGTAGAGTCTCAGAATGATGGGTTTCGTACGATTTACACTAGAAGGCGGACTGTTGAGAAAACAAACGACAAAGGAAAGCAAGTCGCATCAGCAGTACCATTTGATTGCTCTTCAGCAGAGAAGGCCTGTACTAGGTATAAATTGATTTAGTCTCAGTCTTTTACTGGTTATTTTGCTATTCAATGCTTGCTTAAAGTAGGAGTTTGATTGCTTTTCAGCATAGAAGGCCTGTACTAGGTATAAATTGATTTAGTGTCAGTCTTTTACTGGTTATTTTGCTATTCAATGCTTGCTTAAAGTAGGAGTTTGCTCTGTTCTTTATTGTATTGTTGAGACTTGAGAGTTTAGCACCATGACTGCAGTTCATAATAGTCGTGGTGTATCTGTTTAATAAGTTTACTTGATGTAGACGCAATAAAGGGATTTTGTAATTCGTATAGTAGGTTATTGAGTTGACTGTTCCTTTCTAAATTTGTGGAAATTTAGTCACAGCATCAACGACATTAGTTATGCGAGACAGAAAGAACTGATTCACTTGTACATATTGGTCTTTTACATTTGTGGAAATTGCTTGGTATTTTTATTTTTGGCAATCGTTTTTTCAAACAGTATAGTTATACTCTATAATACTGTATAAACTTTCGTGTAAAGTTAGATGGCCTGATATTCATCCTGGTAATTTTTTTTTGGAGAGACTGTACCCCAATTTGCTCTATAACTCACTCGTATTGGAGACAGTATATCAGACATCCTATTCCAGCATAGGCAAGAGTAACTTCACTCACGTAGGAGGTCAGATATTAGAGATTTTGGTTCCATGGGAGGATTAAATGTGCTATGTAACCAATTATTATCTCCTGGCTCAAGTATATGCCTAGCACAATTTTCTCAAAAGACTGACTAAACGGATTTGATTCCATTTAAAAGGAAATTATGGCTCGTCACTTCAGTTTCACTCTCCCGGCTTTCAGTTTTCAATTATATTGTATTCTGCATTTTTATGTTCCTCTTATTGGTTATCAAAAAAAAAAATGTTCCTCTTATTGCTTTTGACTCTGTTTTTTTGCTTTCAAGGCAAACGGTATACATATATATTTTTTGCTTTTTTAATTCATCTGTACAATGATGGTTAAGGTCAAGATCTTTGATTTGATTCACATTTTTAATGTATATTAGCAGCTCATGAGTTTCGACTTATAATCAGTTTGTTCCCATCTTCAATTAGGGATAAACGGGCCATGGTAGACAGGGAAGCTGCTCAGTTTAAGTCATGCACAGCTGTTCGTCCAAGAGCCGCAAAGGTTTGTAAATATTCTTCTCCCCCCAGTTTTCGCATGTCTAGAGGGTGCAATTTGTAGTTACCTACACATTAGCTTCTTTCATACGTACACTAGTGTCAACCTTGCCCCTTACTGTCATAGTGCCGATTGTCAGCTAATCTGTGTTTTATGTTAATGTTTGTCAAATGACCTAGCTATGGTGTCAGCAGGAACTTTTTGATAATGTAAATCTTCTTTAACTTTTCTGCACATTTCACAAGTCCACATTTTTTCTCCAATTGCCATAGTTGTCACAGATTTGATGTTATATGTTTCAATCCTTTGGTGTCCAAAGCAATCATTTTCCTGCTATCTTCGTTTCTTTGAAAGACGGCCAACTAATCTCTAGCTATCACACTCGATGATTCTCATGGGTCCTACAATCCAGTATTTTAGTTTCTTAACAAGACTTGAAACACTTGTCATATTTCATTGATTGGACCAGGACTAGTGATGGTTGGGAACTGTGTTTAAGCTAACGTTTTTGTTTTTCCAATTTGGGGTTGTCTATTTTTTGGGATAGGAATAGGAAATTTAAAGCATTATGGTCATCTCATAGATTCGAACTTGAGAACCTATTACAGTATATAGGTGCAACCAATTTGATTTGGGCATTTTGTGGTGCTGCTCCTATATTGGGTGTGATCTTACAAGTTAACCATTTATCACTGTTTTCTCTTTATCACTTTTTTGTCCAAGTCAACCATTTTCCATTATGAATTTTCAGTTTGGTCTCTTAGCATCTTCAAGATTATTTAACTTCTTTTCTTCTGCTGATGTATGTGTATTCCGCAGAAGCAGCGACTTTCACTACCTGCTAGGCTACCTGATCAAATTATGCCACCTGACCCAGATTTTATTGCAAGCCAAGTAGCATACTTCAAAGATGTTGATGCGTTTGAACTACAAGAAGAGTCTGTATCAGAGAGTGAGTTGGAATAGTTGTAGTAGAAGGAGAAAGCGAAGACTTGGTATGGGCATACTTTCCAAGATTGGTTAGCCATATAATTCAACCGAAAGAGTGTAGTAGTCCCACTGCTAAGCAGGAGGGGGAGGTAGAAGCGAAAAAGCAGGGATCTGTTGGCAGGAAAAAGCTTGGTTAGCTGTAGTGTACAATGTATATTGTTAAATGATTGATATATCCGTAACTGCAGAATTTAGCCATAGGAAATGTAACATCATAAACTACGTGAGTGTGAGTGATTCTTATAAATCTCTTCAAGAATGCAAGGAATGATATTTTTTAACAAACTGGACAAATAACTCCTGTAACCCAATGTAACTGGTTCACTTTCTTGCACTGGCACTACTATCGTGCAGATGTAAATGAAATCAACCTTCCTAAGCTCCCCCTATTTTCTTCTTCTTTACTACTACACCATCATCATTCACCCATTCCATGAATCCCCATTACTACTGTTTTTGCTGCCCGAGCAGTGAAAATCTCATTGTTTTCTCTTCGAACCAAGAACCGGGACAATAAAAGGGCCGGGGTTGGCAAAAATAAGGACGGAAAACTCGAAGATAAGCTACTACCCCTGTAGAAGAGTGTTTTTATTTTATCTTGTTTTGTTAGCTTTCGCTCTCTATCTACTTGTTCTTCTCTACTTCCCCTCAGTTCTGAAAACCCTAAAAAAACCCTAATCAAACCATAAAATTTCTTCTCTTCGTTAGAGAAGAGAGGAACTGAGAAAGATGAACATCTCTCTGTTACTTCCTTCTCCCTCTTTACCTACTTCTTCTTCTTCATCTTCTCGTCCAGTTTTTTTCTCCCAGTTTATAAACCCAAATCCTTTTCGGATAACAAACCCTAGAATTTCTATAACAAGAAGTGCAAAACAATATCGAAACAGATTTTCAATTACTAGAAGCTCAGCAGTAGACGAGAGTAATACTTCTGTTAATAATTCGATTGAAGTGTTTGGGGGAAAAAAGGAATTATCAGGGTTTCAAGTACTTGCTGATAGTTTGTCACCTCCAGTAAGATTAGTCAGTTCAATTGCACTAGTTGCTGGTGCTTTAGCTGCTGGTTATGGATTAGGGTTTAGATTTGGTGGAGGAAATAAGAATATTGGGATTGCTGGTGCTGTTGCTCTTGGTGCTGCTGGTGGTGCTGCTGTTTATGCGTTGAATTCATCTGTTCCAGAAGTTGCTGCTGTGAATTTGCATAATTTTGTGGCGAGTTGTGAGGATCCGTTAGACCTGAATAGTGAGGCGATTGATGGAATTGCGAAAAGGTATAATGTATATTGCATATTGTTATATGTCGAAGGAAGATAGAACTTTTGTAGATTGGATAGTAAGAGAAGATCGTAGACAATTTTGCTGGTTGTAGAAAATTATATATGCTTTAGAATGTGGAAAATAGTTAATTGTGGAGGTATCTCTGCTTATATGATAAATTGGAATTCATTTTGCGAGTCTGTAGGTTGAGGGTGATGAGCTCCAGCTGTAATTTTTCATTAGCATTAAGATAACTTCATTTGATTTAGGAGAGATGCACTTATTTTATCGATTTGCATTTTGGTTTGAGCTGTTCCGTTTTGATTGCATCTAACCATATTATGTTCCTGTTTGGCCTTCCAGATATGGTGTTAGCAAACAAGATGAAGCCTTCAATGCGGAGCTTTGTGAATTGTACAGTCGGTGAGTTTTCTTGTTTGTATTTTGGGCTTGTTACTAGAAAATGAAAACTTCAGAACCTTTGAATTAAGTAGCGATGATGGCCAACTGATTAATATCAGATAAGCGTATACTGTTGATTCTAGGTTATCTTAATTTATATATTGATCCAAATGTTCTTGCTATTTGTTTTTTGTGTCATCATACAGGTTTGTGACATCTGTCCTTCCATCTGGAAATGAAAATCTCACTGGCAATGAAGTAGATACTATCAAAAAGTTTAAGAGTGCTCTTGGACTTGATGACCCAGATGCAGCTGCTATGCATATGGAGGTTGTCTAACACTTCAATAAAATGAATTTTCGAATCTTCATGTCTTTATGGTTATTCCCTGACTCCTGATTGCTGACTGGCCCTTAGATCGGAAGGCGCATCTTTAGGCAAAGGCTGGAAACTGGAGATCGAGATGGGGACACTGAGCAACGACGGGTAGGTTCCTCTGTATACTTTTGGTACTTTACACTGTAATTTCTATCCTTTTAGAATGTCTATTAAAATAAAGAGTGCATATGAGACTTGAGCATAGTAATTTTCCAGTGCAGGCATTCCAGAAGCTGATATATGTTTCCACCCTTGTGTTTGGGGATGCATCAACGTTTCTTTTGCCTTGGAAGCGTGTTTTCAAGGTCACTGATTCTCAGGTATGCAAACACATCTGCTAAGTTTTTGGGCTTTCTAGAAATCATGCAACCCTACCATTCTCTTTGATGGGTGATTTCTCGGGCAAACATTTTGTGCTCGCTATTTTTACTGTTTATTGTACATAATAGCAGGGAGATTCTCTGCATTACTTCTTCAATTACAGATGATATTGGTGTGTTCTTACTATTTTTTCTGTCTTGTTAAAGCTTTCTTATGCCTTATACTTCCTGCAGGTAGAAGTTGCAATCCGTGACAGTGCCCAGAGATTGTATGCCTCCAAGATAAAATCAATTGATAGAGGTAATAAACAAAGCTTGTATATAAAGTCTTGTCAACATGATCATCATATTACAGATCCTACCAAATGAAGTAGCTCTATTGGTCAATCAGATGTTAAGCCTAATTTGCATGCTAGATTAGCCAAATACTGTCGAGTTGTTTTCTGTTGGTTAATGGAAGTCTAAACACCATAATAAGTGTATATAAGACCACGGAAGTGCTACCATAAATCCTTGTTCTTGGTATTTCAACAAGGATAAATTCGGTAAAAGTCATTTGCATCAACATATGATTCTATTGGACTCATTGCTGGATGAAACTTTTAGTTTTAATAAAGGTCGAATTTATTTTGTAGATGTTGATGAAGAACAACTGATTAAACTGAGAGAAGCACAACTCCAGTATCGGCTTTCTGACGAGGTAATCCTCTCTTCTGTTTATTTTTTGCTAGTTTTCTCAGTTCCTCTAGGTCCTGTTCTGTGCAGCATTTCAGTGCCGATTATGTATATCTATTCACATGCTAAAATGTGTTCCCTTGCAGCTGGCAGCAGACATGTTTAGAGAGCATACTCGAAAATTGGTCGAGGAGAATATTTCACTAGCTTTGGATGTCATAAAGTCAAGGACAGGAGCTGTGTATGCTCATTACTTTTTTAACAAACTACTTTTTCATATTTGTAATTAAGAAGAGGAAACATTGTTAGATCATTGCTTGACCCAAGTTATCTGCACCTTAACGCGTTATTTTTATCTTTTGTTTGGCAGCAGGGGAGCAACACAAGTTGTTGAAGAGCTCGAGAAGATTCTGGCATTCAATAACAAGCTCATGTCATTAAGTAGCCACCCGGAAGCTGCTCGCTTTGCCCTTGGTGTGGGACCTGTTTCTTTGTTAGGTACACAAATTGATTAAACTTTTGTGGTAATGTTCTCTACATGTTATTGCTTATTGATATCCATGTAACCTGGTGTTGGTTGTTGCTCTTCTATGGATTTAGGCGGTGACTACGAGGGTGACAGAAAAATGAACGACTTAAAGCTTGTATACAGATCATATGTTGTTGAATCTTACTCGAGTGGTCGCATCGAAGAAAGCAAGGTATTAATCTTATTGGATTGTTTTTCATCGTCATCGTATGATCATAATTATTAGACATAGACTCGTAAGTTTAATTGAATTACGTGTTTAACTTTATATATGATTATTAATCTTGGAAACTTTTTTGAGGCATAAAGATGTCTAATACCTAAAGCTGGATCAGTAAGGACTTATAAAGTATCCGTTTATTACCATCCTTAGTGTAGACACTGTTTTGGTTATTTCATGCTTCTGTATAATTAAGTCATAGTACAGAAGGAGAAGCTGCTAACTTGAATACAGTTAACATCTTTTCCTTTCGAGGAAGGTTCAATTTTGTATACACATGTTAATGTACTTGCAAAGAAGTAGGTATGCAATTTTATTATGGCGATCGGCTCAGGTTGACTTTGAACAAATTCTAATCTTGCCAGGCCTTACCTGTGTACTCTGGACTCACTTCCTCTTTGTATTTCTTGTAGCTTGTGTCTTTGAACCATTTGAAGAACATCTTTGGTTTAGGCAAACGAGAGGCCGAGTCCATTAAACTGGAAGTTACCTCAAAAGTCTATCGCCGTAGGCTTTCTCAGGCAGTTGCTGGTGGTGCACTAGATGCTGCAGATAGCAAAGCTGCATTCCTTCAAAACCTCTGCGAAGAGTTGTACTTCGATCCAGAGAAGGCCAGTGAAATCCATGAAGGTATTAAGAGTATTTATGTCATGTCCTGTCATATCTTGTTTATTTGGTCAGTTATTAACAGATAGCAGTTATATTATCAAGCTTGTGTCATACCAGGTCGTGTTCTCTTTAGTTCTTCTCTTTTTTGTTTAACATAGAATAGCTGGAGGATTGAAAAATTTCTTTTGTTTGTGTTATGTATTGAAACTTATTTCGAAATGGCTTAGGGCGTGTTAATTAAGGAGATGTTGCATCACATGATTGTGCTTATCACCTCTCTTGACCGTGAAAGGGTTTTTGGACTGATTTATCTGTATTGATTTACTTGTGGATTTTACCTTCAGAAATTTACCGGCAAAAGCTTCAGCAGTCTGTAGCTGATGGAGAGTTGAAAGAGGCGGATGTTGCTGCTTTGCTACGACTACGGGTTCTGCTCTGCGTTCCTCAAAAAACCGTTGAAGCAGCACATGCTGATGTCTGTGGCAGTTTGTTTGAAAAGGTAACCATAATAATATTCTTGTAGTTTCAGTTCTTGATGAAATCGTCGTTTTTCTTATGATATATATGTAAGAACTATACCCTCTATTATTACCTCGTACAGTAAATGTGAAATTTTGGTTTAGCGCAATAGTCAAATTCATACTGTCTGTTTGTTATATTTATCTCTTGTAATATGTAGTAGGGCTTGACACATGGAGAGCATCTTGCATAAACAATGATGCTCTTAAACAAAGATACCCTTAAACTGTTTTTATTTTTGGTAGTTATACGATAGTTTTCGAGGGAGTTAATTGAACTTTTCTGCTGAAGTTTTAAGAAAATGTGGGTACTTCCTTTATAAATATTTTTCGATTATGACAGGCTTCCAGTAGTTCACTTTTAGGGTTTTATAGTTTGTTGTATTTGTGTCAGAAACGTCCGTAATTTGCAGTTGTTGAGCTTTGTAATTCATGAGTGCTTTATACTCTTGGCAAGTTAGGTTCATCATAATTGCTAGTCGTGCCAAGTTCTTAAGATGCAATCTGCTTCTGAGGTATATCCGTATATGAGTGTACTAATGTGAGATGCAGACTGATTTTGTAATCACAGAAGTAATTTATAGATGGGTAGTGTTGACATGATTATGTTCTTTTGTTGTTCAGTGTATCACTGTGTATTATACTGTTAATTTGCATTGTACAAGACTAATGCATGTAGTTTTTTCCAGGTTGTGAAGGAGGCTATATCAGCTGGTGTTGATGGATATGATCCCGATGTCAAAGCTAATGTTAAGAAAGCAGCACATGGCCTGCGGCTAACAAAAGAGGCTGCCATGGATATTGCTAGCAAGGCAGTAAGTATCTCGTTCATGGCACTTGCTGTATTTGACCTGACATATGTAGTTACATCCATTCGTTTCTCTGAATGAGATTTCATCACGAGCATTTGCCGTTCCTTACAAATTTATATAATTAGCTGGTGCATGCCATTCTGGCGGCAAATATCCATCACTAGGATCAAGAGAAAGTACCTATTTGGCACCTGCAGTGTATGACTGGTTTGAGAGTTGAAGCCTCATTATTTATCCTTGCTTGGTTTATCTCTTATAACAGGTGCGCAAGATGTTTTTGAACTACATCAAAATAGCTCGAGCAGCTGGTAACCGTACAGAGGCCGCTAAAGAGCTAAAGAAGATGATAGCATTCAATTCTTTGGTTGTGACTGAATTGGTAGCAGACATTAAGGGTGAGTCCACAGATACTGCTCCTACACCTGAGGAGCCAGTTGAAGAAAAAAACAAGTCGAGGACGAAGAAGATTTAGAGGAATGGGAGTCCATTCAAACACTAAAGAAATCAAGACCAAGCAAAGAGCTCGAAGCTAAGCTAGGGAAACCATCTCAGACGGAGATAACCGTCAAGGATGATCTTCCATTGAGAGATAGGACTGACCTTTACAAAACCTACTTGCTTTTCTGTATTACTGGGGAGGTCACAAAAATTCCATTTGGGGCACAAATAACCACAAAGAAGGACAATTCAGAATATTTGCTGCTAAATAAGTTGGGCGCAATATTAGGATTATCTGGTCAAGAGATTGTGGAGGTCCATAGGGGTCTGGCTGAACAGGCTTATAGGCAACAAGCTGAGGTGCTTCTAGCTGATGGCCAGATGAGTAAGGCCAGATTTGAGCAGCTCAGTGAGGTGGCAAAGCAGGTTGGCCTGCAACCTGAGTTCGCCCAGAAAATAAACGAGAACATAACAAACACGAAAATGGCAGCTGCAATTGAAACTGCTATAGGTCAAGGGAGGCTCAACATAAAACAGATCCGAGAACTCAAAGGAGCAGGCGTGAATTTTGACAAGATGATCTCTGAGACCTTACGCGAGAATCTCTTTAAGAGATCCGTTGATGAGATTTTCTCCTCGGGTACTGGAGAGTTTGATGAAGAGGAAGTTTATGAAAAGATCCCAGCGGATCTTAGTATTAACCTTGGAAAGGCTAAAGGAGTGGTTCATGAGCTCGCTAAGACTAGGCTATCAAACTCTCTGATTCAGGCTGTGTCATTGTTACGACAAAGAAACCGTGCAGGAGTGGTACGAAATTCAAACTTGGTTCTGGGCTTACGAGAATTGCTTAAACTAGATGTTAATGATTAGCTTGAAATATGCCTGAAATATGCCTTTCTATACTATTTGCAGGTTTCATCTCTCAATGATCTGTTAGCGTGTGACAAAGCCGTGCCTGCTCAACCATTATCATGGGAGGTACCTGAGGAACTTGCAGATCTATATGTACTATACTCGAAGAATGGCCCAGCACCTGAGAAATTATCTCGCCTGCAATATCTTCTTGGAATTAGTGACTCTGCAGCATCTGAGCTGAAAAATCAGGGAGAAAGACCGCAAAATGGAGCACCTGAAGAAGAGTTTGTATTTTAATCCTAGTAGTCTGGACAAATTTTGGTAGAAGTGGTCTCATTTTATATCATATATAATAAGCTTGAATTGTATAATTTCCCCTTGGGAGGGGAACCTAGGGTCTCTTTCTCATGAACGGTTTGCTGTTTTTATCACTATGGCATATGGCAGAAGATAATTGCAATAATATTGGTCTGACGCCTATTTGTTTTGGGGGACTACATATTTTGCTTCTGCAGGGGCCTTTCTTTAATTATCATTGCCAAATTTGCCTTCCCTTGAAAGAGGACTAATTTTTGTTGCAAGTATTGGAACACATCAAAATCCAGTATCGAAAGTAAAGTGGTTAAAATTCTGGAAACTCTCATTTGGCTTTCACATAGTTATTCGATAAATGCTAAAATCTTTGGCTTTCATATTATAGTTAATAGAAAACTGATGAGTGATGCTCAGCTGGTTCTTGCTAAAATTCTATCCATCATGCTTCTAGTATGATGCAATCATGTGTTACCAGTGTTGATTATTGCTGATCTATTTGAGACACAGCGCAACTCAGTATCTAATGAAAGCAACAGTCTCCATATTGTCTTGTCAAGTTTCAAGTTTGAACAGGAGTACGAGAAACAAAGGACGAATGCTTCTTTACAAGTTGCAATGAGTTTGTATATCTCCCGTGAGAAAGAGAAATGAAAACAGCTCATAGTCTGCAATACTAAAGGAAATACTTAAACCTCATATTTGGCCCAAGGAAACCATATAGTCTACACATATTTATCCTCTATTGGCTTAAATCTGGACCGCTAATAATCCATGTGCTTTCAGGACTCTGGATTGCAAAGGATACATGGAATGTGCAGCTTAAATCTGGATAGCTTCTTTCTGCTCCTGGGAAGAACTTAGGGACCAAAAAAAAAATCTATGCGCTTTCAGGACTCGGAGAGTAAGGATACAGGAAATATGTTATATGTTATCAAATTTTCTAACCAGACTCGAATCACTTAACAGGAATTTAGGAAGTTTTACCTGTTGTTGTGTCAAACATATCACCTCAATATTAAAGTAACAAACAAACAAGTAAAATAAAACTAAACAAAATACTGGCAACTGGCAACATTCACCATACACAGTTTCTAAGCAGAAAGACCTTGAGGTAGAACAAGGAACCAACAACAATGAAAGCACAATTACAGACACAGAACCAGTTCAACACCAGCATACTTGGAGAATTAGCTAAACTAAAGTGGGTTCCATCAACCATACACCGTTTCTAAGCAGAAAGACCTTAAGGTAGAACAAGGAACCAACAACAATGAAAGCACAATTACAGACACAGAACCAGTTCAACACCAGCATACTTGGAGAATTAACCAAACTAAAGTGGGTTCTTCTGAACATTTCGTAGCGCTTCGTATTGAATTGATACGTAAACTATGGAAGAAACCTGTAATTAGAAACCTCCTTCAGTTACTAAACGGGACCGGCCCTCCTTCAGTTCGTATGAGTAGACATATTAATCTACCTCTATTTCAATGATTGCAATGAAGTGAGTCATCTCTAAACTACAATATCTGTTACTTAATTAATGAAATGAATATCACAGCTTAACATACTAATTCAGCTCTTAACAAGTTCATTCCGTGTACCATCAGAAAAGCTTGATATACAAAGTGACATGGTGCTAACAGCTTATGAGCATAAAATAGCAATCTTGAATAAATTGTTCATTTCATAAAACCTTAAGTAAATTGACGCTAACAGCATATGCACACAAAGTTGCAATCTTGAATCAAACATACAAAACTCATTAATCCATATTCATCAATTTGCATCAAAACGAAGAATTAAGAAAAGATGGAATATCTAAATCCAGTTGACCAAAGAAAGGATTACCAAAAGCAAAGTCGGCAGATTGATATACACACATCGATTTCATAAATAAAACCTTTCCTTCGATCAAAATCTATCATAATGTTAAATGATTTTATCTATTAGAGATAACTCTATGGGAAATCCTAATCCCCCATAAACCCTAAATTTCATTTTCATTCAAAAACCAACATAAAGGAATGAAATTTCTCCTCTAGATGGGAACATATCTTTTAAATACTTGCTTTCCAGCAACAGCAGCACCAGCAGCTAAACCTCCAATAGCCCCAGCAACAGCAGCAGAACGAACACCAGAAGCTGCTCTGTAAAGAGCCCCAGTCCCCAAACCAGCAAACACAGTATTAACCATATCATCAGTATCTCTATAATAAATCATGGCACTTTCTAATCCAGCAAAAATCAAACCCATAGTTCCTAATGAATTCGCAAGCTTTCTTCCAGTTGAACCACCAGAATTCAAAACCCTATTAGTCCTTAACTTAAGGGTATCACCTGATTCAGCAGCTCTAAGACCATCAAGAGAACCCTTAAGACCACCAACGATAGCTCCTGATAGATAACCAGAACCGGTATAATACTGTAGATTTTCACCCCATGAGCGGCGTTGAACAGCTGCTTCTTCAGGGAAGAGAAATTCTGGGGAGGTTGGAAGATTGTAAAGGTTTTCGATTGGGATCTGTAGATCTTGGTAAGGATGATATTTGCGGTATTTTTGCTCAGATGAAGAAGAAGAGTCCGCCATTGAAGTTAGGGTTTTGGAAATGGTGGGCTTCTGGAACCCCCTTAGATGAAAAAAGAGGAAATTTTTTTTTCTTTTCTTTTTTGCGGATATAAAGAGTGAGAACTTGTGATATGAACCCATGCGTGTCTTTTTAGGGTGTGGAGGAACTACTCTTGGAGAATGGGTCACCGAATGAATTGATTGAATATTCAGCGAGCATATTCAATGCGAAGCCACTTGCCAGTAGTTATCTTCAAGTACTATGGGTGGTTATAGTGTGTTTGGATACCAGAAGCAGAAAATGCTTCTGCTTCTGAACTTCTAGAAGTTACTTCTGAGAAGTTGAAAAGTTAAAAAGTTAGTTTGGCAACCACGTAACTTATAAGTTGAAAAACAAATAAGCAAGTTTGGCAAATTTACAAGTCAGAGAAGTCAAAGGCTTAGTTTGGTAATGCTGCCGCTTTTGTAAAAACGCTTTTCTGCTGTGCTGTGCTGTGTAAAAAAAGTAGTTAGGTGTTTGGTAAACTAGATACTAAAAGTTAAAGCTGATTAAAAAAAATGATCAAATTGTGTTTGGTAAAATATAGGTTCACTTATTGTAGTTGTAACAAATGACAAAAACAGACATAATCTTTTAATATAGTTTTATTCTATTTTATGGGATTTAAACATATTAGATATTTATATATAATTTGAGTAACTATTTTTTATTATTGATATAACTTGGGATAAAAAAAAATTATACTATTTTTTATTTTATAATTATATTGGTTCTTATTTATTTTATTTTTTAATTAAAATGGTATATAAACAAAAATTTGAAAGTGAAAATAATAATCTTTGAAGAATGTGACATAGTTTAAAATAACAACCTTTAAAGAATATTATGGAGAATAAGAAATTAATTATCAAATATTTAAGGGCAATTTTGGTCATTTATATACTATAATAGGGATATAAAAGAAAAATCATGCATTAAAATAAGGTGGGACCAAAGCTTATGCTTTTAGAGCTTTTATAAGCTCCTCTCCCCCAGCTTTAAAATTGGGGTATTTTGGAAGTGCTTTTGGTTAAAAGCACTTTGAAAATATTTTACCAAACGCTAATATGAAAAATAATTACTATATACTATATTTTTTGAAAGTGCTTTTGGAAAAATAAAAGCATTACTGGGTTTGGTAATGCTTTTATTTTTCCAAAAGCACTTTCAAAACCTATATATGTCAATAATTTTTTAAATTGGTGTTTGGTAAAAAAAAATCAAAGTGCTTTTTACCCAAAGCATTTCTCAAATTCCTCAATTTTTAAAAGCTGAGGAGGAGGAGCTTTTAAAAGCTACAAAAGCATAAGCTTTGGTCTCACCAAAATTTAATACTTGGTTTATCATTTTTGTCCCTATTTATTTGTAAATGATAAAAATTACTCTTAAATATATATACAATCAATTTTTTATTTCTTATATTTTATTCATTAAATATTATTATATTTCATTTTGAAACTATTTTATGATGCCATTTCATTTAATTTGTTAAAAATAAAAATAAAAACAAATATTAAATAATTACTGATTGAGGAGAATTAGAGGTGAATGAAGAATATGTAGAGGCAAGAAGAAGAATATCTTATTAGAGATTGAGAAGAATGATTACATAGTTTCCTTTATATACAACCCTAGGAATCTAGTTGGACCAAGACATCCAATGGGCCGTAGGCCCCGTAACACTCCCCCTTGTGCGGTTCAATAGCAAAATTTTATACATAGTGCTTCACATATAGTTCTTCAAATGTTGTTCTCTCCTTGATGACTTGTGCTGAAATCAATTGCCTTACTAAAACATTGACAAGGAAAAACCCAGTGGGATAAAACCTTGCTACAACTCTTCACATGTAGTACTTCACATGTTGTCTCGTACTTTACATGTAGTTCATCACATGCAATACGATCTTCAAAGATCGATGAGTCTAAGTTAATTGCCTCGTTAAAACTTCGTCGGTGGAAACCCAAAGGACAAAACCCGAACTAAAGAAAAAGAGTACAATATTACACAAATGTAGAACATAGTTAGACTCGAATATGTTGCCTCATTAAAACCTTGACATGGAAAACCCAGTGGGATAAAACCTTGACGAAGGGAAAAGAGTACAACGTGACAGATGCAAGTAAAGGTGATCCACTGCAGATGATCACTTTGCTCCGTTGAAGTTGACTAGTTGCATCACAACTCTTACGACAGAAAATCCTCGTGGGAAAGACAATAGCCTTAGTTAGGAAATTACATTCCCGGTGTTTGTTGTTGTCTCATTAAAAACCTTACCGAGTTATAAAACCATGTAGGAAAAAATAACCTCGGTGAAGGAAAATAGTTCAACACACTATTAGAAGCTCCCCCTGATGTCAGACAGTTTTCGTTAGTCTAATGCAGTCAGAAGGGGTTTATCACACTTTACTTTGGTGACTTGAATGTTTATAAGACAAAGTGTTGTTGATTCGAAGTTACGTTGCTTAACAAGACTATCGTGTTTCATTTCTTTGATTCAGATATTTTCAATAATATCAACGCGATGTTTATGTCTTCAACGTTCAACATACTTGATGCTTTTAGTATTGTCTCGCTAAAAACCTTGTCGAGTAACAAAACCCTTTGGGAAAAACTATTCTCGATCGAAGGGAAAAAGAGTACAACACAACTTCAATTTCAAAGTAAGTTATGTCGACATCATATCCTTAGATCCTCCCCCTGATTACTTTTAGAGTTGTTCTAGACAGTTCTTTGGTCATGTATTTTTCGAAACTTAATATTGGTAATGACTTAGAAAATAATCTACGATATCTTCCTCTGATTACTTTCGTTGGAAAAGAAATTATTGTTCCTTCATAATCAACAACTTTTGGATTGCACTTTCATTAGCATTCCTTTTAATGTTTTTGTAGGGATAAAACAAATTTATGTCAATGGTTACTTTTAAGTACATGATTACATTCACTATACCATTCCAATGACGTTGCGTTGGCGCGGAGCTATATCTAGCTAACAAGTTCCCGAGGATGTAAAATTTAATCGAGTACATTATTATACTAAGTACAACAATGCGTCTATTGTACTTAGATATTGGAATTTCATCTCCCAACATATCTTCGCCATATTCCTTTTGACGAAATGGTTACTTACTTACATTTGAACCTCGACTAATCATGAGAGTGCTATCAGGATGCATGCCTTTGTTAAATTGCCTCGACAACTTTAGACATATGCAAACCGGTGGAATAATATACCACAAGCTCGTGATTCGATCGAGCTTTCCCAAGATTTTTTATCTCAAATTCGGATTTTAAATAGCTTTTAAGGTCTCTTATTACATCAAGAGTAAAAATCATGTCTGTACCATCAACATAAATAGCTACAATTCCAAATCAGGAACTTTCTTATGAATACGCAATGAAAAATAACTTACTTGTTTATCCCCTCCAAATCAAATAGCCACTTAGACGGGTATACCACATCCGCCCCGATTGCTTGAATCTATAAGTGAGCGTTCTATCTAATCAGTAAACGCACTGTGGTTTAGAGTCATTTGATTTGGGCAACAAAAGTCTATCAAGTACTTTGTAAATATATTTTATCTCTTGATTCTTTCAGAGATACGTAACAACCACATACATATGCTGCATTTCAAGTCCTTTTGAAATTACCAAGCTAACTAAGTAGCGGAACTCTATAACGTTCATTACAAGAGAACAATTCCGGGCTTTGTGAGAAACCTCGCGCCACAAGGCGAGTCTTTGTACTTTAAGACTACTTTCTTCTCATTATGCTTTATGACAAATTAATTATGTATGTCCAATAGGCTTTACACTTGGTTGGTTAGCACTACCACACCAAATACCCGTATATTTTCCAAAGAACTAAGTTCTACCTGGATTGCGTAGGCCAAATATGCTATTTATTTGAAATTAATCAAAATAAAGCATGGTTCAATCTCATTGTGCTCTACTTCAGGAGAAACTATTTATGGATTATATCATCATTGTACACACATGATCCTTCCGTTGACTCATGTGCATTCTCATAATCCGTCAGGATTTCATTGTTCTCTAGACTCATTTAAAACTTCGGAGCGTCCTCCAGTATTGATTCATGGACATAGTCAGAGATAATAAAATGAGATGCTTTCATTAATGATACAAATTAGGTTGTGCCTTACTCATCTACTTCCTTTCTAGGTGAGCTTTGATCGAACCTGGTGGTCTCTCCATCTTCTTTTATGGAGCCACGGCCTCAACTACACTTCCACCAAGTGTAGTTGCAACACCTTAGTCTATGGTGTACCCCATACCGAGGATTTCTAACCTTGCAGGAGTATTTGCGGTGGTTTGTGTGATCTTGTCACTTTAGCGACATCAAGTATACATTCTGAAAATCGATTATTCTTTGTCACTTCACATTTACATTTGTGGAATACAAGAATCAACATGAGACATAGTGGGAACACACCACGACAATTCTGTCGTTGCCCTTAGAAAATAGTTTTTCTTATCTCCCCTAACGACGGGAATAATGTCTCATTAAAACGATAACCCGCAAATCTAGCGGTAAGAGAGCTCCCGCCAAAAGTTTTAAAATACGGATAATTGTTGAGAACTCATTTCCAACATAACTACTTAACAGCTTTGAAGACCCATCATAGTACGATGTGGAATCGTAATGGCACATATATAGTGCAACCCAAAATGCGTAAGAACACGAATGTCAGGCTTAAATCCAGTTACCAACTGGTACGCAGAAGAGGTTCACTAATATTGGGTTCTAAAACGAATTAAGTAAAGATGCGTGTAATATTGCATATCCCAAAGTAGTAAAAGGTAGGTTGGTTCGCATAACCTATTCCTTAGATACCATCTGTAACCTTTGATGGTAGCCTCTCCGAGACCATTGGGTATAAGATTCTCTACATTGATCCTATTAAACATGCAATATTCATCAAGTCCTTTGATGTAAATTCTCTAGCATTAATAAGGGTGGTGAGCCTTTGCACTTTGTATTGTGTAATATGTGCTAGGAGTTTTTAAACGCAAATTTCTCGGGAACTATAACTAGTCCAAAATGTCAAAATATTCACCAGAGCCATAAGTCACTTTAATGGTCCGCATTCTGCATAAATATTTTATAAATTTCACCTTGTTATCTTTGTAATATAGATTGTTTACCATTTGCATCTTAGGATGGTCTCGATCCTGTTTTTATCAAGACTTTGTAAAATGAGTGATATGCTCTCTTACTTAAAAGCATGATGGGAGGGAGGAGGAGGTTGTGCATCTGGTACTTTAGAAAACACTTATTGAGAGATATGTCGTGACTTCGCATTCTGTCAATCTTTCTTCCGTTTTTGTTCACTCAAATAAATTGATGTTCGTATGAGTCCTTTCAAAACAATCATCATGTCACAACCAAAGTGGATTTACGGTTATGTCAAAGCCTTTATGAGTCAATTCCCAACATTTCATCGTCGGTGTCAATATAGATTCAATAATCCAAATATTATAGTGATTTACACTTCACTAAATTGACTCATTAGTTTCTCTAAGATATATGTCCTTCCAAATATATTAGAGACTAAAAAGATGCAATCAATTACATTCTCATCACTGTGAGTTACCACATGATATCCACTTGTATGGGTTTCTGTGGAATTTAACAAGGTGTGATTATCTCTTGGTACATGTAGAGATTTTGTGACGTCTTTGTTCTATCTTGAAAACAAAATTTGAGTAGTGCTTCACTCGATGATCCAATGCTTGTAGTCACATTATAAGGAAATAGTTCAACAACTAGTTTAAATTCCTTAAGCTAGTGGAAGAAAAACAACTATGAATTAGACACTTGGGTCTTGAGAGTTTTAATAAGTGGTGTGACCTTATTACGTAATAAAAGTGGGATTCAACTCAAGTACTTTAGAGTGAATATATATTACGTGTCACCCAATATATCTCAAATGATTTAGAGAATTTATGTCTCGTGTTTTCATTCCATAAGTGCAGACATTGGATCTAGTTCAACTCAATAAGATAGTCAATTGGCCCGACAAAGTTCTTGTTGCCATTAAAGTAGATGTGAAAATTGGTTGCTATTATGATACACACATTACATTTTATATACCAACATCTATGACCAGGTGCATTTCCAACTCTTTCATTTATGATGGGAGCTAGAGTTACATTTTAGCTCATCCCATATTCAGTTGATACCTGTACTTTGGTGTCATTATTAGTGGGAAAAAAAATACATTTGTGTCTCATGATATATATGTCCCCTTTTCACATGCTTTATATGAGTCGTTATGTCTAACCTTCATTACTTCGGGGCTCTTTCCATTTTTAATTTTGCTACATTAGGCTTAATTTGAGAAATTTCTTTATCTCGACAGGCCAAGAGAATCTCACTACGCATGTCAGCCACGTACTTTAGGTTGAATATATTACTAAAGATGGTTCTCTTGTTGTCATACTTCAACATATACTGGTTCGTTAGTATCATAAATGAAGTAGAGAAATGGAAATTTTCTAACTCATATCATCTTTTGTGAGTTCTTCCACAAAAATTGGAATACATGTGATTTTATTTGCAACTCTTTTGAAACTGTTGACTTTTTAATAGTCTAGCACGTGGGTTACATTTCACGAAACATTCAAATTTGGGGAGAAAATATCAAATATGCAATAATGGTGTTCAAGTACTTCTAAAACCCCAAATACATACATTTGAATCAAGTTGGTACAACCAATTGTACAAAAGAGACCATTCAACTATAACCGATATCATAATTAAGAGAACAAAATAACATTTAGACCAATTCTTAATGATCGAGATCAGCACTCATACTTTAAATTGACTGTGTTTATGAACTTATTTAAAAAAAAATAGAACTAGGCATGTTCTAAATAATAAATAAATAAGCCCAATAAATATTCAGTGTAAAGATCCCGCATTAGTTACATACCTCACATTTTGGTTCCCATTGTATATATGCAGAACCAATATGGCCTTAGTCGCGCACGTCCCGAAATCGGAACAGAACAAAACAACTGGGTCGGAATCAATCGACAAAACAAGCTGGGCCGGAACTGGATAGGATAGGACAGTAGCTGGACCCGGATTTGGGTCGACGGGGTCCCTCCTTCCCATATTCTCCCACGGACGAATAGACGGGTTTCCTCGACGATCCCACGGTTAGACAACCTGACAAACATACGTTACCCACGGTATTAAAGGCAAAATTAATTATATCATTGATTAAAGAAAATAATTATTTTATTATATTCTATTAATCTATTAATTAATATAATAATAATACAACACAAGGACAGAAAAGAACAACACAGTGTAGTAAGATCATCGATCAAAAATTCCCAAAACTTAAAAAAAAAGATAATAATAAAGCTGAACTGTTTTGAAACTATCTAATGGCCAAAAAAAAATCTAAAATTATACTAATTAAATATATGTCTTAAGAAAATATATGCGATGGTGACAAATAAATTAGTATAGATCACTCATATAAGGACAAATCACCTATAATTTTACTATTTCTATAAAACATCAAACATATATCACTCACAGAGATGGAAACATGCTCTATACATCTAAACAGTAAATAGTACACATATTAAAATAATAATAATCATAAGATTACTAGCAAACTAAATAAAAAAATATACATAAGCCAATCGATGATATACATGATACATAGTGAGAAGATATAGCATAGCAGACAACTTTCACCAAATACGGAGTTAAGGGAAAGAAAAGTACTAAAAATTAAAAGGGATTACCGTTTTCCTTTTGTGTACGATTGAGAGAAAAGAAAGTACCCGCTACGATGGATCTTCACGGATTGTATTTACTATTCACTGATTATTGATGGATCTTCACGGATTGTATTTTCTTCCTTCTCTTTCACAGATGAACGGGAGAGTTCCCCTAATTTTCTTCCTCGTGAAATAACACTAATGCATTAAAAAAAAAACTGGTTAGTCCAAATAACTTACAGATTACAAAGGATTGATCAAAATAACCCCTAATTCATAATCAAATCAATTTTCACCTACAGTTTTAGTATCCCAACGTTTATACCAAAATCAAAAATGGGAAAAAAAGAAAAAAGAAATAAAAATAAATCCAACTTAGCTTATTTGATTCTGGCGGTGATGGAAATCATCCATGTAGAAAAAGAAAAAAAAATCAATCGATCTAATATAACTCTGCGGTACAGCATCGTGGCTGATAACGTGATTGAGGAGAATTAGAGGTGAATGAAGAATATGTAGAGGCAAGAAGAAGAATATCTTATTAGGAGATTAGAGAAGAATGATTACATAGTTTCCTTTATATACAACCCTAGGAATCTAGTTGGACCGCACATCCAATGGGCCGTAGGCCCTGTAACAATTACTTAATTTTAGTTTGGTTTTTTGTTTGAAAATTATATATATATATATATTAAAAAGTGGTTAAGTAAAATATATTTTTTTAACAATCATAATAATATCTCATCGTTTTTGTCATTTGCTACAACAACAATGGTTGAATCTAATATTTTACCGAATACACTTTGACTGCTTTTTTAATCAGCTTTAACTTTAGTTAATATTTTTACCAAACGTCAAACTGCTTTTTTCTCACAGCACAACACAGCAACGCACAGCAGGAAAGTGCTTTTACAAAAGCTGCAGCAATACCAAACTAAGCCAAAATATCATTATTGCTGTTTTATTTTTAGTATTGAAACCGTGTTAACAATGATGTTGATAAAAACTTGCAAGTAATAGTGAAATAAATGAACAATTAATATAGATACCGAACTAATGCGTGCGACATCTTTGATTATTGAAGTTATAGAAACATACAAATTCTTGCACATAGGTAGACGGTGATGCAAGGACATTCTGGTGCCGTTACCTCCCGATAAGAATCCATGTTGCGATGTCTTTTTTTATATTCACTTGTGCGATGAAAAATTTTATTATCAATATTTTTCTTCCATCCCATGATCACCTGTGACACCACCATGAGGAGAGACCTGTGTACTACCATCTAATGGTGGCATATATAGTAGAGGTGTAAATTGGGCTGTGCCAGCACGAGCCCAACCCAAAGATAATCGCTAAAATCCGAGCCCAAATTGATCAAAGACGTGACTTAGCCAAAGACGGCCCAAAGATGTTAGTTTCATGGGTTGTGCTGGGTTAGCCTAATCGACACAGTAGCACGGCACAGCACGCGGCACGGATAAGCACGTGGCCCAGCACAACACATCACGTTATAGCATGCACAAGTATACCATATAACAAGGCATAATACATCACATTTTGTGTATATATTTCACAAAAGAGTCACTATTCTAGCTAGTTTTTGACATTGTATGCTGACTTATTTTTATAAGTACACATATAACACCTAAATATTTGGAAAATATATTCCAATATCATTGTTATAATGTCGTTACCTATATTTGACTTGAACATTAATTTACATGACAATGATCCAATTTTATATTTGATGGGCTATTTCTTTTTATTGATTAAACTTGTTACTTTTACTTGAAATAACTTCTCCATCTGCATCCAAACAAGCTATTAATGTTGGCTATTTAGATTTGGAACCAAATCGTCGTTTTGTCTCATGCCATCGTGCCATTAGGCCAAGAACTAGTAGAAATTTACGTTTAATCCCATTTTAATTGGGATTTGGACGCTCTAGTCCATCCCTCTCAAGCCTGGTATCCGGAGGTCCTAATTTACCAAATGTTGAACGGGTTAGTCCTTTATTTAACGATTCAATCCAAATTGAATTATTTTGATGACCGAAATAACCCTTTTATGAAAACGGGAATCAAGATGATTGATACATACTGTAGTAAATTTTTCATCAATTTTCTATAATGATTTCTACCCTTACCTTTTGTTTTCTTCTCTTCTAGATTAATTTAGTTTTTTTGTTTGTTTTCGTTGATGATTTTTGTATTGAGATTGATATATTTTTAAATATGTTCACTTGATGAGAATGTTAATTTGTTTTAGAACACAGTGGGAAATTTTGAATTTGAGATCAACAAATTAAGCATTACAAAATTAGGAAATTAAAGAAATATGTAATGTTAATAACCATATGAATATATGAGAATGTTGAGATACAGAGAGTGACCCACTTTATATGAGATTTTTACGTAATCATATGACAAAAAAAAGAACCAAAAATATAGCAATCCATGAATTTTGGTCTCAAATAATGGAAGTAAGTTCTATTCTTATGTTTTTATAAGTTGTACCAAAGTGGAAGGAATTTAGTGCATTGGTCATTAGCTTGTGAGCTTGCTCGTAGGCTACCCCGAGGGGTGACCCTTTCTATCAAGATGTTGTTCTATTAGGATCTCATTTTGTCTTCCTTGTTTCTTGTTACATTTCAGTTTAGCTCGTTGATATCTTCGACTAATAGAGTCACTTATGGTAACTCTTGTACATAATTTTATTTCCTATATTCTACTTTCGGATCCAAAGTGTATGATTTGTATCCGCTCAATCAAGTGAATTTTGGTAGCGTTGGAGGTTGACTAATATGTCGACCTTGTAAATAATGAAAGAAGAGAAATAAATATCATATTTAGAGTATATTTTTGCTTGAGATGTCGAAGGTTGGTTTATTTGTGCTAGGTTTAGGATTTTGATTCTTCAAGATATCTTGTTTAATACATTACGAAACAATAGGATCCACTTGCTAGTTACAGGGTGCAAACATAGAAAATCATAAGTTTTTTTGGTAGCTACAAAAACACGGGTACAAAACTATATTATACCCTGATGCACTTTGACATTAGTCTTTCTTGGTTTTATGGATTTCGTAGCTATTTTATGGATTTTTAAGTGAATCAATTCTAGCTATTTTCTGTATTTTGTAGATGTGTACAAAGTTGTACACCATTTTCGTGCCTCATTTTTTTAGGTATTAACATTTTACAATTGCAAGGATTCAGGCACTGTTAACGTCTTAGCTGCTCAAATTTGTTGGCATATTTGACAAGAAAAATTAATAAAAATGGATGAATCAGTTCTAGATATTTTCTATATTTTGTAGATGTGTACGTAGTTGTACACCATTGTCCTGTCTCACTTATAAGTGTTGAGGGGTGAATTTCGGTTTAGGTTCTACCCGTCCTAGCTATTACACTTGACCTCGCAATTCCAATAATAGTAAGAGAGAGAATTGTCTTTCCATTGTACCTTGTCCTTTCTTTTATAGGCTTTCCTAAAAGCCCCTCTTTTCACTACTACATGACACATGTCCTAATACCTCTTAATTACCCTTAATGCCATTCTTTAACATAACCCCTTCCTTCTTCATTAATTCCTCCTTTATCCTCCCATCTTTTATGGGTATCTCTATTTGGGCTTGGGTTTAGTCCCCAAATCCTACATCTTAACCCAAGTTCACCTCTACTCTTAGGAGCATCTCCAACTCGTTAAGGGGTATTTTTTCATGTATCAACATTAGTCCCCTGACTATTGGGTCAATTATCAGATGATTCAATAGTCAAAAGGATCTCCTTTAGGCGCCTTCCTGTTTTCGCGACAAATTTCGTCGTTTTATCAAATCTGCGATCGTGGGCGACGCTTTGAATTCCCATCATGCAAAACCTTTCTCCCTTTTCAGTTTCTGACGGTTACCACTTCCCCTTAGTAACTGCCACGTTCGACCTCAAATCCCCCTATATATAGAGCTGTCAATCCATTTTTCCCTTAATGCTTTTCCTTCTTTCCTCCTTCTGAACATAAACATATACTCGCCATGTATGATAGTTCCTCTAGCGGTCCATCATCCGACGAAAGTAATGAATCCGAACAACCTAATAGCAATGGTTCTAAAGAAACAGAGCATCTTAACCAGGAAGAGATCATCTTGCCCGCTCCAGCAGACGGCAGATTATACACAATCGCCGAGTTCACGAGTGGTCCCGCCTTAAAGCGCGTTGAGGTTAAGGGAATTCGCGTAGGTGAGCGCGTTTTTCCTTTAGAAGATATCTTTATTTATCGCCTTTTAAATCCTCATGTCTTTGCCTTACCCTTCGTCTCCCTGGGATGGCTTATGCAACCCGAATCGGAGAGCATGGATACTTTTGCGTTTAAAAATGTTCCATGGATGGCTATTCATCGTGGCGATTACAATCTCCCCCCTTATCGATATTCGGTCCAAGTCGAAAACTCATCCGGTGTGGCCACATTGGGCAGCTCGTATACGCTCCAACCCCGACCATGTCGCCGCACTCCGCGGGCCAACATCGAGGAAGCTATACTTTCGTCTCTTAAGGTGAAGTGAACAAGTGCATTCGTGATATAACGCGGCTCTTCTCGTCATTGGACTCCTCCGGTTCATACCCTTCTCACAGCATGGGGAGAAGCGACCATCGTTTTAGAGGATGTAGTCGCCTTTACGTGGATGCCGATCCATGGTAGTCATTCATATAAGGAGGCGGCTATTTTCTGAGCGCTAAATAATGAGGAAAAGGAATTGTATACTTATCTGTTTGAAGTGCAAGGACGATTCTCGTTGTGAATCGTTCGGAAGACCCAAGCGCCTCCCGGAGCGGGCCAAAGGTGAAGAGGCTGCGCCCGAAAAGGAGACACCCTCGTCAGCCAGAAACTGAAAGCCAAGTGGGTAGAGGAGAAGAAAGCGCCTCCTAAACGCTCGTCAGACGATCGACTGATGTCCAGATCTTTTCGCGCTCATGAGGCAATCTATGGTCCATCCGATCCACCGGAAACTGATCCCGAGTGGGTTGTCAAGGTCAACCATCGTGCTTCTTTCCCTCTCTGGTTGAAGTATTGGGCTCCCGGATAGTTGATAAAAAAGTGTTCCCCTCGCAAGCGTAAGGAGGAGAATCCCGCGCAGAGTTATCCGCTTTTTATCCCATTCGGCTTTGCCATGATGTGTTTGAGTACGATCCCCAAGATACCATTAAAGGTGAGCTCGTGCCGATGGCGGTGTTGTTATCCCGCGTTGTTTCTTTTCCACTCGCACCAATGTTTTTAGGCGGCTTGTATCGTCATCTTGACTTGTTCTGCCGGGATCTCCAGACGGTGGGCTCATCCCACAAAATCGAGACCTACATCCCTGCTTCCTTCATGCAGGCCTGGTACTGGGAACACGTCCCCCCATGCGTGCCGGAACCAAATAACCTCGCCATCCATCATGAAGAAGATGTTAAACAGGATGATGGTTCATTGAAGAAGCTTCCTGTTGTCTATAACTACCCGCGAATGGCTTTGTAGAACATGAAGGGGAAGATACCGAAGGGCGATTTAGGCAAGCATTATCGGATATAGCCAAGGATTTGAACCATTTCCTTACCAAGATGGTCGTTGGTCTAGGTGCATTATGACTTTCTTGCTCCTTTTGATGCTGAGTTGGATTCCTCAAAGATTTTATCGGCACCGGACTTTGATTCGGTGATGGCTGTGTTACCTGGTTTTCTCCCCGGTTTTTATGCTGGTAAATTTATTGCTATGTCGTTGTTGATGGTGGTTTTTAAACAAAGGGTAAAATCGTAAAACCCCATGACCTAGTGTTACCCGCAACACATTAACTAAGAGCATTTAACTCAGGTGTAAATAATTAATGTGGGTATTTTTTCAAAATACCGCATTAGGGTTTCGACACGTAACCCTAATTCCAAGCCGCACATCTGCGCACCATGGCAACAATGCTAAACCAAGCCGCACATCACGCACCATGGCAACAATGCCAAACCAAGCCGCATACACTCGCGCACCATGGCAACAATGCCAAACCAAGCCGCACATCTGCGCACCATGGCAACAATGCCAAACCAAGTCGCACATCGCACCATGGCAACAATGCCAAACCAAGCCGCACACTGCGCACCATGGCAACAATGCCAAACCAAGCCGCACACTGCGCACCATGGCAACAATGCCAAACCAAGCCGCACACTGCGCGCCATGGAAACAATGCCAAACCAAGCCGCACCCTACGTGCCACTGCAACAACGCCAAAACCAAGCCGCACATCTGCGCACCATGGCGCCGACGCCAAAACCAAACTACCTATCGCACTCATTGGCAACCATGCCAAACTAAGCCGCTATGCCATTGGCGCATGCCAAATATAGCGCCCTAGGCTTGCAAAACGTGCAACTAGGTCAACATGGCCGTACGTGCCATTGGCACATGCCAACGCGTACCACAAGCCATATTTCCAAGCCGCTATGCCATAGGCGCATGCCAAATATAGCGCCATAGGCTTGCAAAACGTGCAACTAGGTCAACATGGCCGTACGTGCCATTGGCACATGCCAACGCGTACCACAAGCCATATTTCCAAGCCGCTATGCCATTGGCGCATGCCAAATATAGCGCCCTAGGCTTGCAAAACGTGCAACTAGGTCAACATGGCCGAGACGTGCCATTGGCACATGCCAACGCGTACCACAAGCCATATTTCCAAGCCGCTATGCCATTGGCGCATGCCAAATATAGCGCCTAGGCTTGCAAAACGTGCAACTAGGTCACCATGGCCGTACGTGCCATTGGCACATGCCAACGCGTACCACAAGCCATATTTCCAAGCCGCTATGCCATTGGCGCATGCCAAATATAGCGCCCTAGGCTTGCAAAACGTGCAACTAGGTCAACATGGCCGTACGTGCCATTGGCACATGCCAACGCGTACCACAAGCCATATCTCCAAGCCGCTATGCCATTGGCGCATGCCAAATATAGCGCCCTAGGCTTGCAAAACGTGCAACTAGGTCAACATGGCCGTACGTGCCATTGGCACATGCCAACGCGTACCACAAGCCATATTTCCAAGCCGCTTATGCCATTGGCGCATGCCAAATATAGTGCCCTAGGCTTGCAAAACGTGCAACTAGGTCACCATGGCCGTACGTGCCATTGGCACATGCCAACGCGTACCACAAGCCATATTTCCAAGCCGCTATTCCATTGGCGCATGCCAAATATAGCGCCCTAGGCTTGCAAAACGTGCAACTAGGGGTCACCATGGCCGCACGTGCCATTGGCACATGCCAACGCGTACCACAAGCCATATTTCCAAGCCGCTATGCCATTGGCGCATGCCAAATATAGCGCCTAGGCTTGCAAAACGTGCAACTAGGTCACCATGGCCGTGACGTGCCATTGGCACATGCCAACGCTGTACCACAAGCCATATTTCCAAGCCGCTATGCCATTGGCGCATGCCAAATATAGCTCCCTAGGCTTGCAAAAACGTGCAACTAGGTCAACATGGCCGTACGTGCCATTGGCACATGCCAACGCGTACCACAAGCCATATCTCCAAGCCGCTATGCCATTGGCGCATGCCAAATATAGCGCCCTAGGCTTGCAAAACGTGCAACTAGGTCAACATGGCCGTACGTGCCATTGGCACATGCCAACGCGTACCACAAGCCATATTTCCAAGCCGCTATGCCATTGGCGCATGCCAAATATAGTGCCCTAGGCTTGCAAAACGTGCAACTAGGTCACCATGGCCGTACGTGCCATTGGCACATGCCAACGCGTACCACAAGCCATATTTCCAAGCCGCTATTCCATTGGCGCATGCCAAATATAGCGCCCTAGGCTTGCAAAACGTGCAACTAGGTCACCATGGCCGTACGTGCCATTGGCACATGCCAACGCGTACCACAAGCCATATTTCCAAGCCGCTATGCCATTGGCGCATGCCAAATATAGCGCCCTAGGCTTGCAAAACGTGCAACTAGGTCAACATGGCCGTACGTGCCATTGGCACATGCCAACGCGTACCACAAGCCATATCTCCAAGCCGCTATGCCATTGGCGCATGCCAAATATAGCGCCCTAGGCTTGCAAAACGTGCAACTAGGTCAACATGGCCGTACGTGCCATTGGCACATGCCAACGCGTGTACCACAAGCCATATTTCCAAGCCGCTATGCCATTGGCGCATGCCAAATATAGCGCCCTAGGCTTACAAACCATGCAACCTAGGCCAAGTCGGCCACGCATGCCATTGGCACATGCCATTGGCACATGCCAACATGCTCATTTGGTAGCTTTTCTTACCAAGGCCACGGCCCTAACTGACCCACGCATGCCAACATGCTCATTTGGTAGCTTTTCCTACCAAGGCCACGGCCCTAACGACCACGCATGCCATTGGCACATGCCAACATGCTCATTTGGTAGCTTTTCCTACCAAGGCCACGGCCCTAATGGCCACGCATGCCATTGGCACATGCCAAACACACATTTGGTAGCCTAACTTGCAAACCGTGCAACCTACCACCAAGGCATTCCGCACATGCCATTGGCACATGCCAAACACACCTTATTCGGTAGCCTAACTTGCAAACCGTGCAACCTACCACCAAGGCATTTCGCACATGCCATTGGCACATGCCAAACACACACTTGTTGGTAGCCTAACTTGCAAACCGTGCAACCTACCACCAAGGCATTCCGCACATGCCACACACGCCACTACAGCTAGCGGCATTGCCACTCACACTCAACATACAACCTACCACCAAGGCATTCCGCACATGCCATTGGCACATGCCACGCACGCCACTAGCAGCTGCGGCATTGCCACTTGCGCTCGAAGTACAACCCGCAACAAGGGCATTCCCGCACATGCCAATGACACATGCCACACGCGCCACTAGCAAGCACCACTTGCACTCAAGGTGCAACCAACGATATATCAACACAAACGGGGGATGCTTTCCGGGGTTTTGGTTTGGCGGTCACAAACTTGCGGCATACACTACGCTCACATTAAGAAAGCGTGAAAAGGAATAAAGCGGTCAAATAAATGAGGAAATAATGGTGAAAACGTTTTCACCCATTAACACCATGCGGTTACCACCTCCTCCCATTATTTCACCCTTTACTCTCTTCCTTCATGAGGCCAGGGTACGTTTCAATCTCGACTTGTATAAAGAGGTCTTACCTATTTCCACCAGACAACAAGTCTCGGTCAGGAGAAAAAATACTACACTCTCAGAAAGGCAACTTTGCAAGCTCTCCCAAAAAGCTTTCATCTCTTGCAAGCTTCCCAAGCTTTTACTTTCTGATACAAGTCGAGATGCTACTCTCCCGGAACTATTTTGGTCTCAACACATTTCTTTGCTTCCCTCCCCAAATCAACCCTTCTCCTCCACTTTGTGACCGAAGCAAGTCGGAACGGCCATTTCTTGGTTTAGGCCGGACTTGTACAGATTGATCTCTCGAATCTATAAAGTGCTCACGTGCAGCACATTTGTTTAGGGTTTGAACCAGTTTCTCACTCACCTACCGAATTTACTCGAAATCGGCGAAACGATTTTCACCCATAAACAATTGGCGACCACAACGGGAGGATTGATCTATCGGCTACAATGTCGATTTGTCAATCTCATTCTTCGACCCGGATGTCAAGATGGTAGGGGAAGGCTACTCAATCCGACGCAACTACCAGACAACCCGGTTACCAGTTGTAAAAACTACACGAGAAAATTGGGGACTTGCCGAAGATGCTACCACTCGATCTGACTCAACCACCAGATGACCCGGTTACCAGTTGTAAAAACTACATGAGGAAATTGGGGAATCGCCGAAGATGCTACCGGCGATTGGGGACTTGCTGACAACGCTATCAGCAAAGCCGCCTTTACATGGAAAGGAGCGTGTTCACAAAACCTATGAAGTGAGTAAATTTAGACTGCGCAAGATATACGAATGGTTTTTAGGCTCTTAGTAAAACCGTCATACTACCGAGTGTTGTGCCTATTGCTAGCACACACTTTCATAAAAGCAATATTCCTTTCCCAAAACATAATCAGAGTCATATTATCAAAACCATTCATCCCAGAAATAATCCAATACCCTAAAAAGCTACCAGCTGCCTATCAAAGGTCAAGCTTTGAACCAGACATCCAATATGTCTTTCAAAAAAAAAAAGGGAACCTAAATGAAAAACGTTCAAGGAAAATTATCCAATGAAAGTCCGCTCTTCTTGAGAAAGTCAACTTTGCATCTTCAAGAGCCGCTCTCTTCATAGTCAACATCTTGGAAAGCTCTTCGAGTTCCACCTCCTGTCGTGCAATCTCCTCGGCGGAAAGGCTTTCGATTGCCGCATCTTTCAACTTTTGGATCTCAGCAAGGCCTTCGACAAACCACGAAGTGTTGAACTCCTTTCTACGCACACGTCGCGATGGTGCTCCCGGTCGGCAATAACGTCCTCGAAACGGTGTGACCCGGTCACCTCACGCATATCCTCGATGGAAGATAAAGCCTCTTCCACACGCTTAACCAGTGCAAATCGACTAGTGACTTTCTTGGTTGTGGCCATATGTCCGTATTTCTCCAAGATTCTGGTGTACAACGCCTTGTGCTTAGCCGGCACGCTGAAGCCGCCAACCAGCACATGACCCGGATAAGGAACCAAGTACGGAGGATCAAAAATAGCGCCTGCACCTGGCCTCACGACTCGCAGAGGGTCTTCCTCCATGTCTACGGCAACAACCATCGAGAGAATCATCCGCCGTTTGAGCCACATCTCGTGCCGACAATCGGCTAACGCCCATCTCCAAGTCACAAGCGGTGGTCACCAAAGGCAAGTTTTCGTGTGCCTCTACCCCTTAATCATCCTCCGAATCGGATTCCTCCTGCGAACTCGAGTTAGACATTTTTCAAAAGAAGAAACGAAGAAGAAGAGAAAAAAAAAAAGCGCGAAACTCACCGAACCACTTCCCGAAAAAGAACCGGTACTGCCAGAGGAATTACTCTCACTTGTCGAACTTTCTTCTTTCTCTGACTCATCATCGCTATAAGAAGGCTCGATCTTCTTTGGAATTCTTTGAAGAAATCATTGTCTCTGGCAACGTGCAAGGGCAGCGAAAGCATTAACACTACCGAAGCCCTGGAGGAAACAAGACACATGTTTTCGTGCAGAAATTCACGTATTTTGAGACAAACCAAAGAAGAGGCGACACATACCCAGTTATTGGAAGAACTGAAAGACACGAGAGCCGAGGAAGGGTCTTTTGAAACCGTCCGGAACCCGCCAAAGACGATTCTTCGTTCTCCGTTCCTTGGCACGGGGACTTTCCGAGTTGCTAGGAAACTTTCGCTTGAGATCTCTCAACATCGGATACTTCTTCAAATGGCTGGGAAGGTTTACAACGAACGTTCTCCACCACGTTATTCACAAAAGCACGGATCATAATAAACTCGTCACACCGAACTCATTATAGCCAAAGGTCGTCGAAGTTACTCTTCCCATTTGTAAGAAGGGAAGGCGGATACCCGGCTCGAGGGCACTGGCATTGAGGGCAGCACGCAATGAATCCTTAGGAAGCACCGGCTGGTAAGCAAGAGGTACCCCTTGATAGAAACCCATGTGACGAGCAGCACGGTCAATATTGTAAGCAACTATCTGGAAAGACCCCATGAAGAAAGATGGCATATAACCGGGCAAGCAGCTTTGAATGAACAAGTTTTCACCAACGCTCAAATCGCCATCAGAAGACAAAGACATGAGTGGAGCAGAAGCAAAGGTGTCAATTTGAGTCACTGACCTATGGAACGGCTCCCATGGGCGAAAATTGATTTCATACGACTTATCAAGAAGACTCACCAAGCTCACGCCAACCTTTGGACACCTGTTCACCCATCGAAGAATTCAGGAACCCCCCCCAACTCGCGGGAATCGAAGGCATAGGTTTCGGAGCATACTTCTCAAAGTGCTCCCATAGCCAGACTTGCAGAAAAGCAACGTGCACATATGAATTCACTTTCATGAAACCATTCGAAACTCGCGTGTTCGCAACTAGGTGATCCAGATGCACATACAGGGAACCGAGGAATAGCTTGCCAATGGGAAGAACTTCACCTTTTGCTAACTTCACAGCAACCGCTAGCAACTCTGGTCTTATTTCCTTCTTGCAAGAACCGTCATCAAAAATGTCTCTAGACAACGAGAGAGAGCCAAAATGCTGCAACATGAAGATCATGCTTTTGCATTCGGGTTCCAACTCGTCCAGGAAACCCTTTGAGACATCCACCAGCTATAAAAGCACCTTTCATCCTCTTTCCGGACAGAATCCTTCGACTTCGCAGTGGAGTCTTTTCGAGCGTAATCTCCCAACTTAGCGGCAAGGTCATCCCGTATCTTCACCTCACTTTCAGATAATTGGATTTTAAGATTCCCAGTTATCGGAAGATTCAGCAAGAGAGCCACACTCTCCAAGGAGAAAGTTATCTCACCCCATCTACATATGATTGTATGGGTGTCCGAACACCATCTGGAGATGAAAGAAACCAAGCTCCGGGATATCCTTCCTAATCGAAGGTTTATCAAGCTCGACAAACATCAATAATCTGCGCTCGAGTCAGGTTGGTGTTTATGCGCTCCTTACTCACCATGAACTCAACCCATCTACCAAAAGAACGCAATGGGCTTTGACACATCCTGAAATCAATATTGGAAGAGGAGTATACCCCTTTTTGAAGACGGAACCGTATAGTATTCTTTGGGCGAATCGAACGTGTCTTCCTTTCATCTTCACCATAGGTTAACAAAATTGGCACGAAACCTGGGTGATTTTTCCGAAAGCAGAGACGAGTTTTTTGGCGAAGAACTAATCATCCGTGTTTGGTTTGGAATTATGGACATCCTTTGAGGAAGCGAAATTTTGTCCAGGTAACATCTTTTAATAGCAACTTAGTAACAATATACCTGCACAAAAAAAAAAAAAAAGAATTATCTCCCTGACACATAACCGCGCCCAACAAAAGAAAAACCCGAAATAATAAAAAAAAAGAGGAGGGCGTATTCTCTACGGTTTCAAAACTATATACACAGTATTTTCTTCGGGTTCAAGACTATATACGCAGAATTTTCTTCGGGTTCAAGACTATATACGCAGAATTTTCTTCGGGTTCAAGACTATATACACAGAATTTTCTTCGACTATATACGCAGAATTTTCTTCGGGTTCAAGACTATATACGCGGTATTTTATATGGGTTCAAGTGTGCCTACAGTATCCTTCTTCGGGTTCAAAATTACATAGAGCATTTTTCTACGGGTTCAAAGCGCACGCGTGATATTTCTTTCGAGGCCGAAAAATCATATATACAATATTTCTGCGGGTTCGAAGTCGTATAGAGCATATATACAGTATTCTTCTTCGGGATTCATGTACAGTATTTTCTACGGGTTCAAGACCGCACACGTAGTATTTTCTTCAGGGTTCAAAATTATATACGCGGTATTTTATACGGGCTCAAGTGCGTCTGCAGCAACCTTCTTCGGGTTCAAAATAATATATGGAGCACTTTCCTACGGGTTCGAATAATATATGCAGTATTTTCTTTGGTTGCATACATACAATATTTTCTACAAGAGATACGCCAGGAAATTATATGCGCAAAGAAAAACGCCTAGGGTTTACACCTACATAAAAAGGAAATCTTGGAAGACATACCGGAAGTTTGGTTCTTCTTTATGACTCACGTCATTGGTAGGAAAGGATGAAAAGATGAAAGTGCAAGATGGGAGAAAGGGACTTTATATACATAGGCGTGAGGATTCTGAAATAGGGAAGGATTTCCTTTTACCAAAATCGTGCGTGTAAGAAGCGGGCTCACAAGGGCGCCCAACTTCCCAATGTCGCCCAAGTTGCACCGGCCCCACCAATCGCACCGACTTCCCAATGCCTCCCAAGTCACGCCTGCAAGCACGCACAGCTTCCACACCTTGCGCCGGTCCCACCAGCTAGCACACTCAGTTTCCCAACTCACACCAACTTCCCAACATCGCCCAAGCTGCAACGGCCCCACCAATTGTGCCGACCTCCCGATTTGTGCAAAACTACCGAGGCAAGGATTCCAAATCCTACTTATAAAAGGTCAGACAAGCCTCCTCAATTCTCTTTACGGTTTCTTGTTGATAGTTTGTCACCATCTTATGCTTACCTCGCAACAAAGCCCTGTTCCGAGCTAAGCGGGGGACTTAATGTTGATGGTGGTTTTTAAACAAAGGGTAAAATCGTAAAACCCCATGACCTAGTGTTACATGCAACACATTAACTAAGAGCATTTAACTCGGTGTAAATAATTAACGGGGTATTTTTCAAAATACCAGATTAGGTTTTCGACACGTAACCCTAATTCCAAGCCGCACCTGCGCACCATGGCAACAATGCCAAACCAAGCCGCACACTGCGCACCATGGCAACAATGCTAAAACCAAGCCGCATGCGCACCATGGCAACAATGCCAAACCAAGCCGCACATCTGCGCACCATGGCAATAATGCCAAACCAAGCCGCACATCATGCGCGCCATGGCAACAATGCCAAACCAAGCCGCACCCGCGCGCCACCGCAACAACGCCAAAACCAAGCCGCACACTGCAAGCACCATGGCAGCAACGCCAAAACCAAACTACCTATCGCACTCATTGGCAACCATGCCAAACTAAGCCGCTATGCCATTGGCGCATGCCAAATATAGCGCCTAGGCTTGCAAAACGTGCAACTAGGTCAACATGGCCGTACGTGCCATTGGCACATGCCAACGCGTACCACAAGCCATATTTCCAAGCCGCTATGCCATTGGCGCATGCCAAATATAGCGCCCTAGGCTTGCAAAACGTGCAACTAGGTCAACATGGCCGTACGTGCCATTGGCACATGCCAACGCGTACCACAAGCCATATTTCCAAGCCGCTATGCCATTGGCGCATGCCAAATATAGCACCCTAGGCTTTCAAAACGTGCAACTAGGTCAACATGGCCGTACGTGCCATTGGCACATGCCAACGCGTACCCCAAGTGACCGCTGTCGTAAGCGACACAAATATAATTACACTTTCTTACTACTCAAAATATAAATATATCAAGGGCAAGAAAGGATCGATCCCACAGAGAGGTCTAGGTTGTCAAATTGTTATGGTTTCCTATATAAAACACCCGGAAGAATTTCTCGGTTTGTGTAAATAAAAATAAACAAAAAGCAAATAAAGTATGCAAATCAAGGATGTGAAATATTGGATAAAGGTTTCATCTTCAATTGTAAACAAGTTTATGAATATATGAATAGAATTCGTATTTAATCTCATTTGTCATCAAAAGCCATAGAATACCTTATTGCAAGAATACTCCGTAAATTTCCTAAGTCATCAACACACACATTAGGGCTGCGCATGTGAAATCTACCTAAAGAATAACCTAACGCCTTGCGCTAATCAAGTTCAATTCCTAGGAGCATTAAGTTTCAGAAATAGGCTAATCAATGCAATTGAAATACGTTGCGCAAACAATTCGAACAAAGGTCAATTTCTACATATAATTACGAGGATGTATCACTACAACCTAGAATCATATCATGCTACTAGTATTCAAGGTTATCGCTTGATGAAAACCCTAAAATAGCTATAGATATGGATGTGAGTTCAATCAATTCTAGACTCGACTAAACAAACATTCAATCATATTGCAATCCATCAATCATGCAATTATTGTAACCCGTAGAAAGTGAACGATAATATTGAGAGAAAACTAATTCATAAAAATCATAACTTGGTTGCAAAATCCAACTACATCTTCAACCAATAATAAAAACTTAGTTACTCATGGCATAGGAGTTCATAGCAAGAAGAAGGAGAAAACCTATCATGTTTCTAAACCCTAGAACCAAAGTAGAAGTCTCCCTAATGGAGATATATCTAGGTTTAGAAAAGAGTTTTCTATATATATGCTTTTCTCCCCATAAGGATACTTTCCCAAAATTAGGTTAATTCTTCTCCAAACCCATCTCCAAGTTGGTCCACCAAGCCCGGGGAGTGAAAAATATGTCTCTGGAATTTTGGGTCCAAAAGCGTCGCCGGAATTCTTTGACGTCATCGCCGGAATCCGAGCCACCGAAGCCGGAATCCGTTCTTAGGAAAAAATATCTCAGGCCACCTTTGTCATCGGGTACTATCACCAGGCAATTCTACACTTCCAGCAGCTCCGCTTTGCTTCTCTCGTTGATCCACACATTCACAAAAACCATTTTAGCCAATTCTTTATCTCTTGCGAAAACGCGCCCAAAAGCGTGATGCGTAGCTCATATGTCCTACCGTCGATTCTTACATTCGACTCATACCCCCTCGCGATTCACTGAAATATTGCGATCGACACTCTAAGCTCGAAATCCGACAATAGGAAGTATGCTTACCGGTGCGCCATTTTCACTCCGTTTTCGCACTATTTCCGCGGCTTCAAAAATCCATTCCCTGCTTGCAAACTCGTGCCTGATGCTTCTCTTATAACTCACTTGCAATGCCACCATCAAAATCTGCCACTTCCATCCTTGGCTCGGTTCCGCACCAACTCGCCACATTCTCCAAAGATCTCCCCGCTCTCATCGACCACAACCGCCATTACCTCGCAACACATCTCCGTGCACTGCACGGACTCTCGGCTTAAATTTCCCACGAGACCACCTTCAAAAACACCATAACCATTCATCATCTATGCTCCGAGAAGCAAACCCAACATCATCGGTGCCTCCTGCAGACTTCACCAAAGATCCACCAATGCTTCCTTCGGATATCGAGCCGGCACCCGGTAGCGTTAAAACATCCTCATTCCCTTCCATCTCGAGGCAACATCTCACTCCATCTTCTTTGTATTCACCGACCAAAACCTTCACCATTTGCCATCACTTCTCAACTTCCATTACCAGTCCGGCGTCACTTCTTTTCCTTCAACATAACTCCAACAATGATGGCTAGCTCCGGCAGCCACCGGAGGCCGAGAAGTATGTATAGGCTGGTTAGCTCCTAGATGGAGTGGAGGGTACCTAGGATTTGTTGGTATGGAGGCGCATGTGAGTCTTTGTAGCTTCGCCGTTTCGTTGCTTCCTCTTGTTGCCTCTCGCTTCAATCCCCGCAACCATCGGTTCATGGCTACACTCTCATCTTCTTGTCTCTTGCTTCACATTCCCAGCTACCACCATCTGCAATACCAGCATCTCTGGCACTTCCTCACTCCATCAATCCACCAGACTGTAATTTCTCATTATAATCCCTGCAACTGCAATGCTAATTCACCATCTCCAGTACCTGCTCTGGCCTGCACTGCTTTGCCACTTGCGGTTTCAACTCCAGCTGTTACTCCTTCAAGAACTCCACAGCACAGACTCAATTTCCCATCAGCAGCACTTACAATAACAACATCAGCCTCTGTAGCTTCATACACACAAGATTGCCATGCCTGCACTTGAGCCCTATTCCCTGCTATCAATGGCAGCTCGGGGCCATGGCTACACTTCTATTACTCAACTATCAAACCATGGAAAAACCGAGCTGGTGGTTGTTCGTTCTTGAATTCGTTCAAGCATTTTATCGAACAAGTCTTTGTGCCATTCTCGCCGGGGTGTTAACAATTGTGAACCGTTGTTGATCCTAAACCATTACACATCTCCTTCCCTGCACCAATGATTCAATTACACAACAAACCCACATTTCTGATTCATTGTAGCTCTAAAACACACATTCACTGTTCTTCAGGGCTATCGTCTCATCTCTTCACAACTTCACAGCATCAGTTCTACATCCTGCTATCTTGGTTTCATATAGATTAACCCCAAGTTAGATTTCTTCTTCATTCAACATCGAACAGCTCCTTCTTCCATACCTGAATTCCTCTCCGCTCAACTCGCGGTGACCTCGGACCTTGGTTTGCCGGCGAGAAAGAAACTTGCGGCTACGGTTTGTGGTTCTAAAGATGAAATGGGTGTAACATTCGACCTAGCTTTTGGTTATAAAGGAGTGGGTGCCCCTAGCAAGACGACTGGTGCCTTAAAACATGTTTTGAATTCTGGCTTCCCCCTAAGTAAAAGATCAGACTCCCTTAAGCAGTCCCTTTGAAACAGTTCACCCCTTATCAGAATGACTGCCCCTTAACTTGTATTTGGGTGCCAATAGCATTCACCACTAAAATGACCATCTTGCCCTTTTCTTTCCAATTCTTATTTTGCTCATAACTTCTTCATACGAACTCGGAATGACTCCATTCTTTCGGCATTGTCTTCATCTTCTCGTCCTCTACACAATGAAAAGTAGAAATCTTGTATTTGAACGAGTTCCAATTGGTCTTTTTGCTCCAAATGACTCCATTGCACCTAATAAACTCAAAAACACACATAAGATACATGATTTACAAGAAAACTCGCAAAGAAAGCATAAATACTAGATATTAAATACGGTGTATTCTACACCTATCAAATTCCCCCACACTTAGACTTTGCTAGTCCTCGAGCAAATCAAACAAAATTAAAATACAACAACTCCGTGTCGTCGAGGCTACGGTTAATTTTAGCATAAATAACAAGCCTTTAAACCCCTAGGTGTCCCTAGTGGACGAGTTATAGTCTCGTGAAGGTTTACTAGAGATATACCTACAAAACCTATATTTCAAACTCCGTCTATTTGTGACAAATCAATGAACGAATCCAAATTGACTACAGGAGGAGGTACCTTGCAAATTCAATTCATATATTAGTAAATAAACTCTAATTAGATAGTCGAACAAGCCACAAAACTCGGAAACTAACAAACCACAATCACAATGAAAAGATTAAGAAGATGAATATAGATGTAGATGTTGGCGAATATTCACAAGTGTTCGATGTTTCCCATATCCGTCTCGAAGGTCACTCTGCTAAGATGAACCTAATCCTATTGGATTGAGCTACTTAGTGCTGAATGCTACATCAAATCAATTGGCATATACAAGGGAACCAAAAGTGACTTTATTCAACACAATAATATATTTTTTTTTTTTTATGATTGGATCAAACTGGATCCAATTTCTTTTTTTTTTTTTTTTTTTTTAGACGGCATGATTAGATCTTTTGGATCCAAGCGCATGCTTCTTGTCAGCAAGTACATGATAGTTGCCTTGGATCCCGCATTCCACGCTTGTTTAGGCGACGGAGACGGGGACTACGTTTCACACATCTTGCTATTCCCAAGTGTCTTTTTATTCCGTTTTGGTCTAATTGGTCGGTCTTTTTTTTTTTTTTTTTTTTTTCATATATTTTTTTCATTTTTTTTTTTTTTCAATTTTTTTTCTTTTTCTAGTAACTCAACCACTCTATTTCATCCTAGCAGTAATAACACGTCGATTTTTAGTGACCCACCAAAGCACTTAGAGAACAATAGATAAATATGGAAAAATAAAAATAGAATGCGATATGGTGATATTCCGAGATATGGTAACAACTATCATGTTAATTTGTGATTTCGAGCTATATTCTTCCCTTTTAGTTAATTGGTTCCTCAACTCCTGCATTCAAAATGGTTCCATCCACTAATGGTGTCAAAAACAAACTATACAAACATATAAATGCTCCCCCACACTTAAACTTCACATTGTCCTCAATGTGTAAAACCGAAAGTTCTGAATTCTGACGTAACAGCAGATAAAACGCAAAAACTGTGCAAATTGGTAAGGAATTTGGAAAAACTCCATTTCACAAAAGTTGTTCATCTACGTGTTTTCTACACAGTGTCAAAATTTCACAGTGTTTTGATAAACGGTCTGACAGTTATGGTCTCTGGAATGAACTACGCGCAGTCTGAAATTTTCTGACGAAAAGGTATTTGTCATAATTCTCTTCTAAGATAGATTACGGACTCAATGAAATTAAACATGGGGATTCAAATATTAAATAAAAACAGTAAAAAAAAATAAATAAACGAAACAAAAATAAAAAGCAAAAGGATAAGAGATACAAAACCGGTGGGTTGCCTCCCACTAAGCGCTTGTTTTAAAGTCGACGGCCCGACCTAGCTTCGTGTAAGATTCATTCCCCATACACCAATAATCGGAAAAGTCGGGGATCCGTCCATAGAACCTGTTTTGCAAACACTAGCTCCACACAAATATTAGTAACATAAAGCAAAAGTGAAGCTATGAACCGATAAAAGCTTCCCCCACACTTATTCTTGTCCACACTTGGAAGTGTATAAAGAATATAAACGTCGGGTACTTCCACGGTTTCTGGTTCCATAACCTGCATAGTATGAGAATCAAGTATCTCTAATGGTGGAAATCGAGAAACAAAATCATTCAATAAAGTTCTCGAAGCACATATATTCAAACCAATAAGAGGTAAAGGAGAAGAAATAATAGGCAAAGGGTTAGATAAACCTTTCACAATCTCTTGTATCACGGAATCCTCTTCATCCTTGAAAAACTCAAGTGAATTATTCACCTCTTGTATATCGTGGTCCTCTATTAAACCTTGCAACCATTCTTCGTCCGTTTCTGCCGTAACCAAAGTGTCGACATAAACATCATCATTACAATCATATGCAAGCTCAATTGGGTCTTCCACAATATTGGTCAAACCGGTCTCATTCTCAACATATTCCTCCTTTTTGTTGTAAGGCACATACTCTTTTGCGGATGCAATATTGTCCATAAGGAATTTCTTTAGAACACTCATCGCATCATCCTCAAGCTCTACCTTTTGAATAGGTTCTTGATCGTTATAAAGATCAATGCTTGAGTAATCCACACAAGTGTCGACATATTCCTATTCGTCTTCATCTTGATCCCAAAAAGACTCCATTGTACACTCCTCGGGGTTGGCACCATGAGTTGGTTCAAACGATGTATTTTCATAATAATCATCATCACTATCATAGTCATCATAACATTGTTCCTCGCTGAATTTAGTGTTGCTAATCTCTAACTCATCCTTTTGAATAGGTGAATGATCATTATTACGATCAAGAGTTGAGTTAACTACACAAATATCAACAAAAGTCCCCGAAGGTTCGCCTTTTTCAACATAACTATTCATTTCCTCCTTGTATTCTTCAATGCCTTGTCTTAAAGTGGAAACACCTTTTTGAAGCTCTTGGAGTGTTCCATCCAAATTCTGAATATAGTGTTCCATTTGTTGGTAAAGCTCATTCGACAAAGAAAAGTAGAATTACTCACTTCCGTATTGTTAGGCCAATTATATTCCCTTTGAATGGGTGAATGATCATAACTACGATCGAAATTGGGCCAAACATACCATGAGCACATTCGGTCGATGAAATTGGTTCCACGCTTGGTTGTCCACAAATTGACTCCATCTTTGTCCATAAATTGTTGCATCTCATCTACCAAATTAGAGGAAATATTATAAGGAAAACAACTATTCTCCCTCCTTGTGATTGCTCACTTACATAACCACCATAAGAAGGTTGATATGTATGAGAATAACTCATAGGGTACGTGGAGTATTGATCATAGCCAAGGGATTGGTTTTGATTATACTCCCCATAAGGGTGATAATTGTTATATTGTTGAGGTTGAAAGCCGTATTGATTGCTCCAATATGCTCCTTCCATAGAAATAAGCACCTGAAATAAGATTCTCAAAACTCGGGTAAGAACCAAATAAGAAAAAGTAAAACAAAAACTAAATACAAAAATAAGAAACCAAAAACAATTAACAACCGTTGCCTCCCAGAACAACGGCGCCAAAATTTGACATTTGTCGTAAGCGACACAAATATAATTACACTTTCTTACTACTCAAAATATAAATATAGCAAGGGAAAGAAAGGATCGATCCTGAGAGAGGTCTAGGTTGTCAAATTGTTATGGTTTCCTATATAAAACACCGGAAGAATTTAAGGTTGTGTAAATAAAAATAAACAAAAAGCAAATAAAGTATGCAAATCAAGGATGTGAAATATTGGATAAAGGTTTCATCTTCAATTGTAAACAAGTTTATGAATATATGAATAGAATTCGTATTTAATCTCATTTGTCATCAAAAGCCATAGAATACCTTATTGCAAGAATACTCCGTAAATTTCCTAAGTCATCAACACACACATTAGGGGTCGCATGTGAAATCTACCTAAAGAATAACCTAACGCCTTGCGCTAATCAAGTTCAATTCCTAGGAGCATTAAGTTTTGAAATAGGCTAATCAATGCAATTGAAATACGTTGCGCAAACAATTCGAACAAAGGTCAATTTCTACATATAATTACGAGGATGTATCACTACAACCTAGAATCATATCATGCTACTAGTATTCAAGGTTATCGCTTGATGAAAACCCTAAAATAGCTATAGATATGGATGTGAGTTCAATCAATTCTAGACTCGACTAAACAAACATTCAATCATATTGCAATCCATCAATCATGCAATTATTGTAACCCGTAGAAAGTGAACGATAATATTGAGAGAAAACTAATTCATAAAAATCATAACTTGGTTGCAAAATCCAACTACATCTTCAACCAATAATAAAAACTTAGTTACTCATGGCATAGGAGTTCATAGCAAGAAGAAGGAGAAAACCTATCATGTTTCTAAACCCTAGAACCAAAGTAGAAGTCTCCCTAATGGAGATATATCTAGGTTTAGAAAAGAGTTTTCTATATATATGCTTTTCTCCCCATAAGGATACTTTCCCAAAATTAGGTTAATTCTTCTCCAAACCCATCTCCAAGTTGGTCCACCAAGCCCAGGAGTGAAAAATATGTCTCTGGAATTTTGGGTCCAAAAGCGTCGCCGGAATTGCTGACGTCATCGCCGGAATCCGGCCACCGGCGCCGGAATCCGTTGCCGGAAAAAAATATCTCAGGCCACCTTTGTCATCAGGTACTATCACCAGGCAATTCTACACTTCCAGCAGCTCCGCTTTGCTTCTCTGCAGTCCACACATTCACAAAAACCATTTTAGCCAATTCTTTATCTCTTGCGAAAACGCGCCCAAAAGCGTGATGCGTAGCTCATATGTCCGGCCGTCGATTCTTACATTCGACTCATACCCCCCTCGCGATTCACTGAAATATTGCGATCGACACTCTAAGCTCCGAAATCCGACAACCGGAAGTATGCTTACCGGTGCGCCATTTTCACTCCGTTTTCGCACTATTTCTGCGGCTTCAAAAATCCATTCCCTGCTTGCAAACTCGTGCCTGATGCTTCTCTTATAACTCACTTGCAATGCCACCATCAAAATCTGCCACTTCCATCCTTGGCTCGGTTCCGCACCAACCTGCCACATTCTCCAGCATCTCCCTGCCTCTCATCGACCACAACTGCCATTACCTGCAACACATCTCCAGTACCTGCACAGACTCTCAGCTTAAATTTCCACACAGACCACCTTCAAAAACACCATAACCATTCATCATCTTGCTCCAGAAAGCAAACCCAACATCATCGATTGCCTCTTGCAGCTTCACCAAAGATCCACCAATGCTTCACTCGGATATCGAGCCGGCACCACCGCGTTCTAAACATCCTCATTCCCTTCCATCTCAGGCAACATCTCACTCCATCTTCACTGTATTCACCAGCCAAAACCTTCACCACATGCCATCACTTCTCAACTTCCATTACCAGTCCAGCGTCACTTCTTTTCCTTCAACATAACTCCAACAATGATGGCTAGCTCCAGCAGCCACTGGAGGCTGAGAAGTATGTATAGGCTGGTTAGCTCCTAGATGGAGTGGAGGGTACCTAGACTGTTGGTATGGAGGCGCATGTGAGTCTTGTAGCTTCGCCGTTTCGTTGCTTCCTCTTGTTGCCTCCGCTCAATCCCCCGCAACCATCGGTTCATGGCTACACTCTCATCTTCTTGTCTCTTGCTTCACATTCCCACTACCACCATCTCGCAATACCAAAGCATCTCCGGCACTTCCTCACTCCATCAATCCACCAGTGTAATTTCTCATTATAATCCCCGCAACCGCAATGCTAATTCACCATCTCCGATTACACTGCCTCGGCCTGCGCACCTTTGCCACTTGCGGTTTCAACTCCAGCTGTTACTCCTTCAAGAACTCCACAAACACAGACTCAATTTCCCATCAAGAAGACTTACAATAACAACATCAGCCTGTAGCTTCATACACAAAGATCGTTGCCATGCCGCGCACTTGAGCCCTATTCCCGCTATCAATGGCGGCTCGGGGCCATGGCTACACTTCTATTACTCAACTATCAAACCATGGAAAAACCGAGCTGGTGGTTGTTCGTTGAATTGAATTCGTTCAAGCATTTTATCGAACAAGTCTTTGTGCCATTCTCTTTGGTGTTAACAATTGTGAACCGTTGTTGATCCTAAACCATTACACATCTCCTTCCCCGCACCAATGATTCAATTACACAACAAACCCACATTTCGATTCATTGTAGCTCTAAAACACACATTCACTTGTTCTTGGGCTATCGTCTCATCTCTTCACAACTTCACAAAGATCGGTTCTACATCCTGCTATCTTGGTTTCATATAGATTAACCCCAAGTTAGATTTCTTCTTCATTCAACATCGAACGACTCCTTCTTCCATACCCGATTCCTCTCCGCTCAACTCTGGCAGTGACCTCAGACCTTGGTTTGCCGGCAGAAAGAAACTTGCAGCTCTGGTTTGTGGTTCTAAAGATGAAATGGGTGTAACATTCGACCTAGCTTTTGGTTATAAAGGAGTGGGTGCCCCTAGCAAGACGACTGGTGCCTTAAAACATGTTTTGAATTCTCGCTTCCCTAAGTAAAAGATCGACTCCCTTAAGCAGTCCCTTTGAAACAGTTCACCCCTTATCGAATGACTGCCCCTTAACTTGTATTTGGGTGCCAATAGCATTCACCACTAAAATGACCATCTTGCCCTTTTCTTTCCAATTCTTATTTTGCTCATAACTTCTTCATACGAACTCGGAATGACTCCATTCTTTCGGCATTGTCTTCATCTTCTCGTCCTCTACACAATGAAAAGTAGAAATCTTGTATTTGAACGAGTTCCAATTGGTCTTTTTGCTCCAAATGACTCCATTGCACCTAATAAACTCAAAAACACACATAAGATACATGATTTACAAGAAAACTCGCAAAGAAAGCATAAATACTAGATATTAAATACGGTGTATTCTACACCTATCAGATTCCCCACACTTAGACTTTGCTAGTCCTCGAGCAAATCAAACAAAATTAAAATACAACAACTCCGTGTCGTCGAGGCTACGGTTAATTTTAGCATAAATAACAAGCCTTTAAACCCCTAGGTGTCCCTAGTGGACGAGTTATAGTCTCGTGAAGGTTTACTAGAGATATACCTACAAAACCTATATTTCAAACTCCGTCTATTTGTGACAAATCAATGAACGAATCCAAATTGACTACAGGAGGAGGTACCTTGCAAATTCAATTCATATATTAGTAAATAAACTCTAATTAGATAGTCGAACAAGCCACAAAACTCGGAAACTAACAAACCACAATCACAATGAAAAGATTAAGAAGATGAATATAGATGTAGATGTTGGCGAATATTCACAAGTGTTCGATGTTTCCCATATCTCTGTCAAGGTCATTTGCTAAGATGAACCTAATCCTATTGGATTGAGCTACTTAGTCTTTGAATGCTACATCAAATCAATTGGCATATACAAGGGAACCAAAAGTGACTTTATTCAACACAATAATATATTTTTTTTTCTTTTTTTTTTTATGATTGGATCAAACTGGATCCAATTTCTTTTTTTTTTTTTTTTTTTTTTAGACGGCATTATTAGATGTTTTGGATCCAAGCGCATGCTTCTTGTCACAAGTACATGATAGTTGCCTTGGATCCTGCATTCCACGCTTGTTTAGGCGACGGAGACAGGGACTACGTTTCACACATACTGCTATTCCCAAGTGTCTTTTTATTCCGTTTTGGTCTAATTGGTCGGTCTTTTTTTTTTTTCTTTTCTTTTCATATATTTTTTTTTCATTTTTTTTTTTTTTTCAATTTTTTTTTCTTTTTCTAGTAACTCAACCACTCTATTTCATCCTAGCAGTAATAACACGTCGATTTTTAGTGACCCACCAAAGCACTTAGAGAACAATAGATAAATATGGAAAAATAAAAATAGAATGCGATATGGTGATATTAGAGATATGGTAACAACTATCATGTTAATTTGTGATTTCGAGCTATATTCTTCCCTTTTAGTTAATTGGTTCCTCAACTCCTGCATTCAAAATGGTTCCATCCACTACTGGTGTCAAAAACAAACTATACAAACATATAAATGCTCCCCCACACTTAAACTTCACATTGTCCTCAATGTGTAAAACCGAAAGTTCTGAATTCTGACGTAACAGCAGATAAAACGCAAAAACTGTGCAAATTGGTAAGGAATTTGGAAAAACTCCATTTCACAAAAGTTGTTCATCTACGTGTTTTCTACACAGTGTCAAAATTTCACAGTGTTTTGATAAACGGTCTGACAGTTATGGTCTCTGGAATGAACTACGCGCAGTCTGAAATTTTCTGACGAAAAGGTATTTGTCATAATTCTCTTCTAAGATAGATTACGGACTCAATGAAATTAAACATGGGGATTCAAATATTAAATAAAAACAGTAAAAAAAAAATAAATAAACGAAACAAAAATAAAAAGCAAAAGGATAAGAGATACAAAACCGGTGGGTTGCCTCCCACTAAGCGCTTGTTTTAAAGTCGACGCCCGACCTAGCTTCGTGTAAGATTCATTCCCCATACACCAATAATCGGAAAAGTCGGGGATCCGTCCATAGAACCTGTTTTGCAAACACTAGCTCCACACAAATATTAGTAACATAAAGCAAAAGTGAAGCTATGAACCGATAAAAGCTTCCCCACACTTATTCTTGTCCACACTTGGAAGTGTATAAAGAATATAAACGTCGGGTACTTCACGGTTTGGTTCCATAACCTGCATAGTATGAGAATCAAGTATCTCTAATGGTGGAAATCGAGAAACAAAATCATTCAATAAAGTTCTCGAAGCACATATATTCAAACCAATAAGAGGTAAAGGAGAAGAAATAATAGGCAAAGGGTTAGATAAACCTTTCACAATCTCTTGTATCACGGAATCCTCTTCATCCTTGAAAAACTCAAGTGAATTATTCACCTCTTGTATATCGTGGTCCTCTATTAAACCTTGCAACCATTCTTCGTCCGTTTCCGCCGTAACCAAAGTGTCGACATAAACATCATCATTACAATCATATGCAAGCTCAATTGGGTCTTCCACAATATTGGTCAAACCGGTCTCATTCTCAACATATTCCTCCTTTTTGTTGTAAGGCACATACTCTTTTGCGGATGCAATATTGTCCATAAGGAATTTCTTTAGAACACTCATCGCATCATCCTCAAGCTCTACCTTTTGAATAGGTTCTTGATCGTTATAAAGATCAATGCTTGAGTAATCCACACAAGTGTCGACATATTCCTATTCGTCTTCATCTTGATCCCAAAAAGACTCCATTGTACACTCCTGGGGTTGGCACCATGAGTTGGTTCAAACGATGTATTTTCATAATAATCATCATCACTATCATAGTCATCATAACATTGTTCCTCGCTGAATTTAGTGTTGCTAATCTCTAACTCATCCTTTTGAATAGGTGAATGATCATTATTACGATCAAGAGTTGAGTTAACTACACAAATATCAACAAAAGTCCCCGAAGGTTCGCCTTTTTCAACATAACTATTCATTTCCTCCTTGTATTCTTCAATGCCTTGTCTTAAAGTGGAAACACCTTTTTGAAGCTCTTGGAGTGTTCCATCCAAATTCTGAATATAGTGTTCCATTTGTTGGTAAAGCTCATTCGACAAAGAAAAAGTAGAATTACTCACTTCCGTATTGTTAGGCCAATTATATTCCCTTTGAATGGGTGAATGATCATAACTACGATCGAAATTGGGCCAAACATACCATGAGCACATTCGGTCGATGAAATTGGTTCCACGCTTGGTTGTCCACAAATTGACTCCATGCTGTCCATAAATTGTTGCATCTCATCTACCAAATTAGAGGAAATATTATAAGGAAAACAACTATTCTCCCCTCCTTGTGATTGCTCACTTACATAACCACCATAAGAAGGTTGATATGTATGAGAATAACTCATAGGGTACGTGGAGTATTGATCATAGCCAAGGGATTGGTTTTGATTATACTCCCCATAAGGGTGATAATTGTTATATTGTTGAGGTTGAAAGCCGTATTGATTGCTCCAATATGCTCCTTCCATAGAAATAAGCACCAAATAAGATTCTCAAAACTCGGGTAAGAACCAAATAAGAAAAAGTAAAACAAAAACTAAATACAAAAATAAGAAACCAAAAACAATTAACAACCGTTGCCTCCCCGGCAACGGCGCCAAAATTTGATCACTGTCGTAAGCGACACAAATATAATTACACTTTCTTACTACTCAAAATATAAATATAGCAAGGGAAAGAAAGGATCGATCCCTGAGAGAGGTCTAGGTTGTCAAATTGTTATGGTTTCCTATATAAAACACCCTAGGAAGAATTTACGGTTGTGTAAATAAAAATAAACAAAAAGCAAATAAAGTATGCAAATCAAGGATGTGAAATATTGGATAAAGGTTTCATCTTCAATTGTAAACAAGTTTATGAATATATGAATAGAATTCGTATTTAATCTCATTTGTCATCAAAAGCCATAGAATACCTTATTGCAAGAATACTCTGTAAATTTCTAAGTCATCAACACACACATTAGGTGCGCATGTGAAATCTACCTAAAGAATAACCTAACGCCTTGCGCTAATCAAGTTCAATTCCTAGGAGCATTAAGTTTGAAATAGGCTAATCAATGCAATTGAAATACGTTGCGCAAAACAATTCGAACAAAGGTCAATTTCTACATATGATTACGAGGATGTATCACTACAACCTAGAATCATATCATGCTACTAGTATTCAAGGTTATCGCTTGATGAAAACCCTAAAATAGCTATAGATATGGATGTGAGTTCAATCAATTCTAGACTCGACTAAACAAACATTCAATCATATTGCAATCCATCAATCATGCAATTATTGTAACCCGTAGAAAGTGAACGATAATATTGAGAGAAAACTAATTCATAAAAATCATAACTTGGTTGCAAAATCCAACTACATCTTCAACCAATAATAAAAACTTAGTTACTCATGGCATAGGAGTTCATAGCAAGAAAGAAGGAGAAAACCTATCATGTTTCTAAACCCTAGAACCAAAGTAGAAGTCTCCCTAATGGAGATATATCTAGGTTTAGAAAAGAGTTTTCTATATATATGCTTTTCTCCCCATAAGGATACTTTCCCAAAATTAGGTTAATTCTTCTCCAAACCCGTCTCCAAGTTGGTCCACCAAGCCCAGGAGTGAAAAATATGTCTCTGGAATTTTGGGTCCAAAAGCGTCGCCGGAATTGCTGACGTCATCGCCGGAATCCGGCCACCGGCGCCGGAATCCGTCGCCGGAAAAAAATATCTCAGGCCACCTTTGTCATCAGGTACTATCACCAGGCAATTCTACACTTCCAGCAGCTCCGCTTTGCTTCTCTGCAGTCCACACATTCACAAAAACCATTTTAGCCAATTCTTTATCTCTTGCGAAAACGCGCCCAAAAGCGTGATGCGTAGCTCATATGTCCGGCCGTCGATTCTTACATCCGACTCATACCCCCCTCGCGATTCACTGAAATATTGCGATCGACACTCTAAGCTCGAAATCCGACAACCGGAAGTATGCTTACTGGTGCGCCATTTTCACTCCGTTTTGCACTATTTCGCGGCTTCAAAAATCCATTCCCGCTTGCAAACTCGTGCCTCGATGCTTCTCTTATAACTCACTTGCAATGCCACCATCAAAATCTGCCACTTCCATCCTTGGCTCAGTTCTCGCACCAACTCGCCACATTCTCCAAGATCTCCCCGCCTCTCATCGACCACAATTGCCATTACACCGCAACACATCTCCAAAGCACTGCACGGACTCTCGGCTTAAATTTCCACACGGACCACCTTCAAAACACCATAACCATTCATCATCTATTTGCTCGAAGCAAACCCAACATCATCGGTGCCTCAGCTGACTTCACAAAGATCCACCAATGCTTCACTGGATATCGAGCCCGGCACCAGCGCGTTACAGCATCCTCATTCCCTTCCATCTCAGGCAACATCTCACTCCATCTTCACTGTATTCACCAGCCAAAACCTTCACCACTGCCATCACTTCTCAACTTCCATTACCAGTCCAGCGTCACTTCTTTTTCCTTCAACATAACTCCAACAATGATGGCTAGCTCCAGTGCCCTTTGGAGGCCGAGAAGTATGTATAATTTGGTTAGCTCCTAGATGGAGTGGAGGGTACCTAGAGTTTGTTGGTATGGAGGCGCATGTGAGTCTTTGTAGCCTCGCCGTTTCGTTGCTTCCTCTTGTTGCCTCTGCTCAATCCCCGCAACCATCGGTTCATGGCTACACTCTCATCTTCTTGTCTCTTGCTTCACATTCCCACTACCACCATCTGCAACCAAAGCATCTCCGGCACTTCCTCACTCCATCAATCCACATTTGTAATTTCTCATTATAATCCCCCTGAATCGCAATGCTAATTCACCATCTCCGTCACACTCGCCTGCCTGCTTGCTTTGCCACTTGCGGTTTCAACTCCAATTGTTACTCCTTCAAGAACTCCAAAGCCAGACTCAATTTCCCATCAAAGAAGACTTACAATAACAACATCGACCCGCAGCTTCATACACAAAGATTCGTTGCCATGCCCGCACTTGAGCCCTATTCCCTCGCTATCAATGGCAGCTCGGGGCCATGGCTACACTTCTATTACTCAACTATCAAACCATGGAAAACCGAAATGGTGGTTGTTCGTTCTTTGAATTCGTTCAAGCATTTTATCGAACAAGTCTTTGTCCATTCACAGGTGTTAACAATTGTGAACTGTTGTTGATCCTAAACCATTACACATCTCCTTCCCTGCACCAATGATTCAATTACACAACAAACCCACATTTCTGATTCATTGTAGCTCTAAAACACACATTCACTGTTCTTCAGGGCTATCGTCTCATCTCTTCACAACTTCACAAAGATCGGTTCTACATCCCGCTATCTTGGTTTCATATAGATTAACCCCAAGTTAGATTTCTTCTTCATTCAACATCGAAATGACTCCTTCTTCCATACTCCGAATTCCTCTCCGCTCAACTCGCGGTGACCTCGGACCTTGGTTTCGTGAGAAAAAGAAACTTGCAGCTACGGTTTGTGGTTCTAAAGATGAAATGGGTGTAACATTCGACCTAGCTTTTGGTTATAAAGGAGTGGGTGCCCCTAGCAAGACGACTGGTGCCTTAAAACATGTTTTGAATTCTGGCTTCCCCTAAGTAAAAGATCAGACTCCCTTAAGCAGTCCCTTTGAAACAGTTCACCCCTTATCGAATGACTGCCCCTTAACTTGTATTTGGGTGCCAATAGCATTCACCACTAAAATGACCATCTTGCCCTTTTCTTTCCAATTCTTATTTTGCTCATAACTTCTTCATACGAACTCGGAATGACTCCATTCTTTCGGCATTGTCTTCATCTTCTCGTCCTCTACACAATGAAAAGTAGAAATCTTGTATTTGAACGAGTTCCAATTGGTCTTTTTGCTCCAAATGACTCCATTGCACCTAATAAACTCAAAAACACACATAAGATACATGATTTACAAGAAAACTCGCAAAGAAAGCATAAATACTAGATATTAAATACGGTGTATTCTACACCTATCAAATTCCCCCACACTTAGACTTTGCTAGTCCTCGAGCAAATCAAACAAAATTAAAATACAACAACTCCGTGTCGTCGAGGCTACGGTTAATTTTAGCATAAATAACAAGCCTTTAAACCCCTAGGTGTCCCTAGTGGACGAGTTATAGTCTCGTGAAGGTTTACTAGAGATATACCTACAAAACCTATATTTCAAACTCCGTCTATTTGTGACAAATCAATGAACGAATCCAAATTGACTACAGGAGGAGGTACCTTGCAAATTCAATTCATATATTAGTAAATAAACTCTAATTAGATAGTCGAACAAGCCACAAAACTTAAACTAACAAACCACAATCACAATGAAAAGATTAAGAAGATGAATATAGATGTAGATGTTGGCGAATATTCACAAGTGTTCGATGTTTCCCATATCGTCGAAGGTCATCACTAAGATGAACCTAATCCTATTGGATTGAGCTACTTAGTCTTTGAATGCTACATCAAATCAATTGGCATATACAAGGGAACCAAAAGTGACTTTATTCAACACAATAATATATTTTTTTTTTTTTTTATAATTGGATCAAACTGGATCCAATTTCTTTTTTTTTTTTTTTTTTTTTTTTTTAGACGGCATGATTAGATCTTTTGGATCCAAGCGCATGCTTCTTGTCAGCAAGTACATGATAGTTGCCTTGGATCCTGCATTCCACGCTTGTTTAGGCGACGGAGACAGGGACTACGTTTCACACATACTGCTATTCCCAAGTGTCTTTTTATTCCGTTTTGGTCTAATTGGTCGGTCTTTTTTTTTTCTTTTCTTTTCATATATTTTTTTTTCATTTTTTTTTTTTTTTCAATTTTTTTTTCTTTTTCTAGTAACTCAACCACTCTATTTCATCCTAGCAGTAATAACACGTCGATTTTTAGTGACCCACCAAAGCACTTAGAGAACAATAGATAAATATGGAAAAATAAAAATAGAATGCGATATGGTGATATTCCGAGATATGGTAACAACTATCATGTTAATTTGTGATTTCGAGCTATATTCTTCCCTTTTAGTTAATTGGTTCCTCAACTCCTGCATTCAAAATGGTTCCATCCACTAATGGTGTCAAAAACAAACTATACAAACATATAAATGCTCCCCCACACTTAAACTTCACATTGTCCTCAATGTGTAAAACCGAAAAGTTCTGAATTCTGACGTAACAGCAGATAAAACGCAAAAACTGTGCAAATTGGTAAGGAATTTGGAAAAACTCCATTTCACAAAAGTTGTTCATCTACGTGTTTTCTACACAGTGTCAAAATTTCACAGTGTTTTGATAAACGGTCTGACAGTTATGGTCTCTGGAATGAACTACGCGCAGTCTGAAATTTTCTGACGAAAAGGTATTTGTCATAATTCTCTTCTAAGATAGATTACGGACTCAATGAAATTAAACATGGGGATTCAAATATTAAATAAAAACAGTAAAAAAAAAATAAATAAACGAAACAAAAATAAAAAGCAAAAGGATAAGAGATACAAAACCGGTGGGTTGCCTCCCACTAAGCGCTTGTTTTAAAGTCGACGGCCCGACCTAGCTTCGTGTAAGATTCATTCCCCATACACCAATAATCGGAAAAGTTGGGGATCCGTCCATAGAACCTGTTTTGCAAACACTAGCTCCACACAAATATTAGTAACATAAAGCAAAAGTGAAGCTATGAACCGATAAAAGCTTCCCCCACACTTATTCTTGTCCACACTTGGAAGTGTATAAAGAATATAAACGTCAGTACTTCCACGGTTTCGGTTCCATAACCTGCATAGTATGAGAATCAAGTATCTCTAATGGTGGAAATCGAGAAACAAAATCATTCAATAAAGTTCTCGAAGCACATATATTCAAACCAATAAGAGGTAAAGGAGAAGAAATAATAGGCAAAGGGTTAGATAAACCTTTCACAATCTCTTGTATCACGGAATCCTCTTCATCCTTGAAAAACTCAAGTGAATTATTCACCTCTTGTATATCGTGGTCCTCTATTAAACCTTGCAACCATTCTTCGTCCGTTTAAAGTAACCAAAGTCTCGACATAAACATCATCATTACAATCATATGCAAGCTCAATTGGGTCTTCCACAATATTGGTCAAACCGGTCTCATTCTCAACATATTCCTCCTTTTTGTTGTAAGGCACATACTCTTTTGCGGATGCAATATTGTCCATAAGGAATTTCTTTAGAACACTCATCGCATCATCCTCAAGCTCTACCTTTTGAATAGGTTCTTGATCGTTATAAAGATCAATGCTTGAGTAATCCACACAAGTGTCGACATATTCCTATTCGTCTTCATCTTGATCCCAAAAAGACTCCATTGTACACTCCTGGGGTTGGCACCATGAGTTGGTTCAAACGATGTATTTTCATAATAATCATCATCACTATCATAGTCATCATAACATTGTTCCTCGCTGAATTTAGTGTTGCTAATCTCTAACTCATCCTTTTGAATAGGTGAATGATCATTATTACGATCAAGAGTTGAGTTAACTACACAAATATCAACAAAAGTCCCCGAAGGTTCGCCTTTTTCAACATAACTATTCATTTCCTCCTTGTATTCTTCAATGCCTTGTCTTAAAGTGGAAACACCTTTTTGAAGCTCTTGGAGTGTTCCATCCAAATTCTGAATATAGTGTTCCATTTGTTGGTAAAGCTCATTCGACAAAGAAAAAGTAGAATTACTCACTTCCGTATTGTTAGGCCAATTATATTCCCTTTGAATGGGTGAATGATCATAACTACGATCAGAAATTGGGCCAAACATACCATGAGCACATTCGGTCGATGAAATTGGTTCCACGCTTGGTTGTCCACAAATTGACTCCATGCTGTCCATAAATTGTTGCATCTCATCTACCAAATTAGAGGAAATATTATAAGGAAAACAACTATTCTCCCCTCCTTGTGATTGCTCACTTACATAACCACCATAAGAAGGTTGATATGTATGAGAATAACTCATAGGGTACGTGGAGTATTGATCATAGCCAAGGGATTGGTTTTGATTATACTCCCCATAAGGGTGATAATTGTTATATTGTTGAGGTTGAAAGCCGTATTGATTGCTCCAATATGCTCCTTCCATAGAAATAAGCACACGAAATAAGATTCTCAAAACTCGGGTAAGAACCAAATAAGAAAAAGTAAAACAAAACTAAATACAAAAATAAGAAACCAAAAACAATTAACAACCGTTGCCTCCCCGACACTTTAAAATTTTGACCGCGTAATTAGCGACACAAATATAATTACACTTTCTTACTACTCAAAATATAAATATAGCAAGGGAAAGAAAGGATCGATCCCATGAGAGAGGTCTAGGTTGTCAAATTGTTATGGTTTCCTATATAAAACACCGGAAGAATTTCTCGGTTGTGTAAATAAAAATAAACAAAAAGCAAATAAAGTATGCAAATCAAGGATGTGAAATATTGGATAAAGGTTTCATCTTCAATTGTAAACAAGTTTATGAATATATGAATAGAATTCGTATTTAATCTATTTGTCATCAAAAGCCATAGAATACCTTATTGCAAGAATACTCCGTAAATTTCCTAAGTCATCAACACACACATTAGGGTGCGCATGTGAAATCTACCTAAAGAATAACCTAACGCCTTGCGCTAATCAAGTTCAATTCCTAGGAGCATTAAGTTTGAAATAGGCTAATCAATGCAATTGAAATACGTTGCGCAAACAATTCGAACAAAGGTCAATTTCTACATATAATTACGAGGATGTATCACTACAACCTAGAATCATATCATGCTACTAGTATTCAAGGTTATCGCTTGATGAAAACCTAAAATAGCTATAGATATGGATGTGAGTTCAATCAATTCTAGACTCGACTAAACAAACATTCAATCATATTGCAATCCATCAATCATGCAATTATTGTAACCCGTAGAAAGTGAACGATAATATTGAGAGAAAACTAATTCATAAAAATCATAACTTGGTTGCAAAATCCAACTACATCTTCAACCAATAATAAAAACTTAGTTACTCATGGCATAGGAGTTCATAGCAAGAAGAAGGAGAAAACCTATCATGTTTCTAAACCCTAGAACCAAAGTAGAAGTCTCCTAATGGAGATATATCTAGGTTTAGAAAAGAGTTTTCTATATATATGCTTTTCTCCCCATAAGGATACTTTCCCAAAATTAGGTTAATTCTTCTCCAAACCCATCTCCAAGTTGGTCCACCAAGCCCGAGTGAAAAATATGTCTCTGGAATTTTGGGTCCAAAAGCGTCGCGGAATTGTTGACGTCATCGCGGAATCCGCCACGGCGCCGGAATCCGTTCTTCAGGAAAAAAATATCTCAGGCCACCTTTGTCATCGGGTACTATCACCGAGGCAATTCTACACTTCAGCGAGCTCCGCTTTGCTTCTCTGCCAGTCCACACATTCACAAAAACCATTTTAGCCAATTCTTTATCTCTTGCAAAACGCGCTAAAAGCGTGATGCGTAGCTCATATGTCCGACCGTCGATTCTTACATTCGACTCATACCCCCCTCGCGATTCTTGAAATATTGCGATCGACACTCTAAGCTCCGAAATCCGACAACGGGAGTATGCTTCTGGTGCGCCATTTTCACTCCGTTTTAGCACTATTTCTGCGGCTTCAAAAATCCATTCCCGCTTGCAAACTCGTGCTGATGCTTCTCTTATAACTCACTTGCAATGCCACCATCAAAATCTGCCACTTCCATCCTTGGCTGGGTTCTGCACCAACCTGCCACATTCTCCTCCAAAGATCTCCGCTCTCTCATCGACCACAAGCGCCATTACACCGCAACACATCTCCAGTGCACTTGCAGGACTCTCGGCTTAAATTTCCACACGAGACCACCTTCAAAAACACCATAACCATTCATCATCTACTGCTCCAGAAGCAAACCCAACATCATCAGTGCCTCCTGCAGCTTCACCAGCATCCACCAATGCTTCACTGGATATCGAGCCCGGCACCAGCGCGTTACAGCATCCTCATTCCCTTCCATCTCAGGCAACATCTCACTCCATCTTCACTGTATTCACTACCAAAACCTTCACCTTGCCATCACTTCTCAACTTCCATTACCGGTCCGGCGTCACTTCTTTTCCTTCAACATAACTCCAACAATGATGGCTAGCTCCGGCAGACCCTTTGGAGGCCGAGAAGTATGTATAGGTGGTTAGCTCCTAGATGGAGTGGAGGGTACCTAGGTTTGTTGGTATGGAGGCGCATGTGAGTCTTTGCCAGCCTACCGTTTCGTTGCTTCCTCTTGTTGCCCTCTGCTCAATCCCCTCGCAACCATCAGTTCATGGCTACACTCTCATCTTCTTGTCTCTTGCTTCACATTCCCGCCTACCACCATCTGTGATACCAAAGCATCTCGGCACTTCCTCACTCCATCAATCCACCGATTTGTAATTTCTCATTATAATCCTGCAAAGCGCAATGCTAATTCACCATCTCCGATTACCCTGCTCTGGCCTGCCTTTGCTTTGCCACTTGCGGTTTCAACTCCAGTGTTACTCCTTCAAGAACTCCACAGCCTGAGACTCAATTTCCCATCAATGGCCACTTACAATAACAACATCGACCCTCGTAGCTTCATACCACGACATACGTTGCCATGCACGCACTTGAGCCCTATTCCCTGCTATCAATGGCAGCTGGGGCCATGGCTACACTTCTATTACTCAACTATCAAACCATGGAAAAACGAAATTTGGTGGTTGTTCGATTTCTTGAATTCGTTCAAGCATTTTATCGAACAAGTCTTTGTGCCATTTCTTTGGTGTTAACAATTGTGGTGTTGTTGATCCTAAACCATTACACATCTCCTTCCCTGCACCAATGATTCAATTACACAACAAACCCACATTTCTGATTCATTGTAGCTCTAAAACACACATTCACTGTTCTTCAGGGCTATCGTCTCATCTCTTCACAACTTCACAGCATCAGTTCTACATCCTGCTATCTTGGTTTCATATAGATTAAATACGGTGTATTCTACACCTATCACCAAGCCATATTTCCAAGCCGCTATGCCATTGGCGCATGCCAAATATAGCGCCCTAGGCTTGCAAAACGTGCAACTAGGTCACCATGGCCGTACGTGCCATTGGCACATGCCAACGCGTACCACAAGCCATATTTCCAAGCCGCTATGCTATTGGCGCATGCCAAATATAGCGCCCTAGGCTTGCAAAACGTGCAACTAGGTCAACATGGCCGTACGTGCCATTGGCACATGCCAACGCGTACCACAAGCCATATCTCCAAGCCACTATGCCATTGGCACATGCCAAATATAGCGCCATAGGCTTGCAAAACGTGCAACTAGGTCAACATGGCCGTACGTGCCATTGGCACATGCCAACGCGTACCACAAGCCATATTTCCAAGCCGCAATGCCATTGGCGCATGCCAAATATAGCGCCCTAGGCTTACAAACCATGCAACCTAGGCCAAGTCGGCCACGCATGCCATTGGCACATGCCAACATGCTCGCTGGTAGCTTTTCTTACCAAGGCCACGGCCCTAACGGCCACGCATGCCAACATGCTCGCTGGTAGCTTTTCCTACCAAGGCCACGGCCCTAACGACCACGCATGCCATTGGCACATGCCAACATGCTCGCTGGTAGCTTTTCCTACCAAGGCCACGGCCCTAATGGCCACGCATGCCATTGGCACATGCCAACATGCTCGCTGGTAGCCTAACTTGCAAACCGTACAACCTACCACCAAGGCATTCCGCACATGCCATTGGCACATGCCAAACACACACGCTGGTAGCCTAACTTGCAAACCGTGCAACCTACCAACAAGGCATTCCGCACATGCCATTGGCACATGCCAAACACACACGCTGGTAGCCTAACTTACAAACCGTGCAACCTACCGCCAAGGCATTCCGCACATGCCATTGGCACATGCCACACACGCCACTAGCAGCTCTGGCATTGCCACTCACACTCAACATACAACCTACCACCAAGGCATTCCGCACATGCCATTGGCACATGCCACGCATGCCACTAGCAGCTCTGGCATTGCCACTTGCGCTCGAAGTACAACCCGCAACAAGGGCATTCCGCACATGCCAATGGCACATGCCACACGCGCCACTAGCGGCACCACTTGCACTCAAGGTGCAACCAACGAGATATCAACACAAGCTGGGGATGCTTTCCATGGTTTTGGTTTGGCGGTCACTGACTTGCGGCGTACACTACGCTCACATTAAGAAAGCGTGAAAAGGAATAAAGCGGTCAAATAAATGAGGAAATAATGGTGAAAACGTTTTCACCCATTAACACCATGCGGTTACCACCTCCTCCCATTATTTCACCCTTTACTCTCTTCCTTCATGAGGCCGTGAGTACGTTTCAATCTCGACTTGTATAAATAGGTCTTACCTATTTCCACCGGACAACAAGTCTCGGTCGGAGAAAAATACTACACTCTCAGAAAGGCAACTTTGCAAGCTCTCCCAAAAAGCTTTCATCTCTTGCAAGCTTCCCAAGCTTTTACTCTCTGATACAAGTCGAGATGCTACTCTCCCAGAACTATTCTGGTCTCAACACCTTTCTTTGCTTCCCTCCCCAAATCAACCCTTCTCCTCCACTTTGTGACCGAAGCAAGTCCGGAACGGCCATTTCTTGGTTTAGGCCGGACTTGTACAGATTGATCTCTCGAATCTATAAAGTGCTCACGTGCATCACATTTGTTTAGGGTTTGAACCGGTTTCTCACTCACCTACCGAATTTACCGAAATCGCGTAAACGATTTTCACCCATAAACAGTCGTATAATCCTGATCGCGCGGCTCGAAAAGTTGGGTTTGATCAGGGGGGTTCCTCCTAGGTTTCCTCCTCCAAATAGTTCTAACGTTGAAGACATCGTCACCAGCTTCAACCGTTATGTCTTCAATGGGGCGACTTGTTTGTCTAATAGGGGATCAGTTTTTCGTTCAAGCAACCCATCTCCGTGGCCCGGGCGATTCTGAGAGAGAGCCCACGAGTATCATGATTTTTTTTAAGGCGTCGAGATTTGAACTTTCTTTTGCGCGAGTCTTCTCCCCTCGTGCTCTCGACTGTCCAAGATCTTCGAGAACTTCATGCGTCTGGTCGGATCAAGCTTGATGATGTCGTGGCTGCTGAGCATCGTCTCGTTCCCGTCAAGAAAGGTCGTTCGGATCCTGTGGTGACCTCTTGGGCCTCACACGATGGTCATGAACCTGCGAAGCCAAAGAAAGGGGCGTTTTCTGACCGAAAGCCTCCACGATTAAACGTGAAGACGTCCACCAGTCCTTCGGCGCCCCAGGTACTTGATATATATATATATATATATATTTGTGCCTTTTTCTGTTTTTTCATTATGTTTTCACGCTTTATTTTGATTGAGTTGGATGGCGGAAATCATTTCCCCAGGGAGCTCCTCCTTCCAATCGCTTAGGGTGGAAAGCTCATTCTTACGTGATGGAGGAATACTTAAACATGCCCGAATGTGATTGGACTGAGAGTAGTTTAAAGAAGAAAGCCAGGCGGGAGGCGAATCAGTCTTCTGCTCCGCGCCCTTGTTCCTCTGCTAACACTGCACCTTTTCAGTCACGTCAAAGTCATAGGAGGAGCGCATCGCAACCCCCGAGGGAGGTGAGCGGCAGCCCAACTTTCTCGTTTGAGGACCAGTTGAGAGATTTGGGGGTTACCCTCCCTACAGGGGCTGGCTGGGTATCACCGCGCCTTCACGTATCGTCAATTCACCCTCTTAGGGCTGAAACTGTTCGTGGCAGGGGTGAACTTCCGGTGTCTCCCAGTGTTGTTTTGCAATCGATGAGCCCTGCTGGGTGTAGCCGGTCAGTTTTTGGTGGGTCCTCATCCCACGTGGCATTATACGTTAATGCTCCTGCAGGTAGCTTCCTATTTAATACGTGTCTTTGTTTTTGTCATTCCTCTTTCTTTACCTTCCTCTTCTCATCTCTCTTTTTCTCTTTTTTTTTTTTATATATAAATCTAAGTTGGCTTTGCAATGATGCTCATTTCTCGTTTGTCAGGTTCCACTAGTGACTCTGAATCTTCCTCTAGTTCCTCCGCGTCTCGTCCTAAAGTTGCTGATACTCCGCTAGGATCGTCGATTCCCGAGGTTGGTTTTCCTCCTTTATCCTTCCCTTGTTATTTATTACATTTTTGTTGTTCATTTTCCTTTCCTTTCATTGACATGTTGCTGTTGGTGTTAGGACATGGGTAAGAAAAAAAAAAGAGGCCGCGAAACCCGACATGGGCATTTCCAGGCGCGTGGTCCCTAGTGGCGATGGGTCCTTTAAACGCACTAAAGTGAATGATGGCAGTTCGTCTGTTCTTACAGAGAAGCCGGCTAACGTTCCTCCTACTGATGCTCCGACCATCCATGTTGTAACAGCAGACCCAGAGGACGCACAGTTTCGCTTCCCTTTGGTGGTGAGTGCTGCCGAGGCTGGGGTGGATCCTTCTACCCACACTCTTGTTCACAGCTTCTGGGTTCCAACTACTCTTGCTGCTACTTATAGAAACATTGTCGAGCGCGGCGGCGGTCATATGGCGAAGGTGGGTCTATTGGGTATTCCTATCTTGTGCTACATGACTAGGAATCTCCTGGAGATTGCGGACCGGCTTGCACATGTAGGAGATGATCCTGTCGACGAGGCAAGGCTGCGTGGCTGGGAGGCTTCTGTACAATCTGCGCTTAATGTCAATTTTCCCGTGGCGTGGTTAAAGGAATTGTTGGTAAAGGTGAAGAGCCGCAATGATCCTCGCGGTCGTCTTACCAGCCAAATTTCTCAACTGGAGGAGAAGATTCAAAAGTGCTCAGAGACGACTTCTAGTAAGAGGGTGGTGTTGAACCTGTTACTTACAGATGTTGGCTTGGCAAATGACGAGGTATTGCGAGCCGAGGCTGCCGAAGCGGAGATCCTTGCTGAGCTCGAAGAGAAACGGCGGGAGTTGGAGAAGCTTTGATTGAGTTTTTTTTTTCCTTTTGTTGGACTTGATCTTTGTTTAGACTTGGTGTTTATTGTGGGATGTTAGTGTTTGGATTATTTTCTTTTGCTGGTATTTCATTATGGGATACTTCATTGGTGTTTATATTAATTTGTCTTGCTGCTAGCATTTTGTTGACTATTTTATATTCGTGAATATGCATGTGAGGAAATAGTCAGAATTGTTGTTTTTAGCTTGCAGGTGTTATTATGTTCGTTTGTAGTAAAGGATTGCTGGGTGGGGTGGACGCGCCTTTTTTTTTTTTTTTTTTTGGGTTGTAGGGTGGGCAGGCGTTATTAAAACGCGCCTATTCCCCCTTTTAAGGGGTGTTGGGTGGGGCTGGCGTTAGTTAAACACGCCTACAACACCCCCCCTTTTGTTTCCTTCCATTCAGAGGGATGTTGGGTTGGCAGGCGTTGACAAACGCGTTGTTTCCCGTTTTTTTTTTTATGCCCATTGGTCTATCGGATGCCTTTGGCTTTACCGGAGCCTTTTGTCGGTCAATCCGAGCGCCTTTAGCATCCCCGAGACCTTTTGTAAATTTCGTCAGTCAATCATGCACCCTTGGCTATCCTGAGACCTTTTGTCAGTCAACCGAGCGTCTTTAGCATCCCTGAGACCTTTTGTAAATTTCGTAAATCGATCAGGCGCCCTTGGCTATCCTGAGACCTTTTGTCAGTCAACTGAGCGCCTTTAGCATCCCCGGGACCTTTTGTAAATTTCGTCAGTCGATCAGGCGCCCTTGGCTATCCTGAGACCTTTTGTCGATCAACCGAGCGCCTTTAGCATCCCCAGGACCTTTGTAAATTTCGTCGAGCGCCCTTGGCTATCCCGAGACCTTTTGTCATCAACCGAGCGCCTTTAGCATCCCAGGACCTTTTGTAAATTTCGTCGATCGATCGGCGCGCCTTGGCTATCCTGAGACCTTTTGTCAGTCAACCGAGCGCCTTTAGCATCCCCGGGACCTTTTGTAAATTTCGTCAGTCGATCAGGCGCCCTTGGCTATCCTGAGACCTTTTGTCAGTCAACCAAGCGCCTTTAGTATCCCCGGGACCTTTTGTAAATTTCGTTAGTCAATCAGGCGCCCTTGGCTATCCTGAGACCTTTTTTCAGTCAATCGAGCGCCTTTAGCATCCCCGGGACCTTTTGTAAATTTCGTCAGTCGATTAGGCGCCCTTGGCTATCTTGAGACCTTTTGTTAGTCAACCGAGTGCCTTTAGCATCCCCGGGACCTTTTATAAATTTCGTTAGTCAATCAGGCGCCCTTGGCTATCCTGAGACCTTTTGTCAGTCTACCGAGCGCCTTTGGCATCCCCGGGACCTTTTGTAATGCTTACTCATTGATTTTGAAAGAGTTTTTTTTTTTTTTTAAAAAAAAAAGAATAACAAAAGAATAAATAAAGTTGTTTGTAATTTGCTAGCTCATACTCTGATTCTTCCCTTTCCATCCTCATTTGGGTTAGTGACGGGGAAAAGGATCATGCAAGATTGTTTGTTTCGTGTTTTCGAGCTCCCCGGCTACCCGCTTTCGTTCAAATATGCCTCTAATGACAAAGCATTCTTCCGTCGGGTGTCCCATCCTCCGATGATAATGACAATAATTAGGCGAGCTTTTGTCCATCTTGTTGATATCCATTGTGGTTGAGGGCAGTTGAATTTCTCCTTCGGCAATCCATTGATTTAAAAGTTTGACTACGTGATCTTTGCTACAAGGGAGAGGGGGTGGTACTTTATGGTCGCGTCTTCCTCTTACGCCCCTTCCTTGGTTCCTGCCGTCACTTTGGGACCGACCCCTACTTTCCCTGCTGACACTGGGCTTTGCATCAACTAAGGTTTCTGCCACGACGCCAATCGTTGTACGCCAGATAGAGTCTTTGGGTGCTTCTTCTACGCAGTCGGCGATCCTATCAGCTGCTTCTTCTAGTTCTACAAAGGTCTGGAACTTGAAATTAATCAGACCCCCTTTGAAGGCTGGGATCATTCCTCGTACACAAATTTCGATGAGTACTTCCTCGTTGATGTCTTTGTGGCAATCCAATGTCAATCGTCGGAACCGCGAGATGTATTTTCCTACTTCTTCTCCTACCCGCCGTCCACTCTTGCTTAGGTCTATTGCTGTAATCTTTCTTTTCGCCGAATAAAACTTCCTGAGAAAGAGTGCGGACAAGGTTTTCCAGGAATCCACGCTCTCTTCTTTTAGATTGTCATACCAGGAGAACACTGTGCCCGTGAGTGACTTGGGAAATTCTTTTAAGCATAGTTTTTCATCATTGGCTTTGTCGTTCATGGCTGATAGAAATCGCCTGAGATGTTCCCGCGCGTTTCCTTGGCCTTCGTATATTTTGAATTTTGGGGAAGTATAATCTTCGGGGTATGGGTACCCTCGGATGTGTGCGGGATATGGTCTACTCACGCGACATTGGTTGTCTTGTTTCATTACATGGTAGTTCTGCTTTAGGTATTGGCGATCTCCTTTAGTGTCTGCTCTGTTTGTCTTATCGCCTTGCGTCTATCATCTTTTCTTGTTTCTTCAGGGACACTTTGTCCTGCTTCAACTGCTTGCGTTATCCAGTTTTCCAGCTCCTGTCTCCTTCGAGCACGTTTCTTCAGTTCTTCTTGCATGCCTTGTAGAGTTAGCGGCGTGGGTTTTGCTGGTCGAGCTTTATGGTTCACCGATTGCTTGATGACACCTAGGATCGGTGTTTCTTCCTCACTGTCATCGTCCTCTAATGTTACCTGATCGAGGTTAATAGGATGGTCGGCCGCTTGAGCTCCTGTAGTGTCCGAACTGGCGCCTCCTATGTGTGTCATTTGTGAGCTAGGAACGAGCCTCAGGGTGTGGTCGCCAATATTTGAGGGGTGAATTTCAGTTTAGGTTCTACCCGTCCTAGCTATTACACATGACCTCACAATTCTAATAATAGTAAGAGAGAGAGTTGTCTTTCCATTGTACCTTGTCCTTTCTTTTATAGGCTTTCCTATAAGCCCCTCTTTTCACTACTACATGACACATGTCCTAATACCTCTTAATTACCCTTAATGCCATTCTTTAACATAACCCCTTCCTTCTTCATTAATTCCTCCTTTATCCTCCCATCTTTTATAGGTATCTCTATTTGGGCTTGGGTTTAGTCCCCAAATCCTACATCTTAACCCAAGTTCACCTCTACTCTTAGGGGCATCTCCAACTCGTTAAGGGGATATTTTTTCATGTATCAACAATAAGCATTACACTTTTTACATCGAGTCCATGTCTTATGTAGCTTATAGACAAAGTTATGTTTTTCAGGTGATGAAGTTGCAACAAAGAAATGTGGCATAATATTTGATCTAAACTCTAGAATTGTGTACCCAATTAGTGTCTTCACTCCGGGAAGAAAAAGTTAATGATTTTGTACCAGGTTATGGGATAGACTTCTCATCCACCATGTTCCCTCATTTGCGAATGTAGTAAATTTATTATGGTTCTATGAGTTTCTCGGTGATTGCAAAGGTATCTGATACATTTTCGAAAGGATGGATAGAATCTATGATGAATGTGGTCGGTGCACATATAGGGTATACATTTATCGGATGGATAGAATTTATGATGAATGTGGTCGGTGCATACGAAGGGTATATGCTTTGTTTTTCCTTGTTGATAATCACGACTTAAATATACAATGATTTTGTAGTTTTGTTAATGTGCATTCTAATTATTTTTTTGTTGCGTTTTTTGTGTGCAATGTCGGCTTGTTATATCAAGGTTGTACATACTGGATGTGTTCATTGTGCTTGATAGTATATTTTGTACAAATGTCAAAGATATTTTCAGCGTGTCATATACAAGCAAAGTTTGATTGTCATTGATGTGCAGGAATGCTCAACTACTGAGGTACATACTCTCTTTTTGATTTTTTTTATAGAATTCCCTCACATAATTTTCGTATACTTGGAATATGTAAGTGCCAGCAGCAAAAGTAGTAACAATATAGATGCTATGAAGCTTTCTTTTGGATTTTGGTAAGCCAGTGTGGACATAATGACTTTGGATTTTGGTAAGCCTGATCGAATATTAGGAGCTAATGTTGATTTGTGAATGTGTACACAACTGTACACATGATTCTTAATGTGTACAGAAATGTACACCTGTTGATTTTCAATGTGCACGTAATTGTACACCTGCTGATCAGTTTGACAAATAATTCCTTAGATGAGTATTTGCTAATATGTAGTTTTGTTTCTATAGAAGCTATTATTGTAGTCTTCCTTTGTAAGGTGGACATTTTAATCGTTTAAGAATTTAGAGAGAAAACGCACTTGTACTTTCCTTGTAGAGCCTTGAATAATTTTACATTGCGTATAGTTTAAGCTATATATACATTTGTTCTTTTATTTCCTAACTGCGGCTTTTGCATCCTTTAAAAATGAGCTTATTCACCTCTATCCTTTGACATACAACTGAACCAGGGTTTCTTTATGTATTAGCTATTTCTTCAAGCTCTACTTAAGCCTGAAAACCCTTCTTCTTTATAGTCTTCCCAAACGTGTTATTTTGTTTTAGTGGTTGTTTGTTTGGATTGCTCTTCGTTAATCTCACGCCTACCCTACTGCTCCCTCCTTCCTCCCTCTGAGTGGCCTACACCGTGGAAATACTATAATTGTTAAGAGTTCTTAAGAATTACGATAATAAGGCTTTTTTTTTTAGCTTATCATGAGAATGCGTTTCAAGACGTTGGAATAGTACTTGCATTCTGTGGTATATACTAATTATGTTTTTAAATTTTGTCAGTTTAAGCAGCAGGGATACAATTTTGAAAAGAAGTATATCACTGTTACCAATAAGTCTAACCCATGGTGGAAGTTGCTGGAGGGGGCGGTAAAGAAAGCTAATGAAAATCTAGGTAAGCCTGAGATCCTCCCAGCCTCAACTGATGCTCGCTATTTCAGTAAACGAGGATTACTAGCAGTTGGTTTCTCCAATGATCAACACTCCCACTCTGCTTCATGACCATAATGAGGTAAATATCTTCAAAAGAAAAGTCTGAATTTATTGGATCCAAAACTAATTGGAGAAATTAGGCACATATTTCCAGGGGTAACTAATGTATACAAATTTGTACACATGTCTATATCTTGTAATTTATAGTCAATGCGATTGGAACAGTACTGATGCATAAAAATGACCAAGCTAATCAAAACCATGTCTATATCTTGTAATTTATATTCGATGCGATTCAAGGCAGTAAAAGAAGTATTTCTTTGTTATTCTATCTCCATTAGTACGTAAACTTCTATATACTAGTACTATGATGCGCAATACCCCATAGGAAATAAAATAATTCACTAAATCACAACCATTTGAAACAGTATTTGACGCGAATTAACCTATTAATCTTACTGCTTACAACCTCATGCGTTGTCTTGGGACTACCCCATTTTCTTTCTAGTTTTTTTTTTTTTTTTCCTGTTTGTTAATTTTGTAACCTCATGCACTGTCTTGACACTTGATGCTTATTTAAATCACATCCTTGTTCAGAAAAGAAATTGATGCTTCACCCTAGAATTTATTTTCTTTTAAATTCATTGTATGTTAATGTGCACATAGTTGTACATCTATTGATTATTGATGTATACATAATTCTACACCTTTTCTTTCTAGTCATTTTTTTTATTTGTTTATTTTGTAACCTCATGCGCTACCTTGACACTTGATGCTTATTTAAATCACATCCTTTGTTCCAATAAGAAATTGATGCTTCACCTGAGTATTTAATGTTTAAGATTCATTGTATGTTAATGTGTACATAGTTGTACACATGTTTATTCTTGATGCATATGTAATTGTACACCTGTTGATTAATGTGCACACAGTTGTACACACGTTGATTTTTGATGTGTACATAATTGTACACATGTTGATTTTCAATGTGCACCTAGTTGTACACTTATTGATTGTTACTGAGTGCACATGTTGATTCTCAGTTTGGATAGCAGTCAAAGGTCATGTATCATTTTCATTAAGTTTTAACTTCATTGATAAATGCTTCAAATGATCAGTTTATCCCTTGAGATTCATTTTGGTTTCAACTTTATCGATAACTAGGATGTATGTTCCCTACTTTCATGTCATTGAGATTGTGCAGTTTGCAACTTTTTTGTAGGTGCGTACATAGTTGTATACCATTGTGCTATTTCAATAATATATGGTCAGTTTTGTGGGGATGAATGTTGGATTTTTGTTATTGTGTGCATATTGTACAACATTGTGCTCTCTCAATAATAAGGAATCTTAATTATTGATGAAGCCTTAAGTTGTTTCTTGATATCGTGAGGTGTATTTAATAACATTCTTGAAATGTTTTTAGGTACTTTTCGAGGAAGCTTAAGAAACTGAAAAAAGAGCAATGGATAGGTTTTGGATATTAATGAGGTATCAAATTCTCTTTTTACTTGATGATTTAGTTGATTTGTATCTGTCTTTGACTTCATTTTTTATGATGACTAATAATATGGTTAAAAAATGAACGAAACCAATTTTTGAGTTGGAACCTTATCTTACTTATCTTTCATGTGATATCTAGCAAAATTATATGTATTGTCCACTATAGTTGTTCTTGGTGATTGTTAATGTACCTAGTTGTACACAACTGTCCAGTTTCATGAATATATTGCATGTTTTATGAGTGTGGATGTTGTATCTTTTGGATTTTGGTAGATGTGTACATAATTTGCACACCATTATCCCGTCTCATAAATATATTGCATGTTTTGTGTGTATGGATGTTAGTTTTTTTGGATTTTTGTAGAGGTGTACATAGTTGCATACCATTGTGCTATCTCAATAATATAAGGTCTGTTTTGTGGGTATGGATATTATATTTTTGTAGGTGTATACATAGTTGTACAGGATTTTGCTCTCTCAAAATATGAAAAAATTAATTCTTGATGAAACCCTAAGTTGTTTTTTGATATCATGAGATGATCTTAATAGCATGCTTGCTATGTGTTTAGGTACTTTTCGAGAGAGCTTAAGAAAGTGGAGAAGAACAAAGGACGGGTTTCGTAGATGGACGATTTTTTGGATTTTTGGATTTTAATAACATGCTTGCTATTTGTTTAGGTACTTGCAATGTGTTAGATTTTAATAGCATTAGTGGTGCTTAGGTAGACGTTTTAAGTTGTACGTGATGTACAAACTGGTGCATCTTGTCTTGTTTCTGGATTTTTGTAGATATTGAATGGTTGAGGTGTTGTAGTTGTTTGCAGCAGCATGGTTAAAAGTGCTTGAGCATTGGAGCTGGTGTTGCTAATAAGTTTGGGTTGTAAACATGTTGTATTTTTATAGATGTGTACATGTTTTTACACCAATGTAAACTAAGTTTTTTAAAAAAATGAGAATTATATAGTCATATGGGTACTCTTTTTGTATCTCTCGGAAAGAGCTTTCCGAATATATAAAGTTTGCGAATTTTGGACAAACGGTTCGAAAGATAAATTGATTTTAATTTTTTTTTTATATTATTTAAAATTGTGGACTAAACTACAAATATTTGGACTAAATTGTAAACCAAGAAGGTTATTTATGTACTTTCCATAAAAATGACTAATTTGTACCTAGTTGAATGGGTTAGGACTATCTAGTATATTTGGATGGGATTTTGGACTAAACCGTATTTTTCCCCAAGAACTATGGTATTTGTTTTGGCTTGGCTATAGCGAATGCCAACCCCTATGGCCTTTGCGAAAAGGTTAGGCTTGGTTATATATGGGATAGATCTGTTCTGTGTTATTGCTAAACAATGCCCTACGGAAATTCAGTTTTCGTATTTTTGTCAAATTGTTTAAGGAGAGTTTTCAAAACTACATAAAATCTGGGCATCTGGTAGGTAAACTTACCCTGTACGCTTACTCTAGACATCTGAGTTCCAGAAACAGGGAATATACGTATACGCAGTACACGTACCCTAAGGTTCTGAGTTCGTGAATCGGAGGAAGTACGCATATCCCAAGGGCCTGAGTTCGTACCCCAACATCCCGAGTTCACGCCCTGGTCTATAGGTATGCGTACCCCTACATATACCTACACAGTATCGAACTAAGCAAGCAAATGCTTATATTTCACAAACATGTTTGGCATTGCTACAACTCTATTAAACAATTTTAAGACAACTTTGTTCACTAAATCACTCTGATTGTGAATCATGGTTTAAGTCTTGAGTGTTAATGAACACGATTATTGTTGTAAGTTATTCTCCATGAGCTATCATTGTACACGGTTACAGAATTTTAGGCCATAACGTATATTTTTTTGTGTAAAATGCGAACTTCTCACATGCTTACATGAATTCCTAACAAGAATTTCATCTAACTGAGAAAGTGTTTGCTTGAATTTCAAGTTATTTTAGATTGAGTTCAAAGCTACCTCGAGCCTTGAAAATATATAAATAGAGATGCTCTTGTAACTGGAATTCTTAATCATATCCCTGACACTTCTGTGTCCTAGTTTCTTGTTAGACTCGTCCTCTATTAACTTAGGTTTCCTCTGTGAAACATAATTAAGTTTACGACTTGAAGACTTCACTTAGGGATTGGTGAAGCCAGGTCTGACTATCTTTACCTGTTGTGTATCCTAATCTTGTTCTTATTGATCGTTGAGGTTTTCTTCAATCTCCGATCAGGAACGAGATAAATTGAAATCGAAAAATTCTTTTCGTCTCAGATTTGTGATTCATATCTAAAGCTTCTTCATTGGTTTGTTTAGATTTTTCTTGAGAGGTGGTTAGTAATCCAGGATTCTTAGCTAATTGAGTATAAGTGTTCCGGATGCGTGTGATGAGTGCCAAATAGTGCATAATTCTATACCGTTTTACTGGCAATTATCTCATCTTTTGTGCTTTAAATCCCCATATTATCTCAAATTCTGTATTTTCATTGTTTCCAAGAATAAATAATTTTACTAATTAATTTTGTATTTTTAGGTACTAAATAAAGCTTGGATGAATTGAGAAGCCAAAAGAGCAGGAAATTGGTGGCCAGGGGAATAAAGGCAGTGAAAAATTCCGAAGAAATGTTGCGCAAAGAGCAACTGCAATCCGCTTGCACTCGTTCTGCAAGCCGCTTGCAAGAGATACACTAGCAGTGGGCTTGAGATATTAGCTTTGAGAAAGACATGGGCTTAGAAGAAGATTTTCCAAGAGGACCCAAGATCCAAACCCGTTTCTATTCCCGAAATATCAAATCCTGTTCAACACCCAGAAGCTGCTCAACATCCAACGACATCTCCACACGGTATATCAACATCTGAAGCATCCGCCCAACACCGTAAAACCCTTTATTTCTGAGCAGAAACCAAAACCATCTCCATTTTTTCTCTTCATTCACCTCCCCGACCATCTCTGCTCACATAATTCTTCCATCAAATCCATCTTCCCGACCAGCTCTGCTCACAACCACCTTCATAATCGCAATCAAATTCATAATCTATATATCTCTCCATCTTATATTCTCCCTTATCAAAAACAATAACCCTATAAGCTAGGATTGAGAGAGATAAGATTAGGGTTATTTTCAAAAGTAGGCTTGCAGAGATGAATTGAAGAAGGGGACTCTCAGAAAACGTGTTTTGGTGAGTGGGTATTCTTTCACTGTCGTATTGAAGAAGTATTAAGGATTTTTGTGTATAAATAGGGATGAGATTTGTGATGTAAAACTCATGCCCCTATCAGCTAGTGCACCAAGCTGTAGTTTATGTTTGTTTGCAGTTTTTTCATCATGTTCTAATTTAATAACTAGGGTTTAGATGAAACCCTTAATCTATTGCTAGTTTGATTCATGTTTCTAATATTGTTCTTGTTGTGCTTAAACTGTTTAGGATAGATTTAATCATATTACTTCAATATTTTGCTCTCACAGTGTATGTTATGCATCCATTGTAGTTAGAACACCACTATGTTGATTGTGTTGAAGCTCATGCTTAATTGTTTGTTATTGATCGTTAGATTAGTTGTACTTTAACTAGACAGTTAATGCTTTGGAAAAATACCTTAGTTGCGATTAGAATATCCATATTAGGAAAGGTTTAATTATCTAAGTGATCAAATTGGTTTGTGATTAGTTGTACTGTAAGAAGACAACTAATACTATGGATTAGTTAGTGATCTTAGTTGACATAAAACTCTCCAATTAAGATTACCCTGGATAGACGACGGACTAGTATCTTGAACGGTGTCCATTACAAGGGACAAGAATATTATCGAGATTGAATTGACTTAGTGTAGGTTAATAGGTGGATTCGACTGCCCTAGTGCCTTTTATTTGCGTTCATGTTTTCTAATTTGTGTTACTTGAACATCATCTTAGTTGTATCGACAAAAAACCCTTTGTTAACTCTTTCGTCTTTAATCAGTAATAGTAGAACTTAGAAGTTTAGCTTCGCATCGTAACAACTCCATGTGGGATAAACCTGTATTTGGCCTATTACAATAGACGTTGTACACTTGCAGTAATTGTAGGTACCTTTCCCGACCTACCATTAAGTTTGCTGGATTTGTCTATTACAAACAGATTTCCAAATCGAAATCCAAAGATCGAAAGGGAAATCAAATAGGCTTATCTGTTAGAGGCATATTGGTATGAAAAGTGCCCAAGGATAAGGAAGTCAAACTCTAAGGGGTGTCACTGTGGTGGCGGTATTATATCTTGCCGGGTGCCTTTATCACTTCTATCCTTGTAACCCGGAAGCTAGGTCGAACGGAGGAAACGAGTTTCTCTTTTCTTGTCTCGGTAGTAGACGTTACTATGCTCTCTGCCGCTGCAACAAATTCTCGGCTAGACCATGGATTAGAGGGATTCAAAGGTGTTAAAGAGGTTGAGATCAATGGAAACAAGGAGCTGTAGTTCGAATTGCGGTGACGAGATGTTTGGGTTCTAACCGAGAAATGGAGAAGAAGAAAAAAGGGGATCTACAGCTATGATTGATAGAGGTTTGACAGAGTGAAAGCGAGTTGAAGAATGGGTTTGCTCGATTCATGTTATAATGACCTTGGAGAACGAGATTATGAAGGAATTGTCTTTGTACTTGGCTAGAAAGACAGGGAAGAACATGTTGTCTGCCGATCATTTGAGAGACGAATGTGGAAAGACCGAAACCAGTATTTGAGTTATGAATGATGGGTTGTTCTTAGATTTGATTATGTGCGGGGAAGGAGATTGGATGTTCGTGGAATAGACAACATTTTCATATTTCTTCACCTTTGAGAAAATGCACATGTGGTACTTGTTTAAAGTCTTGAAAGAGCAAGTCTACGACTAGGAGTTTATTTTGCAAGGTGAAAATGAAGATTGAACTACAGGAAGTTATGGCTTGAGTTGCAGGTTGGGTGTTGGTGTTATGTTACTGCATTGAAAGGGTAGCTGAGTCTCTGAGGTTCAAATGAAGCTGATACTAGAGAGGATTGTAGTGAATGGCTTGAGTTGTGGGATTGAATTCGCAGAGATATGTGCACTTGGTGGAATTATAGGCTGTGCTTTGGCATGGGATTGTTATGAATGAGTTGTTGCTGCCAATGGAAGCTGGAGCTGGAGCAGCAATGAAAGGGAAGCAGTGGTGCTGTTTGTGTGAATTGGATGGACTAGTGGTGCACTGATGTTGTTGGTAGAGGCCTGGTGGAAGCTGGAGCTGTACATTCATGGCAGTGGTAACGAGTTAAGGTCGATGGCAGTTAGGATTTCTCGAGCACTGACAGTGACGATGGAACAATGAGATGGGATTACAGAGGTAGAGAAGATGGAATGGTGCTGATGAATGAGAGATGATGATGCGAGGAGACGAGACGGAGAAGTAATATGCTGCTGCTGCCATTGGTGACATGTTATGGAGCTCGACAGGGAAGAACGCATATATTTTCCAGTGTTTGAGGCCTTGAGCTGAGAACTGGTGCACTGATGCTGGCAGAGACGTTGGATTGAATGGTTGTTGCAGAAAATCAGAGACGGTGAAGCTGCGATTCGGTGGTTACTCATGAATGTGTGGGTATGGTGACACGAGATGAAGAAATGGTCAAGAAACGGCGGTTGAAGTTGCACAAGAGCTGAAATTGCGGTGAGAAGTGGCTCAAGATGCGGGAAATGGAGCGAGGTTCGCCTCGAGCTTGTGTATGTGACTTGACTAGAGCTTGATTAAAGGCCGGGATGGTGCTGGTCTGTCGTTATATCTCGGGTGAATTGCGAGAATCAGAGAAGGAATTCAATTGCGGGTGCGGTTACGGGTGGAGCTGCGGTTTGTGAGGATGTCGACGGGTCAAGAATGGTCGAGGCACTATGACGTCAGATGGATTTGGTGTTGAGTGGTGCAGGCGATGTTGCAAGGACTTGGTCTAGAAGCTGGTGCTGTCAAAGATATGGGATTGAGTTGTGATGCCTATCAGAGATAGCAGTGTGTATGAATGGTTGCTACAATTGCAAAGATTGGAGGATGGCTCAAGTGTTAATGTGCTGCCGTGGTAAACATGAAGAGAAGTGCAGTTGTGGCAGGAGCAAACTGAACTGGCAATGGCTAAGCACTGCAGAAACTGTGCAAAACGCAGCAAGAATGGCTAGCCGGTGGTGCTACTTCCGGTTGTCGGATTTCGGAACCGAGGGTGTTGATCCTAATATTTCAGTGAATCACGAAGGGGGTATGTGTTGGATACAATAGTTGGCGGCCGGACATATGGGCTACGAGTCACGCTTTTAGGCGCGTTTTCGCAAGAACAAGAAATTGGTTTAGGTGGTATTTTGTGAATGTTTGAATTGCAGAGAAATGGAGTTGAGCTTCCGGGAGTGTGCACTTGCACAGTGACGTCTTCCAGACTTCAAGTGATCGGAGATAGTTTCCGTGTGACCGGATTCGCGCCGGTGACCGGATTCAGTGATGACGTCAGCAATCCGGCGACCACTTTTCGGACCCAAAAATTCCAGAGACTTATTTTCACTCCTGGGCTTGGTGGACGAATTTGAGACGGGTTTTGAGAAGAATTAACCTAATTTTGGGAAAGTATCCTTATGGGGAGAAAAGCATATAAATAGAAAACTCTTTTCTAAACCTAGATATCTCCATTAGGGAGACTTCTACTTTTGTTCTAGGGTTTCACATGATAGTTCTTCTTTGCTTTCTATGATGATTTCCAAAAACACAAGTAACTAAGTTTTTATTATTGGTTGAAGACGTAGTTGGATTTTTGCAACCAAGTTATGATTTTTACGAATTAGTTTTCTCCCAATATTATCGTATGATTTCTACGGTTATAATAATTGCATGATTGAAGTATTGCAATATGATTGAATGTTTGTTTAGTCGAGTCTAGAATTGATTGAACTCACATCCATATCTATAGCTATTTTAGGGTTTTCATCGAGCGATAACCTTGAATACGAGTAGCATGATATGATTAGGGTTTGTAGTGATACATCCTCGTAGTCATATGTAGAAATTGACCTTTGTTCGAATTGTTTGCGTAATGTATTACAATTGCATTGATTAGCCTATTTCTGAAACTTAATGCTCCTAGGAATTGAACTTAATTAGCGCAAGGCGTTAGGTTATTCTTTAGGTAGAATTCACATACTTGTGACCCTAATGTGTGTGTGATGAATTAGGAAATGCCTCATTTAGGTTGAAGAAACTCATAGGCGGTAAAGGACTTCAGTTAAGGGAATCAAATGCGTAGAACCTTGCGAGTTTCAAGAGACGTTAGGATCACGACTGCAACTGAATTGCTTGGAGGGTTAATCGATATTAACTGCGTTCCAGTATGAGGTCTGATAGTAGTCTAGTATATATAGCGTCTTAATAAAGTTTGGTTTTTAAAGCTGGACGAGGTCCCAGGGTTTTTATGCAGGTGCAATTTTCCCGTTTAACAAATCTTCTGGTGTTTTATGTTCCTTTTCCGCATTATATTGTTTTATCTTTGTAATAGGAATAACACAAGTAGTACGTATTTAGTCTAGGTAGTTTAAGTCCTTATTAATTGTGATAAATAACGAGAATTTATATCTCGAAAGATAAATTACAAGTTTCATACTTGTCAGAATTCAGACCCTCCTGATTTGGATAAGAGTACATTGATCTTGGATATTGATTTGTGAAATCGTCCAAGAACTCTTACACAATTAGGTTCACGACTTTATAAGTCTAGAAAGATTGATTGCGAAAGAGAAAGAGAAAAACTTTATATACATATTGTTCAAGGATCTTTAATTTAGATCTACTCGCAATTATATTAGGTATTGTCCATACAAGTTGCCGAACGAAAAAGTTGGTGGTGTACTTGGTACCTTCTCTTTTTAATTGGTAGCAGGTCAGGAAAACACATTAAACCTAACAAATCTTTGTTTATGGCGATTTGAATCAATGGACAAGAGTTCAATCTCTATTAACGTACCACTACCCTTTAATGCCAAAAATTACTTATGGTGGCGTTTGAGGGTGAAAACGGTTTCTGCTGATTTTGGTAATTTCGGGTGTGTGGGTGAGAAACGAATTTAAACCCTAAACAATGTACTGCAAGGGAGTACTTTAGATTCGAGAGATCAATCTGTACAAATCCGTCCTAAACCAAGAAATGGCCGTTCCAGACTTGCTTCGGTCACAAAGTGAAAGAGAAGGGTTGGTTTTGGGGAGGGAAGCGAAGAAAGTGTTGAGACCAAAATAGTTGATTCTGGAAGAGTAGTTGTTTTACGACTTGTATCAGAAAGTGGGAAGATCACAGATAGAGAGCTAGCAAATGTTTTCTGAGTGTTGTATGCTCCTGACCTGAACTTGTTGTTCGGTGGAAATAGGTAATGCCTATTTATACAAGTCGAAGTGAAACGTATTCTTGTCTCATTAAGAAATGGAAAACGGGTGAGTAAATGGGAGGAGGTGGTAACCGGTAACGCCTGGAATTGATGTTCCATAAAAGAAAGCGTTTCACCATTACTCCCTGTATTTACTAACCGCCTCATCCTTATGACACTTTCTTATAACGGGCGTAGTGTACGCCGCACGCTGTAAACCTCCAAACCAATCCAATGAGCATCCCACAGTTTGTGACATGCGTTGATGTCTCGAGTGTTTTCGTGGAAAACATGTAGCACGTTGTTGTTGTCCGGCGAGTTGAGCTTGGGAGACTTGCCGGCTCGGTGGTGACCTTCGACGGTCGAGATTTTGCATCTTAAGAGGAAAGATAGCCGTTGATTATTTCAACCCTTCGTTTGGTAGCCAGTGGCATGAAAGCATGATCAGTATGGCTTTAATATGGCTTAGTTTAGGCGCGGCCAAAAGTTAGGGTTTTGGCTTTGTTTAGGCGCGACTAAACTAGGGCCAAAGGTTGCCATGCGTTGGCTGGTAACCTTGGACGGCTAAGATCTGCACCTTAGATGAAAAAGTGGCTGTTGATTGTTGCAGGCCTTCGTTGTGGTAGCCGCATAGGGAAGGCCGGTATGGTGTGGCGCGGCAAGGTGGTTGGCATGCCATTGGCACATGTGGTATGGTATGCCTTGGCGCGGTTTGGCGTGGCCAAAACTAGGGTTTTAGGCCAAAGGTTACCATGCGTTGTTTGGCGACCTTGGACGACTAGGATTTAAATCTAGGATGGAAGGGTGGCCGTTGATTGTCGCACGCCTTCATTTTGGTAGCCGCAATAGGGAATGCCGGCATGGCATGACGCGACAAGGCGGTTGGCATGCCATTGGCACATGTGGCATGCCTTGGCGCGGTTTAGCGTGGCCAAAACTAGGGTTTTGGGCCAAAGGTTACCATGCGTTGTTTGGCGACCTTGGACGGCTAGGATTTGCATCTAGGATGGAAGGGTGGTCGTTGATCGTCGCACGCCTTCGTTTTGGTAGCCGCATGGGGAAGACCTGCATGGTGGGGCCAAGGCAAAATGGCGTGGATGGCTTGGCATAAAATGGGGTTTGGATGGCTTGGCATGGTGGGGCAAGGCAAGGGTGTGGGGCCAAGGGTTTGGCACGGACGGCTTGGCATGGTGGGGCCAAGGCAAGGTGCGGTTGGCATGATGGGGCCAAGGGTTTGGCATGCCATTGGCACATGGTGCGGCTAACATGGTTGGCATGCCTTGGCGCGGTAGACTCGGCTGGCATGGTTGGCATGCCTTGGCGCGGTAGCATGAGAATTAGGGTTTGGCATAGATGATGTCGGTCAATGTTAAGGGTTCTGCCATGGAACATGACCCATGTAAAAAAAAGGTACCTCGATAATTCTTGCGTAGGCATGCTGATCGATTCAATAAATATGCTAATGTTCATAGTGATGTCATGTCAGTTGTACAATTTTACGATTTTAACCCTAAGCTAAAAACCACCATCAACAGGTGGAAAATAACTATTCGCTCTTTTCTTCAAGCTCGTGATTTTTAAACATGGGTTCTTTCGTAAGAGGTTATATACATTCAACAGTTAGAGAAGGTGATAACACTGTTGTTAAGGACATAGCTGCAGATAGCGAAACTGAAATCAGTGCTCTAAAGTATAATTCTGATGGACTGTAAGCTATTATCCATGCCATAAGCTAAGATCTTCAACATCACGTATCTACGCTGCACTATGTCGAAGCTAACTTGGGATATCTTAGAAACCGTATTTGAAGGGAATATCTCATAAAAGGAGGTAAGGCTTCAAAACATAACTTCCGACTGGGAAAACCTACGTATGAATGACAAATATTTGTTGAAGGAATTTAATCACAAATTATCCAAGATAGTGAATGCCTCTCATGCATTAAGTAGGACTATTTCCGAAGGGATATTGTAATGAAAATTTTGAGATCTTTGCCAGCTCGATACGAGTCAAAAAAACATGTCATCACAGAAGGAGACGATCTTTCAACACTTCCAAGAAGAAGTCTCATTGGGAAGTTAAAGATATTTGATTACGAGTAGCGCTCGGCTAAAGAGAAAGCTTCTTCTTTTAAAGTCGTATCCGGATCAAGTCCTTCTCCAAATGTTGGCTTATATTGGGCTGATGAGTGTTTTGAATCACGATGAAATAGAGACCATCATTTTTATGATCACCCAAAAAGTCATGGAACTCCTCAAGAAACAGAGAGAAAGATTATATGGAAAACGGTTCTATAGATCTAATTATCAGGACAACAAATCTTCTCTTCAAAATGAAAATCCCCTTCAGTGCTTCAAATGTCGTAGCTATGGACATGTGCAAAAGGAATGTCCTAGTAAGTAATATTATCAAAGGAATAATACTTTTATTGTTTACCTTGATGATATGCCTGATGAACATTTCCCTAAAGACTATGCAGAAAATTCATCCCTCACAACAAAAATAGTTATAGATTCTAATTTTAAATCTAATTCAGATGACGAGTCGGATAAGGAGATTCTTTAATTTTCTTGAGTAAAGTGAAGAAATTAACCGAGAAAACCTTTCTCCGAAAAAAAACTTGGATGAAGGCGAGACGTCTCTTCATGTGAAAGACTAAGTTTGGTAAACCCAGTGAGAATTTCATTAAAACCTTATCTCTGGAAAAAAAATTGATACGTTAAAGAAGGATCTACAAAGGCTCTCCGGAATTTCTGATAAGATCTCGGCCATGCTTTTTGGTCAAAAGTCCTTTGGAAACACTAGTGGTGTCAGCTTCTAGAGTAATACCTCTTTCACCAAAAATAATACCCTAAGTTTTGCAGGATGTAGTAAGGATGATGAGAAAAAATTTGGTGCTAATAAAGGAGCCGGACCTCAAGGAGAATGACCCTCTAAAAAATGTTCCTTCTGCGGAAGTGTCGGAGATTCAAAAAGAATAACAACGTTATTATAAAGCCTCAGAATGACATGCAGATAAATCAACCTTTCAAGAATTTTACAAATGGAGTTTCTTTTAAGCCACATCATGCGAAAAGGAAAAGGAAAAACAGGAAAGGTAAGAAATTACTCGATGATTATAAAATTAAAAACGACCTTGTTGTGTCCGCTTGCGACACTAGTAATGAGTTTCAAAGTCACCCCATCACTACTTAAATGTAGTGATGTGTGCAACCTCAATATATTAACTTGAGAATATGAGGTTTACACAAAAGCCACCATGAAAACTATTTTTTATGATGTCAAGGTTGCTCAAGTATTTCTTTTATTACGGTTTTCATATGATTTGGTATTCTGAATTGTTTTATGAAATCCAACTGTCTAGTTCATGATGCTCCTTGAAAAATAATATACCCAAAGGTTTATTTTTAACTCTCGAGACTTTGCTCCAATTAATTAAAGTACTTTAACACTGGTTTTACCAACTATGTGTATTGCAATCATCACTATCCTATTTGCACCACAATTAGTCTATCTAACTGGGTGCGACCACATCACTAATGGTAAGTCCAAAATGTAATGACTCGATATAGGTATCAATTTTTCTTATGCTCTTTGAAATAAATTCTCCCTACATATCTGACTCCTAACCAGGTGACGAAAACATGATCCATGAGAATAATTTCATAATAAATTAAGGAAAGTATGCGCTAAGAGTCATCTTATCATAACGCTGATATTTAAACTTAATAGTTCAGGTGAGAATTACTCTATTAATGGATAAACATCTAACAACTAGTGCAACTTGATAATCATCAAAGAATATCAAAAAGTTTGTATTAATATGTCATAAAAGGTTCACGACCGTATTGGCTTATACCTACCCATGTCGTACTGGTTAACGAACTCCTATATTGAATGTATATATAGACCAGTTTCCTTATTTCCATGAAATTCTTGCCTTTATAGTTATGCACCAGTGACATGAAATGTTATACCACTGAGTACCCATTACACTCAACTGCCCACGGCTAGCATACCAGAGCTTATCACTTACACCTCATTGCTTAGATCTCATCGTGCACCATTCAATATTTAGAGAGCATCGCTTACATCCCATCGTTTAGAGCTCGTTGTCCACATCCTATTGCTCAGAGCTCATCACTTGCGTCTTATTACTTGTAGTCTATTGCTCATCAGCACTAGTCTTCTACTCTACTCGACTTGATACATATCATTGAGTCTCTATGAGACCCATTAGTTAATTACTTAACCATGTAGTCTTATAGGACTCTGTCAACTCAATAATTGTATTATATTGAATCTACTTGTTGATTTTGATGATAAATCAAACATGTCACATGAGGGGATACACTTTAGGTTTTTGCTCTGATAGTCTATGATAGTTGTAGACTTGTAGTGTACTTGCTCACACTCATAACCGAAAGAGACTAAGTCGTGATAGACGTATCAGTTAGAACATACTGAGAGTATTAAGGTCCAAAGTCGGAAGGGACATGAAAAATAGAAAATCCCTTCAATAAATGAAAATTGATGCTTGAAAAGTGCAATGAATGATAGTAATGGAAGTAAAAGCACTCAAAAAAAATAAAAAATAAAAAAGGTGGTATTAGGGACATGAAAACATAACAATATAGCTACCAAAAATCGATAAAAAAACATAAATGAGATTTTAGGATTTTGAGTGAGTTTCGGGAGGTTGCTATGGAAGAGCTAATCCAGAAAGCATCTTCACGACAATCAAATGGGCACGACATTTAAACCATTTTAAAAGTCCTTGAACCCACAATAAAGAAAGTTATGAAGACCCAGAAAAAAATAATATTGTTACATGTAGGTAACATATTTAACTTTAGATTATGTTTAAAAGGAATCAAAGCTCTAGGTATTATTCCAACTTATGCAAACAAGGTTATCAGTAACTTAGTAAATTAATGACACTATGTTGAAATGTTTTCTTCTCTCGCGCTGCTAGATCATGTTTGATCTAGCAACACTATGGTGAATCATTTGTCTCATTGTGACATAAGCAAACTGGGAGTTTTAATCACAGTTAACGACCTGTTTCTTAGGTGCCGTTTTTCAGCACTTTTTTAGTTACTATATCTTTATATTGATTTGGTTGAAAATCCAAATATATCCTCTTATATCTTTAGATTAAAGATTTATTTTTAACAGACCAAAATAAATAAATAAATAACAACTTCATAGTACAGACACCTAAGTAAACTACAACAATCACTTCCGATTTTTTTTTTAAGTAATGGTTTTTGTATATGCAGCTGTGTCTTTGCATATATTTCACTGATCATAAATTCATTTCACGGGGTGTCGCACACACTCCTAATCACCATATGGGTGTTGAACGCACTCCATATTCATATTTTAACACAAAAAATGGCTAAGAAACTTCAAGGTCATTCATATCCATTGAAATTGCAGGACAAAGCTTAACCTCAGTTTCAAACGTGAAAATAACATTGTGCTCATCTTCTGTGGGACAATGTTGAACAGTGCAATAACAAAGTCGTATTTACTTGCGATAATTGAAGCATACTCATATGGTCGCACATCACTTGCTATTATACTTGACATGTTGTTTAGTAAACAATTCCATCAGATCAAATCAAGTTGAAATGAGAAAATTACCTCTAATTTTTTTTTTAAGCATGAAATTTATTAAGCTATTAAAGGACGGTTACATGAGGGTATATGATACCCCAAGATTCATCAAATACACATAAATTTGCAAGCAAAAAAAAAAAATGATTTCAACTGGATAAGAAATAACAAGTTTGCAATTACTCTGATTTCTTCAAATTTTCCACAAGTAAAAAGTAAAATTTTGATTAGATCAAAGATGATACATATTGGTTGCTATTCATATCCCTAATCTTAAAAATTCAAAGATTTTGAGATTCTTCTTATTAGGGAACCAAAAAAATATAAACTGGCGCCAAAAAATATAATCATATATCTAATCTAATTAAGGTATGAAAGATCTCGGGACTTCCTAAAGATATACGACAATGAAACGACACCTAAGAAGCGGGAAGTTAACTGGGGTTAAAACTCCAAGTTTGCTTATGTTACAAAGAGACAAATGATTGGCCATGGCGCTGCTAGATCTAAAGCGATCTAGCAACGCGAGAGCAAAAAAAAATTCCACTACCTTTAAACTGAAAAATTCTTAAGGCCGTGGGATGAAAGCTCTTTTATTTATCTTTTGGACATGTAACAAAATTATGATTTGTAATTCCTTGATTTTCTCTTGTTTGTCTATTAAAAAAGAAGTTTCTTATATAAAATGCAATGAAATTACGGATATCGAGATTTCGTCAATTGTTCAAATCTTGATCAGACTATTGAATTTGGAAAATATTTCCCAACCATTATGGAGCCAAATACTGGGTACCCGGTGAAAAAGCGAGGGTCTAACAACCACACCCAATATTTCGCTTAGCAATTTGTATGGACTAACTCCAATATAATTCCAAGAGAATCAACTAGACAGTCAGACTCAATCAATGGAAATATATTCAAGAGTTGTATCTCAATTTCTCAATTCAATCTGCAATCAAACAAATAGGAATTTGCGAGCCCGATTGAATATAAGAAACAACTTGAACGGTACCAAAGAACAATGTTCAAGTGTCAATCAATTTATATCAACAACCAAAGGTTGGATTATCTAATTGATTGAACTTACGCACAACCTGTGATATTTCAATTATATAGAAAATATAATGCGGAAAAGAAATAACACAAACACCAAAAAATTTGTTAACGAGGAAAACGCAAATACAGAAAAACCCCGGGACCTAGCCTAGATTTGAACACCACACTGTATTAAGCTGCTACAGACACTAGCCTACTCCAAGTTAACTTCGAACTGGAATGTAGTTGAGCCCTAACCAATCTTACACTGATCAAGGTACAGTTGCGTTCCTTACGCCTCTGTAACCACGCCGGATTCTGCACACTTGATTCCCTTAGCTGATCTCATCCACAACTAAGAGTTGCTACGACCCAAAGTCGAAGACTTAATAAACAAATTTGTATCACACAAAAAAGTCTATTAAATAGATAAATCTGTCTCCCACAGATATACCTACGAGTTTTGTTCCGTCTTTTGATAAATCAAGGTGATCATGAACCAATTGATAAATCGGACTTATATTCCCGAAGAACATCCTAGTAATATCAATCACCTCACAATAATCTTAATCGATTAACGAAACAAAATATTGTGGAATCACAAATGATGAGACGAAGGTGTTTGTGACTACTTTTCAATCTCGTCTATCGAAGAATAAATCTCGAGCAAATCTTAAAGAAGATAGTACTCAATTAGAATAGAAAACAACAAGATCAGAACACGCAACTACAGAGTAAATAGTTGGGTCTGGCTTAACAATCCCAATGAAGTCTTTAAGTCGTTAACCTACTGGGTTTTAGAAAAACCTAAGGTTAAAGGATAATCGACTCTAGTCGCAACTAGTATCACACAGGAGGTGTGGGGATTAAGTTTCCCAGTTGCTAGAGTTCTCCTATATATAGTCTCCAAATCAAGGTTTGCAATCAATGTTACCTTGGTAACAAAGCATTCGATATTCACCGTTAGATGAAAACCTGATTAGATTCAAGCTAATATCTTTCAACCGTTAGATCAAAATTATCTTGTCATACACAAATGAAATGTACCAACATTTAGATAAAGGTAATCGTACCTAAACGTGTACACTTAGTTGGTTCAACAATAGTTAACCGAGGCTAGCCATATGAACACTTTCATATCAACCTTATTCATCTTCTTCACAACTAGTTCAAATGACTCAAATGAAACTAGTTAGAGAGTTGTTCAATTGTTTATATTCTCATAGAAGTATACAAGACACAATTGAAGCAAAATCGATTTTGATTCACTCGAATCATTTCATGAACATTATAGCCACGGTTTTCAAAAGACTGCATTCCTTAATATATAAATGTATTAGTTCATGAACAAACCGATTTTAGAACATAACCTACTCAAGTACGCAAACGGGTACGCATACTCAAGTAGTCGGACTGAGTTTGGTTTTGCCAGTACGCGAACGTGTACGCATTCTAGTACAGTTCCAAACTCCAACAGAAATTCACGGGACCTTAACTTACGCCAGTACACGTACGGGTACGCATACTTAGTTCCCGGACTTTCATTCACCAACCAGTACGCGTACTTGTACGCATACCATGGTTCCCGGACTTGGAACTTACACAAATGTGAATACACACACTATGTTTATATCCAATCATGGTTACATGTTCTAAACTCTCATTTCAATCATTGAAACATTCTTAGAAGACGACAATAGATGTCTCACACAACTATTAGCTCCAAAGCAATTTTCAAGTGATCGAATGATCAATACGAAACATTCCGAGTCTACACCAAATGATTGTCCCACACAAATCATGTAAGATGTTTACAAGGAGATTTTCACATGATCATCTTTTGACTTACGTCAAGGATAAAAGATGAACTTGGTTAAAGCGAAAGCTTACCAACACATATTTCGAGAAATAGATAAGTGAGATAAACTCAGCTCGAAATATCAAATGTGTGTAATTGAAGTCTATATAGCAATACGACTTTTGTCTCAAATAGGAAATCGAGTAGATAGAATTTTGAGTGACAGATGAGTTCAGTCTCCACATACCTTTTTTTGATGAAGTTCCACAAGTTCCCTTGAGTAGTTCTTCGTCTTCATTCGATGAACGCTGTGAAGTCTAAAGCTCAACTACACTTTCATCCTAATCCGAGACTTAGCTATAAGTAGACTATAAATCAAGACTTATAGTTTTGGAAACTAAACTTGACAAACAAGCTTGAGATATAGCAACGCTTGTGAGTTCGACCGAGCAGTGCTCTAACAATCTCCCCCTTTTTCAATTTTAGTGACAAAACTATTAATACATATGGATTACAAAATAAATAAACTTTGTAGATTCTCATCCAAATGCTTGATCTCCTTGGTTCTTCAACATTAATCGAAATCTTCGTCACTTCCAAGTACTCTAGTGATTTTGAACGTGTTCAACTTAGTATCATAGTTGTTGAAGATCCGTAGATATAACAGTAAGAAAACAATAGTTCTCAATCATTGTTATACAATGTCATAGTATCATTACACAGCATCAAAATTCAATTGTACCACAACTTTGACAACAATACTATGGTGATATGTATCACACCCCCTTAGTCAATACTTCATCTCACAATGAAAACCACCCCCCTTACATAATGATCCGTAAACCATATGTATTTGTAGTGTGAACTACACATTAATTCTCCCCCCTTTTGTCAATATAAATTGGCAAAGGTATGAAACTAGTGGGATCCTAATGAAATTTCCATAGAGATTCTTCATGACCAAAAGAGAAACACATATCAACTTTGTTTCGAAGATTTCACATAGTCGAAACTTAGTGTATTCATCAAGGAGTTAATAAAGATACAAGATAACCCCAACAATATTCCACAGCCGCACTCCCCACAAAGATTTGGCAATTAAGCACAAGTTCAATTAAGAACTCTCCACCATAAAATGTCATTCCCAAAGGAACAACAAAAGCGACCTTGTTTTTACGAGAAAAGAAGTATTTCTTTGGACATTAACAAATTACATGAAACATGAATTTGTATCCAGAAAACTCAATTAAATTAACCACAAGAGAACCTATGATTAATTTAATTGGAAATGATCTACATAAGACAACTTACGGAGCCACACAGTACTTTCACATAAAGTGGATCAGGGAAAGATCAATACTGCGGAATATTAAAAGATTCATTCTATTTTCATCAATATTTGCATAATGATATCATAGACTTAATCTTTGTTGTCAAAAGTTCATTCTATTTTCCATGAATATTTGCATAATGACATATAATAGACTTAACTTTTGACATATATGGGACAATTATAGTTCACAAACGTAAACACACATATCCCATAACATTATTTGCAATATATGAAACCAATAAGGATTAATACTGCAAAAATCATCTTTCAAACTCGTAATGCACATATAAGATGATTTGTACTTAGAGGTTAGGATCAATCTTTTTCGCACGGATTTATACCAAGAATAGATACCAAGGGTGTATAAAAATATTTTCTTAACAAAGAAGAACATACAAAGTCATTAACGACCATGCACCATAGTTCACATAAGATGATTGTGAACATTCAAGAATCTCATAACAATGCGTATTACTGCTCATTCTTGAACTTCATTATTTGTGATTCACCAACAACATTCTTGTAAAAGCTACAAATGAGCTTATAAGAGGAGTACTCCAATAATCCAAGTGCCCAAGTACAAGAGAAGTAGAACAAGTGCGACGAAACGGAGCAAAACACTCAAAGCAAGAGACGGGACAATGACCAATCTTAACTCATCCAAATTCAAGAATTCTCATCTCCAATTTGAAGAGAATTCAAATAGTAAGAGAATGCAAAAAGAATGAGGTCATTCCGAGTTTGGACGAAGAAGTTACGGCCAAAACAAGTTTACCGAACATCGACGTCTACAAGCCAGTATGCATACGGGTTTGCAAACGAATTTTCGTGACCAGGAGCAGTATGAAAACGGGTTTGCGTACTAAAATCCCTGGATTTTGATTTTAAAAGATGGTATGCATACCTGGTAAGTGTACCATAAAGTCCAAACATCCCAAACTACTATTTTCAAGTCTAAACACTTTTAAACACATATTTAAGAAATGAACGATAAGCAAGGTACATGGATCATTATAAGTGCTCTAAGCAAATAAAAACACAAATCTTTCTCAAGTTTATAGACATACCAGGAACATCCCAAACATAACTATTTTCAAGTCTAAACACGGGGCATTCCTTGGTGAGGATGCACTTACAACAAATCAAGTTAAACATGTCTTGCTCACCACATATCAAGTTAGGTGAAATTTCACCAAGTTTTTGGATTCTGTTTCACTTTTGAATTATCATGAAAGAGATCGCATTTAGAACCTTTCACATCCAAACCCATCTTTCCAAAGAGTTCTAACATCATATCCTGCTTTCTCCATAGACATGGAATTTTCTGGAAGATCATTCCTTTCCACACTCAAAACATCATTGACTTTCTTTGGTATCCACTTGTGGGTGCATTTAGGAATAACCTGACCTTTTTTCCCATTACTCTCTTCTAGAATTCTCGGAAGAGAATTGGATTGACTATTTTTTTAAAAGTTAGTATTTCTCCAATTGGGAGCATCGGATCTTGTCTTCGTCTTTACGAAGTTATCCTTTTGATAACCATTACGATTGTCAAAAGGATTCATATGAAATTTATAGGCAAATCTTGGTTTATCACAACACTGATTCCTTTGCCTAAAGGTTGGACAATTATAACCTGTAAAGTTAAGGGGATTAGTCTTAACATATGATCTTGGTTTCATAACTTCTTGTGATGCCCAAACAAGAACATCATGAAGTTTCTCATTCCTTATACGGAAACGACATCTCCTTTCCAGGTGACCTTTATTTCCGCAATATTGGCAAACATAAGAAATGTTCTTACCTCGATCCATGTGTGCTGACTTTGGAGGTTGATATACTTTACTCTTTCGAACCTTAACTACCGGTGGAGGTATTTCACTTTTGCCATCAGTGGAAACTTTTTGTTGAGAAGAATCACTAGCCTTGACAAATTTCACCTCTTTGCTAATACTTGGAGCATCTATTCCCTTATAGCCCAATCCTCTTGTATCACGATGATTTTTACTTGCTCCTAGAATAGTGGTTAATTTTCTTGAACTAGTGTTGAACTTTTTCAAGTCATCTTACAACATCTTGATTTTATCAAGAGCAGCAGCTAAATCAGCCTCAAGGCGTTTTTCTCGAGCGAGATAAGCGCTTTCTCTGTCATCAAATCTTGCTTGCTAAGAGTTAATTCTTGCTTCAGTTTCTGCAAGTTTCTCTCCCAACAAGAAGTATTTTTGATAAACATTATCACATTCAAGTGACTTCATACGTAGGTTTTCCTCATAATCCTTGAGGATCGATTTGTTAGAACGATTCGAAACATAAACACCTGCGTAACATCTTCTCAATTTCGTGTTTTCTCGACAGAGAGGAGTCAGAAGAGGTGTGACATGAGAAGTTGTCATCTTCTTCTTTTCCAACGTATTCAAAACCTTCACATACTCCGAGACTTCCTCATCAACATCTTTATCAATATCTGAATCACCTTCATCAGTAAGTTCATCCAACTGTTCTTCTAGGTGTGTTTCCCAGTTATCAACAGTTTCTACATCAAGAGAATGTTTAGATATTGACTTAGATGTGACAGTTCTCTCAGGTGAATTCAAGCTTTGAAAATCATCTGGTAATTTTTGAACTAGTACGTTTTTAGAGATAGACTCATCCATATATTCAGATTGCTACAAACAGAGACTTATGAGGTCTTAGCGTGTTTTCCCGCTCTTATACCAATTGAAAAAGCGGGGGTCTAACAACCACACCGAATATTTCGCTTAGCAATCTGTATGGACTAACTCCAATAAAATTCCAAGAGAATCAACTAGACAGTCAGAGTCAATCAATAGAAATATATCCAAGAGTTGTATCTCAATTTCTCAATTCAATCTGCAATCAAACAAATAGGAATTTGCGAGCCCGATTGAATATAAGAAATAACTTGAACGATACCAAAGACCAATGTTCAAGTGCCAATCAATTTATATCAACAACCAAAGGTTGGATTATCTAATTGATTGAACTTACACACAATATAGAAAATATAATGCGGAAAAGAAATAACACAGACACCAGAAATTTTGTTAACGAGGAAACCGCAAATGCAGAAAAACCCCGGGACCTAGTCCAGATTTGAACACCATGCTGTATTAAGCCGCTACATACACTAGCCTACTCCAAGTTAACTTCGGACTGAAATGTAGTTGAGCCCTAACCAATCTCACACTGATCAAGGTACAGTTGCGTTCCTTACGCCTCTTGAACCATGCCGGATTCTGCGCGCTTGATTCTCTTAGCTGATCTCACCCACAACTAAGAGTTTCTACGACCCAAAGTCGAATACTTAATAAACAAATCTGTATCACATAGAAAAGTCTATTGAATAGATAAATCTGTCTCCCACAGATATACCTACGAGTTCTGTTTCGTCTTTTGATAAATCAAGGTGAACAAGAACCAATTGATAAACCAGACTTATATTCCCGAAGAACAACCTAGTAATATCAATCACCTCACAATAATCTTAATCGATTAACGAAACAAGATATTGTGGAATCACAAATGATGAGACGAAGGTGTTTGTGACTACTTTTCAATCTTGCCTATCGGAGAATAAATCTCGAGCAAATATTAAAGAAGATAGTACTCAATCACAATAGAAAACAACAAGATCAGAACACACAACTACAGAGAAAATAGTTGGGTCTGGCTTCACAATCCCAATGAAGTCATTAAGTCGTTAACCTACTGGGTTTTAGAAAAAACTAAGGTTAAAGGAGAATCGACTCTAGTCGCAACTAGTATCACACAGGAGGTATGGGGATTAGGTTTCCCAGTTGCTAGAGTTCTCCTTTATATAGTTGTTTGTGGGTGAAAACTCTTTCTGTTGATTTTGGTAATTTCGGGTGTGTCGGTGAGAAACGAATCTAAAACCTAAATAATGCACTGCACGGGAGTTCTTTTGATTCGAGAGATGAATCTGTACAATCCTGGCCTAAACCAAGAAATGGCCGTTCCAGGCTTGCTTCGGTCACAAAGTGAAGGAGAAGGGTTGGTCTTAGGAAGGGAAGCAAAGAGAGTGTTGAGACCAGAATCGTTGATTCTGAAGGTGTGGTTTGTTTCATGACTTGTATCGGAAGTAGAACTAGTTAGCATAATGGAAAGCTACCAGGTGATTTCTAGATACTGTATTGTTTCCGACCAAAACTTGTTGTTTGGTGAAAATAGGTGAAGCCTATTTATACAAGTCATATTGAAACGTACCCTGGTCTCATAGAAAGTGGAAACGATTGAGTGGTGGAAGAATAGAGTAACGTGTAACCGTCAGACGTTATGATTCTATGATGAGGGAAGTGAATTCATGTAACCGTCAGTCATTACGCTTCCATGATGAAGGAAATGAATTGTTTACACCGTTACTTTTCACCACCACTAATTGTCCTACTTCATGACACTTTCTTGTAACGGGCACATTGCACGCCGCACGTTGTAAACCGCCAGACCAATACCCTGATGAGTATCCCCTAGTTTGTGACATGTTTGATGTCTCGAGTGTTTTCGTGGAAAACGTGTAGCAGGTTGCTATGTGTGGAAAGTCAAATTCAAGAGAATTTGCCATAGGAAAATAGCATGTAATGCTATTAGGTTTGCCTTGGTCGGCCGCCTAAAACTTGCCACAAGTCTGTCAGTTTGGTGGCGAACTTGAATCGCTGAGATTACATCTCGTGAGAAAGGGTAGCCGTTGATTATGGCCACATCTTTGTTGTGTAACAAAGTGGAGCCATTACCATAGTGGCGCCTGGCGTAGCCGTGGCGTAGCGGGTTGCCTGGGACTTGCCGCAAGTCCGTCAGTTCAGTGGCGAACTTGGATGGCTGAGATTGCATCTCATGAGGAAGAGTGGCCATCGATTATGACCGCATCTTGTTGTATAGAGAAGTGGCGCCACATAGTAGCGCCCGGTGGAGCCATGGCATATCGGCATGCTAGTGGTGTTGTAGCATGGCCAAACCTAAGGTTTGGCTCGTGGCCAAAATTAGGGCTTGGCGGTGTGGCCAAGGCTAGGATTTTGCGCCGTGGTAAGAATTAGGGCTTGTCGACGTGGCCAAGGCTAGGATTTGGCGTCGTGGGATTTGGCCAAGGCTAGGATTTGGCGTCGTGGTAAGAATTAGGGCTTGGCGGCGTGGCCAAGGCTAGGTTTTGGCGTCGTGGTAAGAATTAGGGTTTGGCGTGGCCAAGGATAGGTTTTGGCGCCGTGGTAAGAATTAGGGTTTGGCGTGGCTAAGGATAAAGTGGCATGCTACCGCGGTAGAGTGGCATGTTGGCATGCCGATCAATGTGTTATTGTGGTAAGGCGCGTTTGGCTTGCCAGTTAGTATGGTGGCGCGCCAGGGTACGTTTGGCCTTTAATGTATGGTGGCAAGTTTGGAGCGACTTGATTGGCCGAGGAAAGGGGCCGGACAAACATAAGGCGCGGCTACACTTCTGGTGAGAGTGTGGCGGCTTTAGAGCGACCTGATTGGTCGATGGGAAGTGAGGCCGGCGAGTATGGGCCAGCCAAAACTTATGTGCGCGTGACTAATTTGAGGCGACACGATTGGTCGAGATAAATAAGGCCAGTTTAGGAAGGGGCGTGGCCAATGGCAAGTGGCGCCAGTTGGCCTAAGGCATGGCCATGCCTCCCTTTGCTGCTGCGGCTCCCTGTTTTCTGATTCTGAGCAAGGCTTTGCACCTGCTAATCCATGGAGGATTAATTACCTAGTTTGCCTAGGTTTAATTTCGACAAGCAAGGTATGATATACTGCGCGAGGCGCAAAAACCCTAACTTCTGCAAGTTAGTCAGGTCAATTGATTGAATTCTATGTGTTGACATAGAGTTCTTTTAAGTTCATTGCCAGAGAGCAGCATCTTTTTCTGATTGAATACCTTATGCAAAGACCTTATCCTCGATACTTGGAAATTCGTGCTACTCTGCTGTGAGTGAACACAAATCGTCATGCCATATCAATATTAAGGGTTCAGACGGAGAACATAGCATAGAAGGCATTCAAAGGAACTTATATTAAGTGAATATAGGTGAGGCGCCGAAATTTACAGAACATCTGGGATGGTTGCTACATTCGCCAGTCTGGATAAATTTCGTGTAAGTATATTGAATGACTCAATAAATATGCCGGTGGAGAGGTTAGCACTCACGGCACCGTTTCCTTACAGAGTGACGTCACATCAGATGCAAGGTTTTACGATTTCAACCCTGAGATAAAAACCACCATCAACTATAGTCTCCAAATCAGGGTTTGCAATCAATGTTACCTTGGTAACAAAGAATTCAATATTCATCGTTAGATGAAAACCTAATTAGATTCAAGCTAATATCTTTCAACCGTTAGATCGAACTTAGCTTGTCATACACAACTGAAATGTACCAACATTTAGATAAAGGTAACCGTACCTAAACGTGTGCACTTAGTTGGTTCAACAATAGTTAACCGAGGTTAGCCATATGAACACTTTCAATCAACCTTATTCATCTTATTCACAACTAGTTCAAATGACTCAAATGAAACTAGTTAGAGATTTGTTTAATTGTTTATATTCTCATAGAAGTATACAAGACACAATTGAAGCAAAATTGATTTTGATTCACTCGAATCATTTCATGAACATCTGGGATGGTTGCTACATTCGCCAGTCTGGATAAATTTCATGTAAGTATATTCAACAGCCCAATAAATATGCCGGTGGAGAGGTTAGCACTCACGGCACCGTTTCCTTACAGAGTGACGTCACATCAGATGCAAGGTTTTACGATTTCAACCCTGAGCTAAAAACCACCATCAATATTAAGTCCCCTGCTTAGCACGTATCAGCGGCGTTGTTGCGGGGTAAGCATGAGATGGTGACAGATAAGAGTAAAATCGAAAGGACAAGACGTGAAGAGATTTTCGAGGAAATTCAACTAACTTTTAGCGGAAGGAATGAGGAATTCGTGATCCCTGTATTGGTGGTTTTACATAAATTCGGCTTGGCCATGGGGTATTGGCATCAGCGCTGCAGCTTTGGCTATTGATTGACAGAAATGGCACTGGAATTTGGTCATTTAATCAGTGAATGACGCTAGCTGGCTAGGTCACGGAACTTATGGAGATGGCGCTGCCTTGAACGGCCAGGATGGCGCCTCCTTGGATGGTGGAGATGGCGCTGCTTCGAACGGCTAAGATGGCGCTGCTTGCGCTGGCTACGGAAGGTGGATGGCGCGGCTAGCTTGGAGTGGCGCTGCTAGCTTGGAATGGTGGATGGCGCTGCTGGCTTGGACGCGGACTTCTGGCACGGGCTTGGTATTTCTGGCTTGGCTATGTCCGTGGCATGGTGGATAATGTTGCATTGAACGACCAAGATGGCGCCGCTTTGGTGATGTCCGTGGAATGGTGGAAACAATACTTTGAACTTTGGCTACCAAACAGTGAAGATGGAGCTGGAGTTTTTTGCAGAATGGGCGGAGATAGTGCGGCTTTAATCATGGTGTTGTAGAGTCATGTCGTTACTTGCTAGGCCGTGGAGCGGGCGGCGATTGCGCTGCTTTGAGCGGTGAAGAAGGCGCTCCTTTGGCTAAGTCACGAAATGGCATACATGACCCGAAAGAAGAAATATTTTTCTACTCAAACTTAAAAATACAATGTATATAAAAGGCGTTGTCCACCCTTTTATTTTCGCATCATTGGTTTTAACCTCTGTAGCGGCAAGCTTCTTTCCATCAACAGTACAGGTGAGCCAATTATTCTTTCTTTCATATAGATCATCATAGAATTGCACCCATCTTCTTTACAGGTATCGTCTCGTGTCTTTTCTCGTAGTTCTTCATTTTGTGTTCTTCATCATGTAGATTGCCGATGCAGACATAATTTAAATTTTTTTTTATAGTGCACAATGGGATCTTCCGGTGATGGTCATACCTCTGACTCTTCGGAGAAATTTTTTGAAGTCGGCGAACCCAAGTTTTCTTCACATGAGGAGATATTAAATCAAATCAACCCTTTGTTCCATGTAGCCGGCCGGATTATACAAGGCATGTCCCTCACCCATCTACGCATCGTGCGGGAGCGCGCCTAGGCTTTCATGGCTTTTATTGACATGGAGGAGAAACGGAGACGTGATGAAGCATCCCAGCGAGTCGGGAAATATCAACGTGATGAAGAATCTCCACAACCCAGTGCCAGGGCTGAACGATTCGCCTCTCGATTGAAACGACGAAGGACTGAGTCCAGGAAACTTCTAGACGAGATCCAATTTAATTACCCTTTCCATAATGGTATCGTAATCCTCGATTCTGAGGTGGACGAACCAGAGCATTCCCAAGAGGCTGTGGTTTGCGAGGCAAGGCGACTTAGAAGTGGGTGTCGAAACTGCTTTGTTGAGGAAATCGAAGCGACCACTGAGGATGCTGTCGAGGCGATAGTGAGGCGGTGAAAGCACATGTTGGAGTCGTTGGAGAAGCTGTGGGGATGTATGCTGGAACTGATGTTGAAACGGATTCCGGATGGGATGTTGAAGCTGCTGCTGAAACGGCTTCCGGATGGAATGTTGAAGCTGCTGCTGAAATGGCTTCTGGATGGAATGTTGAAGCTGAAACGATTTCTGGATGGAAGGTTGAAGCTGAAACGGTTTCTGGATGGGATGCTGAAGCTGCTATTGAGATAGCTTCTGGATGGAATGTTTGCTGTCGGAAAAGGTAGCGCCACACCAAGCCAAACACCCTTACCTTGGCCCTAGCCGCGCCATGCCAAAGTAGCGCCCGCACCTAGGCTTGCAAACCGTGCAACCTAGACCCTAATGGCCGAGAATGCCATTGGCACATGCCAACACGCTCGCTGGTAGCTTTTGTTACCAGGCCGTGGACCTAATGGCCGAGCATGCCATTGGCACATGCCAACACTCTTGCTGGTAGCTTTTCTCACCAGGGCGTGGCCCTAATGGCCGAGCATGCCATTGGCACATGCCAACACGCTCGCTGGTAGCTTTTTCTTACCAGGACGTGGCCCTAATGGCCGAGCATGCCATTGGCACATGCCAACACGCTCGCTGGTAGATTTTCTCACCAGGGCGTGGCCCTAATGGCCGAGCATGCCATTGGCACATGCCAACACGCTCGCTGGTAGCTTTTCTTACCAGGCCGTGGCCCTAATGGCCGAGCATGCCATTGGCACATGCCAACACGCTTGCTGGTAGCTTTTCTTACCAGGCCATGATTCGAATTGGCCACGCATGCCATTGGCACATGCCAAACACGCACGCTGGTAGCTCAACTTGCAAGCCGTGCAACCTAGGCCAACTTGGCCGTACGCGCCATTGGCACATGCCAAAACCCACGCTGGTAGCCTAACTTGCAAACCGTGCAACCTACCGCCAAGGCATTCCACACATGTCATTGGCACATGCCACACACGCCACTAGCAACTCTATGCATTGCCACTTACACTCAACGTACAACTACCACCAAGGCATTCCACACATGCCATTGGCACATGCCACACACGCCACTAGCAGCTCTGGCATTGCCACTTGCGCTCGAGGTGCAACCCGCAACAAAGGCATTCCGCACATGCCATTGGCACATGCCACACGCGCCCCTAGCAGCGCCACTTGAACTCAAGGTGCAACCAACACTCGAGACATCAACACAAGCGGGGATGCTTTTCCGGGGTCTTGGTTTGGCGGGTCACGGCTTACGGCGTACATTATGCTCACATTAAGAAAGCGTGAATAGGAATAAAACGGTCAAATAAATGAGGAAATAATGGTGAAAACGTTTTCACCCATAAACACCTTGCGGTTACCACCTCCTCCCATTATTTCACCCTTTACTCTCTTCCTTCATGAGGCCAGGGTACGTTTCAATCTCGACTTGTATAAATAGGTCTTACCTATTTCCACCAGACACAAGTCTCGGTCAGGAGAAAAATACAACACTCTCAGAAAAGGCAACTTTGCAAGCTCTCCAAAAAGCTTTCATCTCTTGCAAGCTTCCTAAGCTTTCACTTTCTGATACAAGTCGAGACACTACTCTCCCAGAATTATTCTGGTCTCAACACCTTTCTTTGCTTTCCTCCCCAAATCAACCCTTCTCCTCCACTTTGTGACCGAAGCAAGTCTGGAACGACCATTTCTTGGTTTAGGCCGGACTTGTACAGATTGATCTCTCGAATCTAAAAAAGTGCTCACGTGCAGCACATTTGTTTAGGGTTTAAACCAGTTTCTCACTCACCTACCGAATTTACCAAAATCGGCGGAAACGATTTTTACCCATAAACAATTGGCGACCTCAGCGGGAGGATTGATCTATCGGATGGGATGTTGAAGGCTTTCTGCTGAAACGGCTTAGGATGGAATGTTGAAGCTGCTCAAAGCGACTTACAGATGGAATGTTGAAGCTGAAGCGATTTACGGATGGAAGGTTGAAGGCGAAACGGTTTGGATGGGATCTTTCAAGCTGCTTTGTTGAGATAGCCACGGATGGAATGTTTCTTTGTCGGAAAAGGTGTTGGGGCAAGTGCTTGAAAGAGCTCACGATGGAGGCGTCATTGACCGAGGTGTTCGTCATTGACAACTGGTTTTTCCATTTTGCGATTTCTTTAGTAGAGAAAAACAATCTTTTCGTAGCTCGTAGATGGTTTTGGTACTTGAGTTTTTTTTTTTTTTTTTTTTTTTTGTGTGTGTGCGGCCAAAGCCATTTCTCACCGAGTATCATTCCTTCGTTTATGTTGCTTTCATATCTTTGATTGAATGAATAAAACCTTTTGGAAGAGACCTAGCAAAACCCCTTTTGCGAAGAACCATTTCTTTTTATTGGATTTTCCCTTGCAAATTATCCAGGGCTTCCGTGGCATGCCGCTTTGAGTGCGTAGAAGTGCGAGCTGCCATAAGCTGGATAACACGTCAAGAGAGAAATAGAGAAATCCGCCAGGTGAAAGTCGTGGCTAGAGATTCTTGAGGGAAAGTGTCTGCGCCATTTGCGCATAATGATCTTCTTTCTTGCATTATTCTTTTCTTGGTATTTTATGAATAAGACATTTTGTGGGGGTTTGATTTCTACGGTTTTCAATCGACGGGTAATGACTCTGTGAGGGTTTGGGTTTACTTGGTATTTTCCTTTAAGATGGTCCAGTAAAAACTTTTTAAGGGAAGATGTTCTTTAATTGAAATTGAAAACTCTACTCATGAATGCAAGCAGTGCAATCACTTTAGAGAAGTTACAAACATCGCATGAAAGGGGACATTGCTGAAGGAAATATTAAAAGGAAAACGCTGGAGGGAAAAGTAGCACAGCATTTTAGGTATTGAAGGGCTTGATCCATCGCGAATGAATCGTCACACCTTCCAACTAGTCGGCATTGATGAGTTTGCAGTAACTACCCAAGATAACATCTGCCACCAGATACAACTCATCTTCCTTTTCTTTAGGCGAATCAGGTTGAGCGGCTATCCTCACTGTTACATCTCCAACTTGAAACGAGGTCGTCTTGACTACCATATCTCCAATTTGAAACGGGTTTGGGCGTTGTGCAACCACTTGATTTTTGATCTCGTCATTTTTGACTGCGGCAGCTTCCAAATTTTTGACAAAACACTTGAAAGGCCTAGCGTTCCATTCACATCTCTTAATGACGCCAGGGTTGGTGATTGAACTGATTCCCCATGCTTGGCCGAGAGGAGAAGTGACTGGGTGCAAAAAGGGTTGTTTAACCAGACTTACTTGCGTTTGGAATCTGCGGATGAACGCCAATGTGCTTTCTCCAGATAATTGAGTTACATCGGTAAGTTGTTGATACGACAACATGTAATCTTCAAAGTTGGACGGTTTGTTAGAAATTCTTTCGGGTATCGACACCGGCAGAGGGGATACTGATGAGTGCCAAATAGTGCATATTTATACACCTTTTTATTGGCATTTTACTCATCTTTTGCGCTTAGAAATCAGATATTATCCCATATTCTGTATTTTCCTTGTTTTCAAGAATAAATATTTGTATTAATTAATTTTGTGTTTTTAGGTAATAAATAAAGTCCGAAGAAATCGAGGAGCCAAAAGAGCGAAGAATTGGAGTCGAGCATCTATGGAGCAGCGCGAAGCCGCGCGCGCATCGGTTGCAACCCAACAAGTAGCAACTCATCTACAAGACATGGGCCCAAGCTATCCATCTCCGACCCGTGACCGGATCCGAGTCCATCATTCCCGAGCCGTTAAGATCTTCACTCGCCACATCCTACGCTCGCTCGGCCTTGCACATCAACGTTTGATGCTCTCGCTCAACACCGGAATCACCGACCTATATCCCGAGCCGTTCGGATCTCTATCGGCTCCATCCTACGCTCGCTCGGCCGTCTCATCATCACTCGATGTATCTACCTCACACCAAAAATACCTAACCCTATACCCATCGAGACAAACTCATTTTCTTCTCCATTTCTCTTTCTTCTCCATACCGACGGATTGCAGAGCCCATCTCCTCCCCATACCTCCTCCACCCGACCAACGGCCACTTGACCACCACCATCCTTTCTCCCTGACAACAACACAACCATAACCACCTTCTCTACCACCCTAGGTTCACCCATCTCCACCTCTAGCTTCTCTCATAACCTAGAAGCTAGGGTTGAGATGATTGAAAACTAGGGTTTGTACAACCACGCATGGAGCACTGAGGAGAATAGACAAGAGGAGAGACGATCAGAGAGTATGGGTGAGAGTGGTTGCAGTTTATTTTAATTTTTATTTCGATTTTGGGAATTAGGGTTTGGTAGTTTTCATGTGCATGTATAAATAGAAGAGGCAGAAGATGATTTTACTCATGCTGGATTAGCCAGAGCATCCTTGTAGATTTAATTTTGTTGTTTTAGTGTTTTAATTTAGTTGCTAAGGGTTTCAATGAGACCCTAACTCCATATTTTGTTTTTAACTATGATTGAACCATCTTGAATGCTTAATGTTATCAAATGTCTTCAATTACAAATACCCAATGCTTTTCTCTCACGAGTGTATACCAAAGCCATGGATACAATGTAGTTAGGTCACAAGCTTGTGTTGAGTGTATTGCAGCTCAACCTTAGATACAAATCTTTGATTCCCTTGACTAGTTGTACTAAATTAGACAACTAGTGCTGCGGGTCGACACTTTAGGCTAATTAATTGAGGCATTACGAGGGAGAGATAGGTGGTGGAATTGACACCCTGCCCTTATCAATCACGGGACAACAAGAAGCTCAATTTAGTTCAACACGAATAGGAATTTAGAGGTGGATTTGATAACCCAAGCACCCCTTTGTCCTTGTTTACCTTAGTTTAGGTTCACTTCGGTTCAAAATCAAATAGTATCGGCACAAAATATCTGTTGTCACTATGTTACTCATTTAGAATTCAGTTGAAGAAGCCTTAGATCATACAAGAAGCACCCCTCGTCTCTGTGGATCGACCCGTACTTGCCTCGTCTCCGATAGACGCCGTGCACTTGCGGTATCACCGTAGGCCATAAAATATACACATTCCGAGGCCTACCAAGTTTTTGGCGCCGTTGCCGGGGACTTGGCGTGTGCCCTGTGATTTTTGGCTAAGCTTTACTGATTTTCAACCTTGTATATATGCCTTGCATTGTTATCTTTAACTCTGTGTTAGTGTAACTTAGTTATTTCAACCATTCCTTGCATCCTTTATTACTTGCATCTATTTTTGTTAATTTTTCATTCATTTCTGCATCCTTTATTGCACTCTGCCATTGCATCATTACATATATAGTTTCCTTTTGTTCTTGTGTAACTTAGTGTAACTTGTAAATTTTGATCCCTTTAGGTCAAGTTACTCTCGGATACATATCTCGTTATAACTGTACAAATCGAGAACTGAAAATATTCATTGAGCTAGAGCAGGTACCCCCTGTACTCTTTGTGGAGCAGCTGAACCAGACCAGGGAAACCAAAGAAAAGGCGCGAGAACACGAGGTACCAACTTTGTCTTTGTGCAACTCTGTTCTTTGTCTGGAATTTGTGCTTGTGGTGCAAGGTTGAGCAACCAAGCAACTTATAGGAGTCAGGTGAGTGGCTCCTTCATAGCTGAATGCATGCTTGAGCCCTAAGCATAACCCATTTTGCAAACCCTGAATGCATGATAGCTGGAACCTTGCAAAGCTCTAAACCTCGCTACGACTAGTGTAATATACCTGTGATTTTTTTGTGCTTTGTAAACCCTGAGCCTAACCAATCTTCCCATAGCTAGTCACCCTGAGTTGCATCTTTGCATGGTAGTCGATAGCCAAACCGATTAATGCTCTACCCCGATTTGTCACCCTTGTATGCTTCTTGCACTAGTGCTCATTAGCCATTCCCATGATGCAGTGAAAACCAAGGTAGCCAAATCTGCTGAGCTGGTGCTAGGTCATTGAACTAAGCTTTAGCATGATGAGCATCTTTGTTTGTAATTCACGAGTGTATGCATAACAAAGTAGCTATCCACCCCTTGCATGCTCCTCCCCTTGGGCTCTCTATACATGACACTCGGTGAACCATGTTAGGCTAGCATCTATGAATACGTGACCTTGCATGCTAGAACTGTTGAGCCGATTACCTTACGTGCTAAACCCTGCAATCTGTGGTGCCTAAAATTGTGAGCATTGAAGTCATATGACCTTCTTTGCTTTGCTCAACCACTGAGGCGCAAGTTTCGTGCATACATCTGTGAACTATGATGAGCATTATACGTGGCACATCATGACCGCCTGATAAGTTAGTCTACCACCTGTATTGCCCTGTGTTCACCACCTTGCTAGCCCCCTGAAGCTGCAAGTGTTGGGTCACAACTTGGAAAGCCAAGTTAGCTGAGCATAACCCCTTGGACTCTCCTGTGCTCTGCTATACCCTTACAGTACCTTTGCATAAAAATTATTTTTGAGTGATGCTCATAATCTGAAAAGCATGCTTTAGTGTGTCGGTGCATTGACAATTGGCTAAACTAGCCATCTTTTTCTTTATTAAATCTGTTGTGCACACATGTTGTTGAGACCTTTGCATACCTTGCATTGCCTTGGCCGAGTGCACAGACCATGTTGAACCTGCAACCTTTGTGCTTGTGTGCTCTGTGCTCGATCCACCCCGGCCCGTGTGTAGAGACCCGAGCTGTTGGTTAGCCAAGTTGGCTGCATTCCCCACTTAAAATTGACCAAGCCGGTTGACACACCTAAGCATGTGGAAACTGTAGGTATTGTTCATTTGCTGGTTAATCTGCTACATTTGTAAGGTTGCATATCTATGAACTTGTGATGCTCTGAACTGCAAGTATCTGTGAGTGAGCCTGTGGCATTGAAAAATATGTTGAGTATCTAAAGTGCTTTAGCACCTCATTTGTTGTATGCCACGCACAAGACCTGCACCTGCTGCACCTTGAGCACCTCATAACAATTTTCTGGATTTTCTTGTGCACCAAAGCATCACGTGCTTCTTCTTGTGTTCAAACTTGAGCAATTCTAACCTGAGCATGAACTGCCAAGATCTTGTGTCATTTTGAGTGATTGTGTCTCAATGCTTTGTCTCTTTCAAGCAACATCATCCAAAGCACTCATGTGTGCTAAAAATTGAGTGCCATCTCTGTGCAAAGTTGTGCATTTAGCCAACATTAGCTAAAAGCTTGCTTGGGCTAACCGATCCAGTGCAGGCTATACATTTTTATCAACCCAACCTGGGCTTTGCACTGTGAGCCATCATGCTGTGCCACAGTGGTGGGCTGAACAAACCCTTGACAAGCCCACTTTAATCGAACCCAACCTGGGCCGCAAACAACTAAGCCCGCATCAATCGAAATCTGAGCTCAACTCACTGCTTTGGGTGTGCATTATCAACCCACTCGGGCTTGCACAAAACCGAGCCCAACACCACATAAGGTGAGCTGTTGGTGGAACCAATTTCACTAGTTTTTTTCACTAAATCGGTTCCACTAGGCTTTGCTAATGAACCTAAGGTCATTACTATCCCAAGCTGTCAGGTGTGCTCATAATCAAACCAAACCAGCCCACAGTTCCCTCCAGTTGTACATTTCAAACAAACTTTCCCACATAAACCAAATCAAATCCCATTTAAACCAAAGCCCAATAAACCAAATCCCAAATAAACCAAAGCCCATTTTCATGTTATATTTGTAAGAATGTTAATGTGTGTACATATTTTCTATTGGGTTGATCCTCAACTCTTTAGATTGTTGGTTTATGGTGAATTTTCATTGTATATATCCAGTAGGACTTGTTAAATTTTTCTTTTCTTGAATCGGTTGAGTCTTCGATATTTGCGCATATATTATGCTAATCCGATATGATCTCCGTTGAGAATGTTGGATTCTAGCCTTGACTAATGAAGCTCAACCTTGCTCTAAATATAAGAAGTATTAGAATCCATCAGGTAATCTCTTCCCTTTTCTCTTATGAGAAGTGGCATAGTTCTCTCGGTATCCATTTTTTGGTGAAGATTCTTGTTGTTTAAATTTTTTCTATATGTAGACACATTGAGGACAATGTTTGATTTAGGTTTGGGATGAGAATGGTGCATTTGCATTTCAAAAAAAAAAAAAAAAAAAAAAAAAAAAAATTAAAAACTCTTTTTGTAAAAACCTCCGAAGTGTGAAGGGGGATAAGAAATGCAAACGTTGGATTCATTAGAGGAATTGACGAGATAAAAGATCAAGCGATAAAGCATATATCAAAAGTATCACGGAGGAGGTCATGTCTCAACTTCAAGCCCAAATCATTTTTGCACGCACGCGATGATCACCAAATTTATCCAAGCAACTAGGACAAATCCCATCCTCTTCAAAGAAAGGAATTCTCTTCCCCTAGGACCAATTTTCTAAGCCTTATCAGGAAATCTTGAGCAGACACATTAGCCTTATTCTCATCTCCGAAGCGTGGGTATGATCAAAGTAAATAGTTGCAGGGAACTCATGGAGTGGACGGGTGCAAATCTTTAAACAAGGAATAGGAATCTATATGTTAAAGTCATGTAAGGCATTGGTGAAGCAAGAACAACAGGTCGATACTCGAATGTCTCAAAAATGCAGAAGGCAAAAGTTTGAGGTGCGTGTGTCGGACATTAGGCTTTGGGGTGCTGTGATTTGCAAAAACTGAAAAAGATGAGTGTCAAGGTATTCAAAGTAACAAAATTGAGGATCCTCTTTTCGCCTCCAAAACTCAACCCTTTTGAACCATATAAAAACTTTATTTTCAAAAAAAAAAAAAAAAAAAAAAAAATTTCCTTTTTTTGTAAAAACCTCGAACTTTTAGAGATTTTAGAGTCACTAGCATGCTTCTAGCTATGTTTACTTAGAGAATCTGACCGAAATAACAGAACTTGGAAGTAGGAGGAGAACACAATCGGGTTTCTTAGTTGATTAGAGCGTTAAAGTTGGATTTAACCATAGGAGAGCGAACTAGGTCTTTGTTTAGATATTCGGTAGTAGAATTGTGATCACCCATAGTGGAGACTACCCATTTTACATCAAGTGAGGCACCAACCTTCAATTTTTTTGCAACTTTCTAGAAAAGCTGTTAGAGTGTGTGTCACCTTACGTAAATTCCGGGTAGGAATGGTGAGCTACCCAACTTCGCACCAATTTCAAAGACTACTTTTGATCTCTTGAGTGCTAGTTTTTGTCAATCATGAGGGTGACGTCTAAAGATGAAAACTCCTTCTAAATATCGATTTGCAGTTAGCATCACTCTCTCTCTCAATCAGCAAGACCCATAGAAACACATCATCGTCAACAAGCGGAGCATCATCAGAATATTGAAAGAAAAATTGATATAGTCCAAGGTTTTTGTGCAACAAAGAAAAGAAAATAGGATGAGAATTAATAAAATTTATAAAATCAAGACAATACAAGTGTGGAAAAATTGAGTGATAAAGTCCTTTGTCCATGGAGTTAGTTGTTTCATTATTTGTATTTTTATTTTCACTTATTGTAAACACACAAAAAAAAAAAATAAAAAAAATAAAAAAAATATTGTAGTTTATTTTTGCTACCACCATGGTAAAGAAGAATTGAAAAAGAAAAATCCAAACAATAAGGAAATTGAGTAGAAAAGTTAAAATTGTCAAGTTTTGTGAAGTTTAGAAGTTCGTCATCAACATTTGAAGACCGAAGACCGAAGACCGAAGATTGAAGACGTTTTTATGGTTCCTATGAGAGAGTGGTATTAATTGCCGATCGGGTGAGAAGTGAGTGAGTACTCCCACCCCTTGCTAATGGTTGATTTCCTTTCTTAGAGATCATCAGAAAAAGATTCTTTTTGTCCACACTTTTGTGGAGTCTTCAGATTTTATTTCGGAAGGTTATCCTTCTTACCTACAACGTGTGCAGGATTTCTCTCTTTATTCCTGCTGCACACATGAGAGACTAAAAAAGCGATCTTTTTGAGTGCAATTATCATAAAACCCTAATGGTGAGGCAGAAGTTGAGACTTATGATCACAATCGAATCAATTCTTTCATATGGTATGGTTACTTCTCGCTCAAAGACTTAAGGATGAGAATGCGTTCTTTGATAGTTCTAACCATTACTAGCACACAGAAACTCTATGTCCTCATAGCTTCTTGGATGCTTGAGACTCTTTTACACTCTGAAGTTGGAGAAGGTTTTGTGGGTACACCTCTGGTAAACCCTCACGAGACTACAACTCGTCCACTAGGGACACCTAGGGGTTTAAAGGCTTAGTGCATACGCTAAATGCATTCGAGAGACCTGCGACAGGGGTATAGTTAGGATTTCCTAATTTTTGTTTCACTTGAGGACAAGTAAAATTCAGGCTTGGGGGTATTTGATGAGTGCCAAATAGTGCATATTTATACAACTTTTTATTGGCATTTTACTCATCTTTTGCGCTTAGAAATCAGATATTATCCCATATTCTGTATTTTCTTTGTTTTCAAGAATAAATATTTGTATTAATTAATTTTGTGTTTTTAGGTAATAAATAAAGTCCGAAGAAATCGAGGAGCCAAAAGAGCGAAGAATTGGAGTCGAGCATCTATGGAGCAGAAAGCCGAAGCCCGCGCGCGCAACAGTTGCAACCCAACAAGTAACAACTCATCTACAAGACATGGGCCCAAGCTATCCATCTCCGACCCGTGACCCGGATCCGAGTCCATCATTTCTGAGCCGTTAAGATCTTCACTCGCCACATCCTACGCTCGCTCGGCCTTGCACATCAACGTTTGATGCTCTCGCTCAACAGCAGAATCACCAGCTTATATCCTGAGCCGTTCAGATCTCTATCGGCTCCATCCTACGCTCGCTCGCCGTCTCATCATCACTCGATGTATCCGCCTCACACCAAAAATACCTAACCCTATACCCATCGAGACAAACTCATTTTCTTCTCCATTTCTCTTTCTTCTCCATACCGAGCGATTCAGAGCCCATCTCCTCCCCCATACCTCCTCCACCCGACCAATGACCACTTCACCACCACCATCCTTTCTCCCTGACAACAACACAACCATAACCACCTTCTCTACCACCCTAGGTTCACCCATCTCCACCTCTAGCTTCTCTCATAACCTAGAAGCTAGGGTTGAGATGATTGAAAACTAGGGTTTGTACAACCACGCATGGAGCACCGAGGAGAATAGACAAGAGGAGAGACGATCAGAGAGTATGGGTGAGAGTGGTTGCAGTTTATTTTAATTTTTATTTCGATTTTGGGAATTAGGGTTTGGTAGTTTTCATGTGCATGTATAAATAGAAGAGGCAGAAGATGATTTTACTCATGCCTGGATTAGCCAGAGCATCCTTGTAGATTTAATTTCTGTTGTTTTAGTGTTTTAATTTAGTTGCTAAGGGTTTCAATGAGACCCTAACTCCATATTCTGTTTTTAACTATGATTGAACCATCTTGAATGCTTAATGTTATCAAATGTCTTCAATTACAAATACCCAATGCTTTTCTCTCACAGTGTATACCAAAGCCATGGATACAACGTAGTTAGGTCACATTTGTGTTGAGTGTATTGCAGCTCAACCTTAGATACAAATGCTGATTCCCTTGACTAGTTGTACTAAATTAGACAACTAGTGCTCGGGGTCACACTTTAGCCGTTAATTGAGGCATTACGGGGGAGAGATAGGTGGTGGAATTGACACCCCGCCCTTATCAATCACGGGACAACAAGAAGCTCAATTTAGTTCAACACAGAATAGGAATTTAGAGGTGGATTTGATAACCCAAGCACCCCTTTGTCACTTTGTTTACCTTAGTTTAGGTTCACTTCGGTTCAAAATCAGCCGTATCGGCACAAAATATCTGTTGTCACTATGTTACTCATTTAGAATTCAGTTGAAGAAGCCTTAGATCATACAAGAAGCACCCCTCGTCTCTGTGGATCGACCCGTACTTGCCGCGTCTCCGATAGACGCCGTGCACTTGCGGTATCACCGTAGGCCATAAAATATACACATTCCGAGGCCTACCAGATACTCCTAATTTCGCTTTGCTGCCGTGTACCCATGGGCGTCCCAGAATCATGTCGTAATTTGAGAGTTCTTTGACATGTTAGGGCGTCTCCTACCTTAATTTCAAGGTTGATGTAGCCATATGCGTCTATTGCTCCTCCTTCCAAATTTTCGACCATGATTGGGGAACGTGTAGCCTCCTGCTTCGAAATTCCCGTATCTCTCAGAGTTTTGATGGTAACGATGTTGAAGTCAGAGGCCGCGTCAATCAATGTGTTGTAGAGCTCGGCGTCCTTCAGATGAACCGTGGTTAGCAGTCCCCAGTTGTATTTTCCAGCACTGTCTCCCGAGAGAGTTTTGGGTTCTGGCGTAGTTTCTTCAGTAGGGAAAAGTCGCTTGCCCGACATAACTCGATTGAGGGCTGTAAATATATCTTGACGCTGCACCTTGGAGAAATAGAGAATCTCGCATACATGCTCCATGATGGATTACACGGTTTTGTGAACAAAGTCCCCAGAGAGCATGCAACTCCTGACTGGAAGAGGATCTCTGTGAACTCCCTCATTGCCCAGCTGAAGTTTCCCTGCCTCCACATTTTCTTTGAAAATACGCTTTAACTTATTGCAGTCACTGGTCGGGTGATGGACAAATCTGTGGTAGCGGCAATACTTAGGATTTGCCATTTCCTCTTCAGTTGGTGGACGCTTAGTAGGGGGCAATCTGATGGCGTCATCTTGGATCCATGCCTCCAAGAGTTTAATTACTTCCTCGGTTGGGAACGAGAAATCTAAGGACCTTTCTCCGGCTCCTTGATATTGCGCAGGATCCTTAGCTGCTGTTTGAGGGTAAAAACGGTTTCTGTTGATTTCGGTAATTTCACGTGAGTGGGTGAGAAACTGAGTCTAAACCCTACACAATGTACTGCAAGGGAGTGTTTATGGGTGAAAACTATTTCTGCCGGTTTTGGTAATTTGAGGTGTGTGGATGAGAAATGAGTCTAAAACTTAAACAAATGCACTACACGGGAGTGCTTGTAGATTCGAGAAATCAATTTGTGCAAATCCGGCCTAAACCAATAAATGGCCGTTCCAGACTTGTTTCGGTCACAAAGTGAAGGAGATGAGGTTGATCTTAGGGAGGGAAGCGAAGAAGGTGTTGAGATTGTGAAGGTGTTGGCTATGTATGACTTGTATTAGAAAGCTGGGCGGCTTGCGCAGGATGTAAGCTATCGATTCAGGTGTTTGAATACGATGGTATCAACACTTGCCTCTCTTTATCTGGACTTGTTCCTTCTGTTTTTGGAAATAGGGAGGAGAACCTATTTATACAAGTCATTTGAGCCTTATTCAAGTCTCTCATGGGAAGTGGAGGAAGTGGAGTGATGGAGTAGTGGAGTTGTGTGTTAGTGTTACACGACCAGTCTTGCCCACTTCTCCTGTCATCTCTAACCGTCCATGACTCCAGACACGTTCTTGTGATGGCGCGTTGCACGTTGCACGCGCGTAAACCGCCAGACCAATACCCCAAGTATATATCTCCCGTTTTTGACATGATTGATGTCTCGAGTGTGTGGATCGTGGGACCCACGGAAAGTAGCATGTAATGCTAGATTAAATAACTAAGTTATTTAGGAAGTCGATACTTGTGAAGCATCGTGTGTATTCTATGTGTGTGCGCATCATGATGTGGTAAAGTGACGGGTGGTGATCACCATGACGCCTCACCGACCAATTAACTCGACCAGGGTTGTATAACCAAGCCGGTGAAGTTGGACGAACGAGATGATCTTTGAGACACTCATCTGCGACCGTTGATGGAATTATGGTTTTTGAAGAGGTGCGCAAGCATCACTCTTCAGCTTGGTCGAATCCAAGCATGGGAGGTGTTTTGAAAAGGACCGACCGGGCATGCGTGTAGACGGCATGCCGATGTACACGTCCATACCTCACTGTCCCATGAAGGTGCGATCTAGGCCACTCAATTTGACCGGCAAAGAGGAGCGGTTGAGATCGATTTGCAACAAAAATCTGGTGCCGCAAAAGCCGCACATCATGCCAATTTTGGGCGCGCGTTTCAAGACGACCAAGATTGGTCGGTTTTGGCCGATCAGTCCGGCGTGCATACGGTGGGATGGTGTATATACCTGTACTTCATCGTCCCATAGAAATGTGATCTAAGCCACTCAATTTGTCCGGTAAACTTGAGCGGTCGAGATTAGTTTGTGGCTGGGAAGTGTGACCACGCCTAGTTTGGGCGCGCGAATCAGGATGTACAGCCAAGTTTGGTCTTGGCCGATCGGGTGTGGAGATAGGTGGGCCCACAATGATCGTGTTGATACTTACCGGACCTGCTTAGTCTATTCCTGGACCCTTCATTCGTGCAGGAGAAAATGAACGCTCGTGATTGATGAGCACGAAAGTGCGACGCATTTTAACCCATAAATACATTAGCTAGGACTTATTATTTCTCTAATAAATTTGTTTTAGTTGTTTTTGGAAGAATAAGCTCTTGTGGAGAATTGGCTCGAAAAAATGTTATTTGCACCCGGAGGACACATGTTATTCGGACTCTCAATGTTGGTTAAGGGACACTCAATTACTAAGGGGCACCCTTTTTACTATTTCCAGTCAACTGTTAAAGGCACCGCTATTTTGGATCAGGGCACTTCATCTTCAACAATTCAAATTTCAGTTTTGGCGGGAAACTGTTGCAGCTGAAGAACAGAATTAGGGTTCGAGTTTTGATGCTCTTCTAAGGAGACTCAAAGGCTGAAACTTATGGAAACCATCTGTTAGAGCAAAACAAGGATAGTAGGAGTGATTTTGTCGATTGAATTTGGATAGAACTCGAGTTAGAAGGAAACAGAGGTGTGAACTTTTCACGGGTATTTCAGGCAAGATTTTGCTGGAGCTTTGGCCGAATTCAATGGGTTCTTTGGATTGGATATACTCTGTTTCGACTAAATAGGGTTGGTAATCACTCCAGATTCGAGAAAATAGGTGGCCACGTCAAGTTTGGATAAAACAGGGAAGAAAAATATTTCCCGTATTCTGTTGAGATTAATTTGGGAATTGCATGAGGAAAGAGTGTGTTCGACAGATTCTGTAACATCTACGGAACGTGTTTGGATGAAATTGGGCCGCTGGAAACGCGTGAAGGAAATATTGAAGGAAATAATCACGTAAAAATGGTAGAAAATGATCCCGAGTAAAAGAAAATATATCCTAGTTATTACAAAGGATTTTGGGGGTCTGTTGAGTATAAAATAGGTGCTTGGGATGAAGAAAGGATCATGGAGAGTTTGGGGCAGTGACGAGCGTGAAATAGGAAGTTGCGAGTGAATCATCACCTGCAGGAAGAAGAACCCACGAAGAACATAACACTGCAAACTGCAGTCGTTATTTCTAGTGTCTTCTTTTTCCAAGATCCTAGCGTCTTAAATTTTCAGATCTTTGTAACAGTCCATTTGTAACAAATAGCTTCAGTTTACAACAATTATTGTAACAGTGACTTCTGTAACGCCAATATAGCGTTGCAGATTCATTGTATTATTAGTTTTCTTCAATAAAAACAACATTTGAGCTATGAATTATGTTTTTGAGTGTGTTTTCATTATGAGAAGCTAAGCCCCGACACTGGGTCGACGGAGGAAGCCGAACTTCATACATGGGTGAATTTATTTTATTCTTTTTATGACTTTTGCATTTATTTTAAATTGTTTTATGATTTGAAAAAATTAGTTATCATTTTATTGGATGGGTCATGCTTGCTTAGATGTTTGATGTCCCATGCTTACGATTTATAACTAATGTTTGGAGAATCTACCTTGGCAAAAATAAGAGTCCTTGTTGTTTTATTTATTGAGCTATAATTGTTGAAGAATAAATAATTGAACCTATTGATATGAATTCGGTGGAATCCTAGACCCAGTAACTCTCTCTTTTATTATTTTCGTTAAACCTTTTAATTTAATCTCAACAACGTCCGAGTGAACGACAACCTATTTACTACAACAACAAATTAAAAATTTAATTAGTGATCGCGACACAACCCTAATTAAGTTTTGCCGGCCGTGTGTCATACCCAGTTTGGGGCGCACGAATCAAGACGACCAACCATAGTTGGTACTGAACGATCAATCAGGTATGTAGGCGTGCCCACGGTGTTTGTGTTGACATGCTCTGGGCCCTTTGAATCTACATCTACACCCTCCATCTATGCTGCGAAGATGGATGGTTGAGAGCATTTTGCGATACATGTAATGTGCCGCAAACCCTAATTTAGGGTTTTTGTCCATCTTGCTATGGCTTGGACGGTTTGGCAAGCTATGCCACCCTTTTGGGGAGACCGACCATGCGGGGCCCGTGTTGGGTCGGTGGTGAATATTCCAATACCTGCTTGGGGTCATGGATTTAATCTAGGCCATCCAATCATGCTGGTGAAGTTGGATGGTCGTGATCGTTTCTGAGATTGATATGGTCAGTCCAGGTTCAAATATGCTCAATCGGGCTAGTATAACACACCGAGAGTTGTAGCCTGTATGGGTATTTCGTACATGCTTCATTATTAATGCTTGGAGATTCGTGTTGCTCTGCTGAGAACAACACTCAGTCGTCATGCCGCACCGGTAATGAATACATGAAATACAAGGCTGGATATGCATTAATTAATAATGCTGTAAATTCACAGGTGTTGATGGTGGTTTTTAAACGAAGGGTAAAATCGTAAAACCCCAAATAACCTAATGTCACCGGTGACACATTTATTAGAACATTTAATGCATGTAGTCAGTAATTAATAGGGGTTATTTTTTCAAATTATGGTTACAACGAACAAAACCCTAATTCCCCTCCGTGCCAATGACAAATCATGCCAGCCACACCTAGCCCAAGCTAGCCGCACCTCTGTGCCAATGGCAAATCGTGCCAGCCACACCAAACGCGCCAAAGCATGCCAACCATGCTAGCCGCACCTCCGTGCCAATGGCAAATCATGCCAGCCACACCTAGCCCAAGCTAGCCGCACCTCTGTGCCAATGGCAAATCATGCCAGCCACACCAAAACGCGCCAAAGCATGCCAACCATGCTAGCCGCACCTCCGTGCCAATGACAAATCATGCCAGCCACACCTAGCCCAAGCTAGCTGCGCCATGCCAAACGAACTCTGCCTTGGCCCTAGCTATGCTAGTCACACCAAACGCGCCAAAGCATGCCAACCATGCTAGCCGCACCTCCGTGCCAATGGCAAATCATGCCAGCCACACCTAGCCCAAGCTAGCCGCGCCATGCCAAACACACTCTACCTTGGCCCTAGCTACGCTGGTCACGCCACACCAAGCCAAACACCCTTACCTTGGCCCTAGCCACGCCATGCCAAAGTAGCGCCCGCACCTAGGCTTGCAAACCGTGCAACCTAGACCCTAATGGCCGAGAATGCCATTGGCACATGCCAACACGCTCGTTTGGTAGCTTTTGTTACTGTGCCGTGGACCTAATGGCCGAGCATGCCATTGGCACATGCCAACACTCTCGCTGGTAGCTTTTCTCACCAGGGCGTGGCCCTAATGGCCGAGCATGCCATTGGCACATGCCAACACGCTCGCTGGTAGCTTTTTCTTACCAGGACGTGGCCCTAATGGTCGAGCATGCCATTGGCACATGCCAACACGCTCGCTGGTAGATTTTCTCACCAGGGCATGGCCCTAATGGCCGAGCATGCCATTGGCACATGCCAACACGCTCGCTGGTAGCTTTTCTTACCTGGCCGTGGCCCTAATGGCCGAGCATGCCATTGGCACATGCCAACACGCTCGCTGGTAGCTTTTCTTACCAGGCCATGATTCGAATTAGCCACGCATGCCATTGGCACATGCCAAACACGCACGCTGGTAGCTCAACTTGCAAGCCGTGCAACCTAGGCCAACTTGGCCGTACGCGCCATTGGCACATGCCAAAACCCACGTTGGTAGCCTAACTTGCAAACCGTGCAACCTACCGCCAAGGCATTCCACACATGTCATTGGCACATGCCACACACGCCACTAGCAGCTCTATGCATTGCCACTTACACTCAACGTACAACTACCACCAAGGCATTCCACACATGCCATTGGCACATGCCACACACGCCACTAGCAGCTCTGGCATTGCCACTTGCGCTCGAGGTGCAACCCGCAACAAAGGCATTCCGCACATGTCATTGGCACATGCCACACGCGCCCCTAGCAGCGCCACTTGCACTCAAGGTGCAACCAACACTCGAGACATCAACACAAACTGGGGGATGCTTTCCAGGGTCTTGGTTTTGCGGTCACAGCTTGCAGCGTACATTATGCTCACATTAAGAAAGCGTGAATAGGAATAAAACGGTCAAATAAATGAGGAAATAATGGTGAAAACGTTTTCACCCATAAACACCTTGCGGTTACCACCTCCTCCCATTATTTCACCCTTTACTCTCTTCCTTCATGAGGCCAGGGTACGTTTCAATCTCGACTTGTATAAATAGGTCTTACCTATTTCCACCGGACACAAGTCTCGGTCGGGAGAAAAATACAACACTCTCGAGAAAAGGCAACTTTGCAAGCTCTCCAAAAAGCTTTCATCTCTTGCAAGCTTCCTAAGCTTTCACTTTCTGATACAAGTCGAGACACTACTCTCCCAGAATTATTCTGGTCTCAACACCTTTCTTTGCTTTCCTCCCCAAATCAACCATTCTCCTCCACTTTGTGACCGAAGCAAGTCTGGAACGGCCATTTCTTGGTTTAGGCCGGACTTGTACAGATTGATCTCTCGAATCTAGAAAGTGCTCACGTGCAACACATTTGTTTAGGGTTTAAACCAGTTTCTCACTCACCTACCGAATTTACCAAAATCGGCGGAAACGATTTTTACCCATAAATAATTGGCGACCACAGCGGGAGGATTGATCTATCGGATGGGATGTTGAAGCTGCTGCTGAAACGGCTTCCGGATGGAATGTTGAAGCTGCTGCTGAAACGACTTCTGGATGGAATGTTGAAGCTGAAACGATTTCTGGATGGAAGGTTGAAGCTGAAACGGTTTCTGGATGGGATGCTGAAGCTGCTGTTGAGATAGCTTCTGGATGGAATGTTTGCTGTCGGAAAAGGTGTTGGGGCAAGTGCTTGAAAGAGCTCTGATGGAGGCGTCATTGACCGAGGTGTTCGTCATTGACAACTGGTTTTTCCATTTTGCAATTTCTTTCCGTAGAGAAAAACAATCTTTTCGTAGCTCGTAGATGGTTTTGGTACTTCATTTTTTTTTTTTTTTTTTTTTTTTTTTTGTGTGTGTGTGCGACCGAAGCCATTTCTCACTGAGTATCATTCCTTCGTTTATGTTGCTTTCATATCTTTGATTGAATGAATAAAACCTTTTGGAAGAGACCTAGCAAAACCCCTTTTGCGAAGAACCATTTCTTTTTATTGGATTTTCCCTTGCAAATTATCCAGGGCTTCCGTGGCATGCCGCCTGAGTGCGTAGAAGTGCGAGCTGCCATAAGCTGGATAACACGTCAAGAGAGAAATAGAGAAATCCGCCAGGTGAAAGTCGTGGCTAGAGATTCTTGAGGGAAAGTGTCTGCGCCGCTGCTTAATGATCTTCTTTCTTGCATTATTCTTTTCTTCAGTATTTTATGAATAAGACATTTTGTGGGGGTTTGATTTCTCTGGTTTTCAATCGACGGGTAATGACTCTGTGAGGGTTTGGGTTTACTTGGTATTTTTCCTTTAAGATGGTCCAGTAAAAACTTTTTAAGGGAAGATGTTCTTTAATTGAAATTGAAAACTCTACTCATGAATGCAAGCAGTGCAATCACTTTAGAGAAGTTACAAACATCGCATGAAAGGGGACATTGCTGAAGGAAATATTAAAAGGAAAACGCTGGAGGGAAAAGTAGCACAGCATTTTAGGTATTGAAGGGCTTGATCCATCGCGAATGAATCGTCACACCTTCCAACTAGTCGGCATTGATGAGTTTGCAGTAACTACCCAAGATAACATCTGCCACCAGATACAACTCATCTTCCTTTTCTTTAGGCGAATCAGGTTGAGCGGCTATCCTCACTATTACATCTCCAACTTGAAACGAGGTCGTCTTGACTACCATATCTCCAATTTGAAACGGGTTTGGGCGTTGTGCAACCACTTGATTTTGATCTCGTCATTTTTGACTCGGCGGCTTCAAATTTTGACAAAACACTTGAAAGGCCTAGCGTTCCATTCACATCTCTTAATGACGCCAGGGTTGGTGATTGAACTGATTCCCCATGCTTGGCCGAGAGGAGAAGTGACTGGGTGCAAAAAGGGTTGTTTAACCAGACTTACTTGCGTTTGGAATCTGCGGATGAACGCCAATGTGCTTTCTCCAGATAATTGAGTTACATCGGTAAGTTGTTGATACGACAACATGTAATCTTCAAAGTTGGACGGTTTGTTAGAAATTCTTTCGGGTATCGACACCGGCAGAGGGGATACTCCTAATTTCGCTTTGCTGCCGTGTACCCATGGGCGTCCCAGAATCATGTCGTAATTTGAGAGTTCTTTGACATGTTAGGGCGTCTCCTACCTTAATTTCAAGGTTGATGTAGCCATATGCGTCTATTGCTCCTCCTTCCAAATTTTCGACCATGATTGGGGAACGTGTAGCCTCTGCTTAGAAATTCCCGTATCTCTCAGAGTTTTGATGGTAACGATGTTGAAGTCAGAGGCCGCCTCAATCAATGTGTTGTAGAGCTCGGCGTCCTTCAGATGAACCGTGGTCAGCTTGAGTCCCCGATTGTATTTTCCAAAGACCTTTGTCTCCCGAGAGAGTTTTGGGTTCGGCGTAGTTTCTTGGTAGGGAAAAGTCGCTTGCCCGACATAACTCGATTGAGGGCTGTAAATATATCTTGACGCTACACCTTGGAGAAATAAAGAATCTCGCATACATGCTCCATGATGGATTGCACGGTTTTGTGAACAAAGTCCCCAGAGAGCATGCAACTCCTGACTGGAAGAGGATCTCTGTGAACTCCCTCATTGCCCAGTGAAGTTCCCCGCCTCCACATTTTCTTTGAAAATACGATTTAACTTATTGCGATCCTTTGGTCGGGTGATGGACAAATCTGTGGTAGCGGCAATACTTAGGATTTGCCATTTCCTCTTCAGTTGGTGGACGCTTAGTAGGGGGCAATCTGATGGCGTCATCTTGGATCCATGCCTCCAAGAGTTTAATTACTTCCTCGGTTGGGAACGAGAAATCTAAGGACCTTTCTCCGGCTCCTTGATATTGCGCAGGATCCTTAGCTGCTGTTTGAGGGTAAAAACGGTTTCTGTTGATTTCGGTAATTTCACGTGAGTGGGTGAGAAACTGAGTCTAAACCCTACACAATGTACTGCAAGGGAGTGTTTATGGGTGAAAACTATTTCTGCCGGTTTTGGTAATTTGAGGTGTGCGGATGAGAAATGAGTCTAAAACTTAAACAAATGCACTACACGGGAGTGCTTGTAGATTCGAGAAATCAATTTGTGCAAATCCGGCCTAAACCAAGAAATGGCCGTTCCAGACTTGTTTCGGTCACAAAGTGAAGGAGATGAGGTTGATCTTAGGGAGGGAAGCGACGAAGGTGTTGAGATTGTGAAGGTGTTGGCTATGTATGACTTCTATTAGAAAGCTGAACTGGCTTGCAGGATGTAAGCTATCAGTTCCGGTGTTTGAATACGATGGTATCAACACTTGCCTCTGCTGTCTGGACTTGTTCCTTCTGTTTTTGGAAATAGGGAGGAGAACCTATTTATACAAGTCATTTGAGCCTTATTCAAGTCTCTCATGGGAAGTGGAGTGATGGAGTAGTGGAGTTGTGTGTTAGTGTTACACGACCAGTCTTGCCCACTTCTCCTGTCATCTTCTCCTGTCATCTCTAACCGTCCATGACTTCGACACGTTCTTGTGATGGCGCGTTGCACGCTTGCACGTCGTAAACCCCGAGACCAATACCCCAAAGTATATATCTCCCAGTTTTTGACATGATTGATGTCTCGAGTGTGTGGATCGTGGGACCCACAGAAAGTAGCATGTAATGGTAGATTAAATAACTAAGTTATTTAGGAAGTCGATACTTGTGAAGCATCGTGTGTATTCTATGCAGGTACTGCATCATGATGTGGTAAAGTGACGGGTGGTGATCACCATGACGCCTCACTGACCAATTAACTCCTGACCAGGGTTGTATAACCAAGCCGGTGAAGTTGGACGAACGAGATGATCTTTGAGACACTCATCTGCGACCGTTGATGGAATTATGGTTTTTGAAGAGGTGCGCAAGCATCACTCTTCAGCTTGGTCGAATCCAAGCATGGGAGGTGTTTTGAAAAGGACCGACCGGGCATGCGTGTAGACGGCATGCCGATGTACACGTCCATACCTCACTGTCCCATGAAGGTGCGATCTAGGCCACTCAATTTGACCGGCAAAGAGGAGCGGTTGAGATCGATTTGCAACAGAAATCTGGTGCCGCAAAAGCCGCACATCATCCCAATTTTGGGCGCGCGTTTCAAGACGACCAAGATTGGTCGGTTTTGGCCGATCAGTCCGGCGTGCATACGGTGGGATGGTGTATATACATGTACTTCATCGTCCCATAGAAATGTGATCTAAGCCACTCAATTTGTCCGGTAAACTTGAGCGGTCGAGATTAGTTTGTGGCTGGGAAGTGTGACCACGCCTAGTTTGGGCGCGCGAATCAGGATGTACAGCCAAGTTTGGTCTTGGCCGATCGGGTGTGGAGATAGGTGGGCCCACAGTGATCGTGTTGATACTTACCGGACATGCTTAGTCTATTCCTGGACCCTTCATTCGTGCAGGAGAAAATGAACGCTCGTGATTGATGAGCACGAAAGTGCGACGCATTTTAACCCATAAATACATTAGCTAGGACTTATTATTTCTCTAATAAATTTGTTTTAGTTGTTTTTGGAAGAATAAGCTCTTGTGGAGAATTGGCTCGAAAAATGTTATTTGCACCCGGAGGACACATGTTATTCGGACTCTCAATGTTGGTTAAGGGACACTCAATTACTAAGGGGCACCCTTTTTACTATTTCCAGTCAACTGTTAAAGGCACCGCTATTTTGGATCAGGGCACTTCATCTTCAACAATTCAAATTTCAGTTTTGGCGGGAAACTGTTGCAGCTGAAGAACAGAATTAGGGTTCGAGTTTTGATGCTCTTCTGAGGAGACTCAAAGGCTGAAACTTATGGAAACCATCTGTTAGAGCAAAACAAGGATAGTAGGAGTGATTTTGTCGATTGAATTTGGATAGAACTCGAGTTAGAAGGAAACAGAGGTGTGACCTTTTCACGGGTATTTAGGCAAGATTTTCTTTGGAGCTTTGGCGAATTCAATGGGTTCTTTGGATTGGATATACTCTGTTTCGACTAAACAGGGTTGGTAATCACTCCAGATTCGAGAAAATAGGTGGCCACGTCAAGTTTGGATAAAACAGGGAAGAAAAATATTTCCCGTATTCTGTTGAGATTAATTTGGGAATTGCATGAGGAAAGAGTGTGTTCGACAGATTCTGTAACATCTACGGAACGTGTTTGGATGAAATTGGGCCGCTGGAAACGCGTGAAGGAAATATTGAAGGAAATAATCACGTAAAAATGGTAGAAAATGATCCCGAGTAAAAGAAAATATATCCTAGTTATTACAAAGGATTTTGGGGGTCTGTTGAGTATAAAATAGGTGCTTGGGATGAAGAAAGGATCATGGAGAGTTTGGGGCAGTGACTGAGCGTGAAATAGGAAGTTGCAGAGTGAATCATCACCTGCAGGAAGAAGAACCCACGAAGAACATAACACTGCAAACTGCAGTCGTTATTTCTAGTGTCTTCTTTTTCCAAGATCCTAGCGTCTTAAATTTTCAGATCTTTGTAATAGTCCATTTGTAACAAATAGCTTCAGTTTACAACAACTATTGTAACAGTGACTTCTGTAACGCCAATATAGCATTGCAGATTCATTGTATTATTAGTTTTCTTCAATAAAAACAACATTTGAGCTATGAATTATGTTTTTGAGTGTGTTTTTATTATGAGAAGCTAAGCCCCGACACTGGGTCGACGGAGGAAGCCGAACTTCATACATGGGTGAATTTATTTTATTCTTTTTATGACTTTTGCATTTATTTTAAATTGTTTTATGATTTGAAAAAATTAGTTATCATCTTATTGGATGGGTCATGCTTGCTTAGATGTTTGATGTCCCATGCTTACGATTTATAACTAATGTTTGGAGAATCTACCTTGGCAAAAATAAGAGTCCTTGTTGTTTTATTTATGAGCTATAATTGTTGAAGAATAAATAATTGAACCTATTGATATGAATTCGGTGGAATCCTAGACCCAGTAACTCTCTCTTTTATTATTTTCGTTAAACCTTTTAATTTAATCTCAACAACGTCCGAGTGAACGACAACCTATTTACTACACAACAAATTAAAAATTTAATTAGTGATCGCGACACAACCCTAATTAAGTTTTGTCGGCCGTGTGTCATACCCAGTTTGGGGCGCACGAATCAAGACGACCAACCATAGTTGGTATTGAACGATCAATCAGGTATGTAGGCGTGCCCACGGTGTTTGTGTTGACATGCTCTGGGCCCTTTGAATCTACATCTACACCCTCCATCTATGCCTGCGAAGATGGATGGTTGAGACTGTTTTGCGATACATGTAATGTGCCGCAAACCCTAATTTAGGGTTTTTCGTCCATACTGCTTTGGCTTGGACGGTTTGGCAAGCTATGCCACCCTTTTGGGGAGTCCGACCATGCGGGGCCCGTGTTGGGTCGGTGGTGAATATTCCAATACCTGCTTGGGGTCATGGATTTAATCTAGGCCATCCAATCATCTTTGGTGAAGTTGGATGGTCGTGATCATTTCTGAGACTGATATGGTCAGTCCAGGTTCAAATATGCTCAATCGGGCTAGTATAACACACCGAGAGTTGTAGCCTGTACGGGTATTTCGTACATGCTTCATTATTAATGCTTGGAGATTCGTGTTGCTCTGCTGAGAACAACACTCAGTCGTCATGCCGCACCGGTAATGAATACATGAAATACAAGGCTGGATATGCATTAATTAATGATGCTGTAATTTCACAGGTGTTGATGGTGGTTTTTAAACGAAGGGTAAAATCGTAATACCCCAAATAACCTAATGTCACCGGTGACACATTTATTAGAACATTTAATGCATGTAGTCAGTAATTAATAGGGTTTTTTTTTTTCAAATTAGGGTTACAACGAACAAAACCCTAATTCCCCTCGTGCTCAATGGCAAATCATGCCACCATACCTAGCCCAAGCTAGCCGCACCTCGTGCCAATGGCAAATCGTGCCACCACACCAAACGCGCCAAAGCATGCCAACCATGCTAGCCGCACCTCCGTGCCAATGGCAAATCATGCCAGACCACACCTAGCCCAAGCTAGCCGCACCTCGTGCCAATGGCAAATCATGCCGCCCACACCAAAACGCGCCAAAGCATGCCAACCATGCTAGCCGCACCTCCGTGCCAATGACAAATCATGCCGACCACACCTAGCCCAAGCTAGCCTGCGTCATGCCATACGAACTCGCCTTGGCCTAGCTATGCTAGTCACACCAAACGCGCCAAAGCATGCCAACCATGCTAGCCGCACCTCCGTGACAATGGCAAATCATGCCAGCCCACACCTAGCCCAAGCTAGCCGCGCCATGCCAAACACACTCTGCCTTGGCCCTAGCTACGCTGGTCACGCCACACCAAGCCAAACACCCTTACCTTGGCCCTAGCCGCGCCATGCCAAAGTAGCGCCCGCACCTAGGCTTGCAAACCGTGCAACCTAGACCCTAATGGCCGAGAATGCCATTGGCACATGCCAACACGCTCGCTGGTAGCTTTTGTTACCAGGCCGTGGACCTAATGGCCGAGCATGCCATTGGCACATGCCAACACTCTCGCTGGTAGCTTTTCTCACCAGGGCGTGGCCCTAATGGCCGAGCATGCCATTGGCACATGCCAACACGCTCATTTGGTAGCTTTTTCTTACCAGGACGTGGCCCTAATGGCCGAGCATGCCATTGGCACATGCCAACACGCTCGCTGGTAGATTTTCTCACCAGGGCGTGGCCCTAATGGCCGAGCATGCCATTGGCACATGCCAACACGCTCGCTGGTAGCTTTTCTTACAGGGGACGTGGCCCTAATGGCCGAGCATGCCATTGGCACATGCCAACACGCTCGCTGGTAGCTTTTCTTACCAGGCCATGATCCGAATTGGCCACGCATGCCATTGGCACATGCCAAACACCCACGCTGGTAGCTCAACTTGCAAGCCGTGCAACCTAGGCCAACTTGGCCGTACGCGCCATTGGCACATGCCAAAACCCACGCTGGTAGCCTAACTTGCAAACCGTGCAACCTACCGCCAAGGCATTCCACACATGTCATTGGCACATGCCACACACGCCACTAGCAGCTCTATGCATTGCCACTTACACTCAACGTACAACTACCACCAAGGCATTCCACACATGCCATTGGCACATGCCACACACGCCACTAGCAGCTCTGGCATTGCCACTTGCGCTCGAGGTGCAACCCGCAACAAAGGCATTCCGCACATGCCATTGGCACATGCCACACGCGCCCTAGCAGCGCCACTTGCACTCAAGGTGCAACCAACACTCGAGACATCAACACAACTCGGGGGATGCTTTCCAGGGTCTTGGTTTGGCGGTCTGACTTGCGGCGTACATTATGCTCACATTAAGAAAGCGTGAATAGGAATAAAACGGTCAAATAAATGAGGAAATAATGGTGAAAACGTTTTCACCCATAAACACCTTGCGGTTACCACCTCCTCCCATTATTTCACCCTTTACTCTCTTCCTTCATGAGGCCGAGTACGTTTCAATCTCGACTTGTATAAATAGGTCTTACCTATTTCCACGGACACAAGTCTCGGTCGGAGAGAAAAATACAACACTCTCGAAAAGGCAACTTTGCAAGCTCTCCAAAAAGCTTTCATCTCTTGCAAGCTTCCTAAGCTTTCACTTTCTGATACAAGTCGAGACACTACTCTCCCATAATTATTCTGGTCTCAACACCTTTCTTTGCTTTCCTCCCCAAATCAACCCTTCTCCTCCACTTTATGACCGAAGCAAGTATAGAACAGCCATTTCTTGGTTTAGGCCGGACTTGTACAGATTGATCTCTCGAATCTAGAAAGTGCTCATGTGCAGCACATTTGTTTAGGGTTTAAACCTGTTTCTCACTCACCTACCGAATTTACCAAAATCGGCGGAAATGATTTTTACCCATAAACAATTGGCGACCACAGCGGGAGGATTGATCTATCGGTTACAATACCAACTCCGACTCCTGATTTCGTTTCCCGAACGTCAAATCCCAACATGGTGGAACTCAGGTCCGGAGCGGCTGTCGAGAACACCAACACAGAACGCATCCCTGATGTTAGCGTCTCTCCCAATAACGTTGTTGCATCACCTGCTGACTACAGTAACCTCGAATGCACTCCCTCAAACGTAACACCGCCAATCACCAGGGCCAGAGCTGCTGCCTCCTCTAGTGTCTTTGCACAACCCTCTAATCATGGCAACGAAAATATCTCTTCGGGTGTCACGCCACCAGTCACCAGGGCCAGAGCCGCCGCTACGGCCCCAAATGCTTCGTCTAGCATGGAGCCTCCGACCACAACTAAGGTTCCAACTACCCCGCCGACGGGACGAGAGACCGGAGGGACCAGAGGAAGTCGTCCTTATGTCACCATCGCTGATTTTATGGAACGACAAGAGATGCTCGCCAGAGCCCAGACGGATATGGTTTCAACGCAGAAGGAGGTACTCATCTTTCTCAAGACCCTGAAAGATCGACTACCACGTGAGTCGCGTCCTCCAGAGCCGCTTAGGAACGTATCCAACAACCCCGACGCCAGCACCTCGGCGGAACACACCTCCACGGATGAGGAAACTCGCGCTAGAATCCCGTTGGAAAGAAATCAGCCGCCCAACTTCGTCACGCGGGAAGATCTGGAACAACTTCTCCGCAACCGAATCAAGAATGATGAATTGGACGTGCATCATCACCAACCCCCTTACCCATCCGAAATGCAGAGAATCCCTCTCCCAAGGGGGTACTCTTCTCCTCAATTTACCCTGTACGATGGTATCGGGAGTGCACATGAGCATGTCTCCCGTTTCCTGGAATCCCTAGGTGAACATGAATATAATCACGTTCTTCATTTAAGGGAATTCTCAAAATCACTTACTGGAAGGGCGTATACATGGTACAACAGCATCCCACCGAACAACATTCCCAACTGTAGTAGCATGGTCACTGCGTTTTACAAGAAATACTTCTTCGTGTCTGAACAAGTTACTTTCTCAGACCTCGGAAGAATGTACCAGTGGGATAATGAACATCCGAATGATTTCGTCAAAAGGTTCAGGGTTCAAGCACTCGACTGTCACGACCCAAACGTGAACGAGCAACAGCTGGTGAACGCGTGCATCAATGGTATGGTTCCTATTTACCGCGCCCTGCTGGAAAACTTACGCTTCCAAACGTTCTCCGAACTCCATGAAGCCGCCAGACGATCCGCAACAACAGCACCAACATTACTAGAAAGAGCTAGGCCAATTCGAACCGAAGACACGCGTGAAAATCGCGGGAGTAGACGCCTCATCAACAAACAATTTAATGCCGGCTCATCCTCCGTGAACATAGTAAACGAAAGGGGAAAAAGGAAAGCCCCAACTACGAGCCACCAGTGGTAGGCCTTGAGAAGATGTTTATATTATGACCTACAGTGATAACCGCAAGTGCACGGCGTCTATCGGAGACGCGGCAAGTACGGGTCGAACCACAGAGACTTGTGGTGCTCTGATTGGTGATCTAAAGGCTTATTCAACTGAATTCTAATAAGTATGTAACATAAATTGAGGTTTTGGTTGCCGATACGGCTAAGATGAAATGTAGTGACTCTAAACTAAGGTAAACAGTGAGGGTAAGGGATTGCTAGGTCTTCAAATTCACCTCTAACTCCTATTGTGAGTTCAACTGAGTTGAATGTCTTGTTCCTATGGCAGACAAGGGCAATGTGTCAATTCCGCCGCTTGTCTACGGAGTTTCACCTAATGATACTTCAAATATCAGCTAAGGTACTAACCCTAAGTACTAGTTGTCTAATTAAGCACAACTAGTCGGGGTAATTAGTATTAAAAATAGAAGCAAGAGCCGAAACACTCTCAACTCAAGTATTAACCTAACTACAATGCATACTTGGCATGCACTTTGTGAGAGAAAAGGATTGAGGTGTTAAAATTGAAGCTATCTTGTCAATTAAGCACTCAAGAACAATTTAACACAGTTTAAACACAATTTGGAATTAGGGTTTCATTTAAACCCCAACAACTTAAATTAAAACATCAAATGAAATTAAACTACAAATTAAACCTAAACTGAAGCACTGGCTAGCCCAGTTATGAACCCTAAAACATCTTCTTCATCTTCTATTTATACATGAAAACTTTCCCAAAACCCTGAAATTCTTTAAAATAGAAATTAAATTAAATCACCTCTCACCCACGTCTCTGAATCGCTTTCCTCTTCTGTCAATCGCCTCTGAGAACGCCATGCATGGTTGTTGTATAACCCTAGCTTCTAGTCATCTCTAAATTAGCTTCTAGAGTTGGTAGAAGCTAAGAAAGATATAACTCGAGGTAGAGAGGGTAGCAGGTGTACTCTTGGTGCGTTTGATGATGATGGCAGGGTAGGGAGATGGTGGTGATGATGGCTCTGGTGGTGGTATGGGTGAAGGAGGTGGAGGTAGGGTTTCTGCAGGTGGGGGAAGAAGAAAGAGAAGATGGAAAGGAGAATGGGGGAGTTGGTCGAGAGGGTATAGGGTTAGGGTGCTTCGCTGTTGAGCGGGCACAACATGGTTTGATGAAGAGGCCTCAGCGAGCGTTGGATGAAGCGGGTGCGATCTGAACGGCTGAGGAAGTATTGGGTAGATTTGGTGTTGAGCGGAGCATCGAGAAATAGATGTGAGCGAAGGAGTGACCGTAGGATGCATCTGGGCGAGATCTCAACGGCTCGGGATGAGCGGGTTCGGATCCGGTTCGTGGGTAGCTCTAGCCCATGTCTTGTAGATGAGTTGCTACTTGTTGGGTTGCAACTGTTGCGCGCGCGGGCTTCGGCTTTCTGCTCCATAGACACTTGCCTCGGAGTCTTCGCTCTTTTGGCTCCTCAATTTCTCCGAGCTTTATTTATTGCCTAAAAACACAAAATTGATTAATACAAATATTTATTCTTGAAAACAAAGAAAACACAGAATCTGGGATAATATCTGATTTCTAAGCGCAAAAGATGAGTAAAATGCCAATAAAAAGGTGAATAAATATGCACTATTTGGCACTCATCAACCAGCCAAAACGTGAAGCGCCGACGCAACGGGAACCCCCGCCACGAAAGACCGTCACTAAAACTCCCATGCAGCATCATGAGACCGAAGGAGATACCCTTGATTTCCCGTTTCCCATCGAGGAGGTGATTGACCTCCTAGAAGCCACCGGGTTCAAGATGATGTTATCAGACCGCCACCTCCCGGACGTCCACCAACCGAGGCCGAGATGGCGAACCCCAAACGTTGCCATTACCACGGGTTCGTTCACCACCCGACCAACGATTACAACGGACTAAAGCATATTTTCAAAGAAAGGATAGAAGCGGGAGGACTCCAACCGGGAGACGAAAGAGTGCATCGAGACCCACTCCCGATAAGAAACTGCGGGTCCTCACGGGGACTCCGTGCACGAGACTGTACAATCCATGATGCAACATGTATGCGAAATTCTCTATCTTTCCAAGATGCATCGCCAAGATATTTTCGCAGCTCTCAATCGTGTTGTATCCGGCAAACGACTTTTTCTCTCCCCGGAAACCACGCCAGGGGCCCAAGCTTCCCAAACAAGCAAAACCAAAAAGGAGAACTGGGGACTGCTGACCACGTCCCGTTTAAGAGGTAACGAATTTGACGACACACTCATCGACACGGCCTTTGACCACAACATCATTACTTTCAAGACACTAAAGGCAGCAGGATTTACAAAACAAGACGCTACCTATTCCCCGTCCGTGATTAAGAACTTGAGAGGAGAAACTTTGAACGCACATGGCTACATCAACCTAGAGATCAAGATGGGAGACGCTATAACGCATAGAAAATTCTACTTTATCAAAGAACTAGATCATGACATGATATTGGGACGCTTATGGGTGCTCGACAACAAAGCGAAATTGGATGTGCACCCTCTGCCGACGTCCACGCCCTAAGGAATTTCCAACAAATCATCTCACTGGTTATCACATCAACGAGCTATTGAAGGAACCCAGACATCCGGAGAGGACCCGTTGGCGCTAGCTCATGGTTTTCAAATGCAAGTAAGTCTGACCGAGCAACCTTTTCTGCAACCCGTCTTTCCTTCCTCCATTCCATCATGAGGACTCGGCGCGATTACTGGCACGAACGCTGTCAAGAAATGTGAATGGGGAGCTGGACCATTTGAACACTTTGCAAGAAGCTTGGAAACTTCTATTGAAACCAACGAAGCCAAGACTCAAATGGTTGCACGACGTCTGAACCCATTTTCAATCGGAGATGTAGTTGTCAAGGAAAGCTCGTTTCAAGTTGGGAGGATGACAGTAAAAATGGCTATTCAAATTTCAAACTGATTCGCCCGATGAAAGAGAAGACGAGCTGTATCTAGTTGTGGATACCCTTTTGGGAGGATATTGCAAGCTCATCAATGCAGACACACCTGAAGGCGTGATAATTCACTCGCGATGGATCAAGGTCTCCAATCCCTAAAACGCTGTACCTCCCAATCACTCCCCCTTTAGTATTTCATTTAACAATTCCTCTTAGTAGGTGTACTCCCCCAAGATGAATACACCGTTTGTAATTTTTTTCCCTGGGATTCCCTTTTCCATCAAAAAAAAAGAAAAAAAAAAAGCATAAATACATCTCTTTCCAAGCAAATTCCCCAGATATCAGAGAAATACATCAGACAAACCCAGAAACCATTGCAGAGCCATCATGCCACAACCTCTTTCAAAAAATATATATGAAGCAAAATGTTGACTGATGAAGAAGAAGGTAAAGATGAGTTTACGAAAAAAAGAAAAAAAAAAGGGGGGGGGGGGCGGGCATCAGGGGAACTAAAGCAGCTAACAGAAATAACAAAAGGGAAGAAATATCCCTCGAAGGATGGAGCACAAGTCCCCTCGGGTAAGACTATCTTCAAGCACTTCCCCCAGCAATCCCTCAGGCAACAAAGGTTCCATTCAACGGTGTTAGCAGCAACAACCTCAACATCCCATCCCGAAGCAACCACAACGGTAACAGTGTCCTACCGTCCAGCATACGCCACCATGACCCCTCCGGTATCACCAACGACACCTTTGGCATCAACTTCAAAGGGTATTTCGTTTCCGTCATATGCTCCTTCGAAGGTTTTCTCAGCAACACTTCAGAGAAAGTTTTTTTTTTCATCCGCATCAGAGTCAAGAATCATGGCGCTCTCCTCCAAGACCCCCACACGTTCGCCTTTCTGTCGCTTCAACCTAGAAACAGTCCGATCCGCCCCATACCCGGATCGAGGAAAGGCTTTGCAACACTAAAACCTCTCAACATGCCAAGACTCTTCCTCGTTCTCTCGCCTCTCCTCCATGCTCACTGAACCCAAGAAAGTCCGAACATGTATCTGTTCTTCATGGGGATAGATGGAAGGGAGGTCCTTAATGATTTCAATATCTTCATGGAACGGAGATTCAATCCCAACCAATGCCTCCTCAAGAGAAGAAGATCGATCTCCGTCAAGTCTCAAGTCCTTCTCTCGAAGAGTTAAAGGCGCGGCCATCTCTCGGGAGGGTCCCATCATACACTGCAAAAGATGGGGAAAATGATCAAGTTCCATCATATCTATACACATATAAAAACAGGATAACACGAACAGAGAAAAAGAAGAAAACATACCGGTATGATCTTCTTAGCTCGAATAACCCTAGTCGGGGTGCTTTTGCAAGAGTCGGACCTCGCGCCTTCACTTGGAGAATCTGGCTGTTTAGAGGATGATTCGTCTCTAGGCAAAGAAAGAAACTCAACAAGAAGAACCTTTTCTCAAACAAGGGAGGGGGTACAATTACGTTGGGTATGAATAAGGAAGCTTAAAAAAAAGAAAAGGAAGCAATGAGGGACATAACGCTTCCAGATTTTTGGCATGGATGATGCCCTGATTGAAGCCGCGCGTGAAGGAAGGCAAAATAAGGAAACTTTGCTATCTGTAGAAACACCTACTCCCTCCTTGTTTACACCGGTCCCATCAAGCTCGCGCCAGTCTCCACAAACTTCCCAACAACCGCCCAAGTCACGCCAGCTAGCACGCTCAGCTTCCCCACCTTGCGCCGGTCCCGCCGACTAGCACGATCATCTTCCCACTTTGCGCCGGTCCTGCCAGCTAGCACGCTCAGTTTCCCAACTCGCGTCAACTTCTCAATGCCGTCCAGCTTCCCGTCTCTCACGACGCTGACTTCCCATTATGCCAGCCTCCCGATTTGTGCAAAACTGCCCGAGGCAAGGATTCCAAATCCTATTTATAAAAAGGTCAGACAAGCTTCCTCAATTCTCTTTACGATTTCTTTCTTTGATAATTTGTCACCATCTTATGCTTACCTCACAACAAAGCTCATGTTCCGAGCTAGCGGGGGACTTAATGTTGATGGTGGTTTTTAAACAAAGGGTAAAATCGTAAAACCCCAAATAACCTAATGTCACCGGTGACACATTTATTAGAACATTTAATGCATGTAGTCAGTAATTAATAGGGGGTATTTTTTCAAATTAGGGTTACAACGAACAAAACCATAATTTCCCTCCGTGCCAATGACAAATCATGCCAGCCACACCTAGCCCTAGCTAGCCGCACCTCTGTGCCAATGGAAAATCGTGCCAGCCACACCAAACGCGCCAAAGCATGCCAACCATGCTAGCCGCACCTCCGTGCCAATGGCAAATCATGCAAGCCACACCTAACCCAAGCTAGCCGCACCTCTGTGCCAATAGAAAATCATGCCAGCCACACCAAACGCGCCAAAGCATGCCAACCATGCTAGCCGCACCTCCGTGCCAATGGCAAATCATGCCAGCCACACCTAGCCCAAGCTAGCCGCACCTTTGTGCCAATGGCAAATCATGCCAGCCACACCAAAACGCGCCAAAACATGCCAACCATGCTAGCCGCACCTCCGTGCCAATGGCAAATCATGCCAACCACACCTAGCCCAAGCTAGCCGCGCCATGCCAAACGCACTCTGCCTTGGCCCTAGCTATGCTAGTCACACCAAACGCGCCAAAGCATGCCAACCATGCTAGCCGCACCTCCGTGCCAATGGCAAATCATGCCAGCCACACCTAGCCCAAGCTAGCCGCGCCATGCCAAACACACTCGCCTTGGCCCTAGCTACGCCTGGTCACGCCACGCCAAGCCAAACACCCTTACTTGATAGGTGTAGAATACATTGTATTTACTATCTAGAGTTTATGCTTTCTTTGCTATTTTTCGTGTGAATTTTGTATTTTACGCTTGTTTTGAGTTTTGTAGCTACTTTGGAGTCACACGGAAGAAAAGAAGAAGAAATCATTCAATTTGAGCAAAAAGGGCAATTTTGTCATTTCCAGGGTGAACACTATCCGGAGCCGGGTAATGGTTAAGGGGCAGCTCTTTTGGAAGGAATACTAAATGCAGACCAGATGAGGTTAAGGGGCGATCCATCAGGTTAACCCTTATCACCGTGACCGGACATCGAATAACCTACCCTCATCTAACCCTAAATCGTGAAGAGGTTCTTTCTCTTCTATCGCTCATTTCTCACCTGAACCAAGAGAGAAGAGATGGCGCGGCCGTTACTATTCGAAAGCCGGAGAAATTGAGAGACGAGGATTAATGAATCGAGAATCGAGAGACTACAGAGATGATGGGAAGAGATGGAGAACAAGATGGGTTCGATTGTGGTGGTTCAATCTAGGGTTCGGAACTGAGTTGGTGTTGTTGATAATCACTGAGAAGAGATCGATGAAATAGAAGGTTAGGGTTTGAAGATGGGTTTGTGATTTCATTGCTGATGGTGCGATTCAGAGATTGAGAGCTGAATGTTTATCAGCTGTTGCCGTCGAACTCAGTAGATGGAAGAAGAGTTTGGTGACGCTGTAAATCGAGGGTTTGATTCGAATTGTTGATGTCGATCAAGAAATTGAGATAAGCAGAGATTGCTCACGGTCGGGAGAAATAGAGTTGAAGCTCAGGGAGATAGGGTGTGATTCGAGTCTGTGGTGAAGGTGTCGAGAAGATGGAGCTGATGAATTGAAAGTAGAGATCGAAGTGAGTGCTGCTGAGAATTTGAGACACAGACACTGAGGCTTGAATGAGATTGACAGTCTTGTGGTGTGCCAAGACATGGCAATAGACTCCGGAGGTGGAAACATGGCACAGGAAGAGCCGAAGTTGGAACTGAAGCTGCTTAGATGAATATGAGAAGGAAGAGGGGCCAATGGTGGTGCGAGTTTGATTGCAGCTCAGTGAAGAGCTTGGTGGTTGCTGCCAGTGGTTTGATAATGCTTGAATGACGAGGCATTAAACTGCAGTTTCGGATGGAGTCTCGGTGTTGGTACAATGAGAGAATGAATTAGGGTCGCTGTGAAGCTCAATGAAGGCAAGTTGAGATTGTGCTGCTGAGATGGAAGACTGGCAGGGAGTTGCTGAGAAGGGGCTGGTGCTGGTTCTGAGCTTGAAGTCTTGGCTCGAGTTCAAGTAGCAGCTGGGGCTAAGTCATAGTGGTGAGATGATGGGTCTTAGTGAAAGAAATTGTTGGTTGTCTTTGAAGAGTTGAGAATGGACCGAGGCAATGAGCTGCGATTGGAAGCCCCGATGTTGCGGTTGTTGTGTGTTTGCCGGGGAAGACATGAAGCCTTTGCTATTGAGCTAAGAATTGAATACCGGATGAAGATGGGTTGTTATTCTTTGGGGCATCGGAATGAAGTTGGCGAGGTGACCCTGAGTTGAATGAAGATCGTGGCAATGGTTAGGAGATTGCGGGCTTGAAATGGAACTAAGGTGCAAAGAATGCAAGAGCCGCAAGAATTGAATGATGTCTTTTGCGGGTGGAGTGCAAGTGATGCATTGAACCGGGGCTTTGCAGGTGGTGCAATTGGCCAAGATGGTCGGATTACACGGTAGTGACAGTAAGAGGCATAGCCATCATGCTGAGCATGATGCAACTTGCAGCAGCCTTTTGCCAAAACCTTTCCACCCGAGTTAGCACCGACTCGGTTCGACTCGGTGATTCCCCTTGACCTTTGACTAACAAGTTGACTGACGGTTGACTGTGTGACCGTTAGTCTTAACGGTGATCGACGGAATATTCCGTCGAATATTCCATTGACGGAGAAATTTTGGTGGCGGCGGTGACGTTTCCCGTCAAATTCCGGCCATAATACCGATTTTCCGGCGAGCCAAAAATTCCAGAATTTTCTATGGACTTCTCTCATGGGTGTGAAGACTTGGACTAGGAATTGGATGGAGAATTGGGCTCAAATTTGGAAAGAGAAGATGAAGAGTTGAGAAAGACTTGAATTTGGAAGTTGAATTGCTAAAGGAAAAGGATTCTAATCCTTGGAAGAGTTGGAGAATATTGAAGCCTATAAATAGAGAAGTTTTCTACATCTTTTACACACCCTCTACACACACAACACTTTTCTTTTCTTATTCTTTGTGTGAACTTTTAGCATGAGTAGCTAATTTTCTTATTAATTGAGGATGAATTCCTAGTTCTTAATATATGTTTTGAGTTTTTTTGTTTTCAATTCTATCTTGAAGTTTTTCACATGATTATCGTTTGTTTTTACTAATAGGAATGATCTTAAAGACATTCATGATTGATTGATAGATTGTTTGGGTGGCCAACTAAATTGATTTGTCGATTTAATCTAATGCTAGTGAAAGTTAGGGGATAAGTAATCGTTTCTTGACTCTTTACATAAGTAGCAAACACGAGACCTTGCGGAGGGATTCCGTGGAGCAATTGTGTGTAGAAACAACGCTAGAAAGTGAACCAAGCGAACCGAGTTTAACTACTAGTACTAAACCTAAATTCATAGATCTTAATGCATTCAGGGAATTACATCTTGTAAGCGAACCTCGGGGTGGTTCTTTTGAATAGAATCGATAACTAAGCGGACTGTTACTCAGTGAAATTAGGGATTTTGGGGCTAGCTAAGCGGACCTGCTATCCTACGGTTGGTGATAATTTGTGACTAATAACAAGTAGAAAAGAACATAACTTGATTCATTGTTTCGTAACGAAGAAGTATTCCTTGATCTTGTCTCTCTTATTGCTTTCAACTTTATCTTTGAATTGCTTTGTTTATTTTCTTTTGCTTTATACATCCCCCCTTTTTTGTGACAATTTTTACAACTAGAATCTCTTGCTCCTCGTGGGAACGAACTTGACTTCCATTATATTATTTTTAATTGAGTGGAAAAATCTTGAATTAATTTGTTGTGGTACGACACACATCAAATTTTGGCGTCGTTAACCTTAGGGAGCAGCGGATGATTTTAGTTGTTTTTATTTTTCTTTTGCTTTATTCTTGCTTTGTTGGATTCTATATCGTATCTAACTAAGTTTCGAGAATCTTATTTCGGGTGCCAGTTTTCCATGTATGGTGGACATGAGCAAGCATATTACAACAATCAATACGGTTTTCAACCTTAACATTATGGCAACTTCCAACCATCCTTAGGATACAATCAAAACCAATCTTTTGGCTATGATCAAATTCCTACAGAACATTATGGATATTCTCATACATATCAACAACCTTATGACGGGTATGTAAGTGGACAATCACAAGGATGGGAGGATAGTTTTGTTTATGATCGAAATTCTCTAGTTTTGCGAGATAAGATGTCCGCCATGATTGGGGATCTTCAACAAAAGTTGCAAGAATCACATCGAGAAATTCAAAGGAATTCGGAGAAATTATACGAACAAATTAACCAACCTTTGGAGACTTTTGATGACGCTAGTGTAGATTACTCAAGCCTTGATCTTAATAATGATCAATCACCTATTCAAAAGGAAGAGCTTGAGGAAGATGCATTTATTGCTTGGAAAAATTTCTTAGGGAAAGATATGAGTCCGCGGAAGTGTATGAACGTTGCAACAATGAGGAAGTTATTCCAACTCCGGATCATAATAAAGATCCTTCACCTATTCAAAAGGAGGAGTTTGGATATCACTTGCCTATTGTTGTAAACGAAGTAACACCCTCACAAGAAGATCTTACAATTTATACCGAGGAAGATTATATGAGAGAAGAATGGCCCGATTCCGATGATGAGAATGTTGAAGAGATGATGCTCGTTAATGAAACCGAATTGATTGATTTTGTGGAAGACCCAATTGAACTTGCGAATGATTTTAATGATGCCAAGACTTTGGTTAAGGTAGAAAACGACGAAGAATGGTTGCAAGGTTTAATAGAGGACCACGATATACAAGAGGTAAGTATTTCACTTGAATTTTTTAAGGATGAAGAGGATTCTATAATACAAGAAATTGTGCAAGGTTTGTCTAACCCTTTGCATATTGATTCTTCTCCTTTACCTCTTATTGGTTTGAATGTATGTGCTTCTCGAAAGTATTTTTGGATGATTTTGTTTCTAAATATCCACCATTGGAAACACTTGATGCTAACACCATGCAGGTTTGCCAAGAGGAATACATGGAAATTCCCAAATTCTATGTTCTTTATACACTTCCGAGTGTGGACGAGAATAAGTGTGGGGGAAATTTCTATCGAGCGATAATTTCACTATTGTTTTCTTGTGCTAATATTTGTATGGAGTTATTGTTTTCAAAACAGGTATTATGGGTGGATCCTCAAATTTCGGGGATTGTTAGTATATGGGGAATGAATCTTGCAAGAGCTAAGTCGGGCCGTCGACTTTAAAACAAGCGCTTAATGGGAGGCAACCCATCGGTTTTGTATTTCTTATCTTTTTGCTTTTTGTTATTTCTTTTTCTTGTTCCTTATCATGTTAAAATTTCCCACCTTGACTTTACTAGGAGGATTCAATTACATTGAGGACAATGTAAGGTTTAAGTGTGGGGGAGTGGTTAAGCATATTTTTAAAACAAAAATTACAAAATTAAAAAATTTTGAAAAAAAAAAAAAAAAAAAAAAAGTTTTACTTAAAAACTCCAACTTTTAAAGATTTTAGAGTCACTAGCATACTTCTAGGTATGTTTACATAGAGATTTTGACCGACATAATTGAACTTGGAAATGTTAGAGAACTACATTCGGATTTCTTGTTTGTTTGAGTGTTAAATAATGGATTTAATCATGCGGTGATGCGAATTTGGTGCGGGAGAAGTGCGTTATTAGAGTTGCTGATCAATCATTAGTGGAGACTACCCGTATTCATATCATGTGAGGCACTCGACCAGAAATTTTCCATCTACTAAAGAGCTTTCTTTTGAGTGTGTGTCACCGTACGTTAATTAGGCGCAGAATGGTGAGCTACCCAACCTCCCACCAATAGAAGCACTACTCTTTGATCTCTTGAGTGCTAATTTTGTCAATCATGAAGGTGACGTCTATAGATGAAAGCCTCCTTCTTGTAGTTCGATTTGCAGTTAGCACTATTCTCTCTCTCGACAACAACGGATCCATAGAAACACTCTCATCATCAACAAGGAGCGACATCAAAATCTACAAGGAAAGTTGGAAAAGTTTAAGGTTTACAAGCAACGGAACAAGAAAAAGAGTAAATTTCAAATACAAGTAAAGCAACATACAAATGAGCGGATTTTACATATATGTTGAGGACTTACAATACAATGAGGTAATTTTATATCCAAGTATGAAGACTTATTCACAAGAGCAAAGAAAAGTAAAAGGTGAGAATTGTTGAAGTTTATGATTTTGAGGCGATACAAGTTGTGAAGAATCAAGTGGTAAAATACTTCTTCCACGGCCATGGTTTATTTTGTATTCAATTTCTATTGTTTCAAAAAAAAAAAAAAAAAAGAGAAGTATTTTAAAAAGCCGTGGGGAAGGAAAATCTATAAGGAAGTTTCAAGCGACAAGGATTTTTAAGGTAAAAGAGTTAAAAATTGTCAAGGATTTATGAAAATTCAAGGGTTTATCATCAATAGTTGAAACCGAAGACGAAGACCAAGAAGACCAAGACGAGGAGCGGAAGACGTTTCTATTGGATGCCGTGAGAGTGGTGTTATCATAATTGGTGATCGGATGTGAAGGTGAGTAAGTAATCTCATCCTCGATAATAATGGTTGATTTCCTTTCGTAGAGATCGTCATAAAAATGGTTTTTCAAAATATTAAAAGATGTGGGTTTTTAAAAATATTTCGGAAGTTGTCCTTCCCACCATTCAACGTGTAGCAGGAATTCTCTCTTCATTCCTACCTGCACACATGTGAGAACCATAAAAAGCCGTCTTTTTGAGTGCAATTATCATAAAATACTTTTTGGTGAGGCGAAGTCGAGGCGAAATGCTTATTGATCGTTTCTCAAACACGCATTCTCTCATTATGGTGTGGTTATTTCTCACTCAACATTTAAGAATGAGAATATGTTCTTTAGTATTTCTAACTTCTTATTACTAGCATGCGAAACTCTATGTCCTCATAACTTTTTGGATGCTTAGGACGCTTGAACGCTTTGAAGTTGTGAGTTTTTAGTTTGATTTGCTCGAGGACTAGCAAAGTCTAAGTGTGGGGGAATTTGATAGGTGTAGAATACACTCGTATTTACTATCTAGAGTTTATGCTTTCTTTGCTATTTTTCGTGTGAATTTTGTATTTTACGCTTGTTTTGAGTTTTGTAGCTACTTTGGAGTCACACGGAAGAAAAGAAGAAGAAATCATTCAATTTGAGAAAAAAGGGCAATTTTGTCATTTCCAGGGTGAACACTATCCGGAGCCCGGGTAATGGTTAAGGGGCAACTCTTTTGGAAGGAATACTAAATGCAGTCGGATGAGGTTAAGGGGCAGTCCATCGTGTTAACCCTTATCACTGTGACCAGACACTGAATAACCTACCCTCATCTAACCCTAAATCGTGAAGAGGTTCTTTCTCTTCTATCGCTCATTTCTCACCTGAACCAAGAGAGAAGAGATGGCGCAGCCGTTACTATTCGAGAGCCGGAGAAATTGAGAGACGAGGATTAATGAATCGAGAATCGAGAGACTACAGAGATGATGGGAAGAGATGGAGAACAAGATGGGTTCGATTGTGGTGGTTCAATCTAGGGTTCGGAACTGAGTTGGTGCTGTTGATAATCACTGAGAAGAGATCGATGAAATAGAAGGTTAGGGTTTGAAGATGGGTTTGTGATTTCATTAGCGATGGTGCGATTCAGAGATTGAGAGCTGAATGTTTATCAGCTGTTGCCGTCGAACTCAGTAGATGGAAGAAGAGTTTGGTGACGCTGTAAATCGAGGGTTTGATTCGAATTGTTGATGTCGATCAAGAAATTGAGATAAGCAGAGATTGCTCACGGTCGGGAGAAATAGAGTTGAAGCTCAGGGAGATAGGGTGTGATTCGAGTCTGTGGTGAAGGTGTCGAGAAGATGGAGCTGATGAATTGAAAGTAGAGATCGAAGTGAGTGCTGCTGAGAATTTGAGACACAGACACTGAGGCTTGAATGAGATTGACAGGTATTGTGGTGTGCCAAGACATGGCAATAGACACGGAGGTGGAAACATGGCACAGGAAGAGCTGAAGTTGGGCTGAACAAGTCGCTTAGATGAATATGAGAAGGAAGAGGGGCCAATGGTGGTACGAGTTTGATTGCGGCTCGGTGAAGAGCTTGGTGGTTCTTTGCCAGGGTTTGATAATGCTTGAATGATGAGGCATTAAACTGCGATTTCAGATGGAGTCCGGTGTTGGTACACGAGAGAATGAATTAGGTCATTTGTGAACCTCAATGAAGGCAAGTTGAGATTGTGCTGCTGAGATGGAAGACTGGCAGGGAGTTGCTGAGAAGGGGCTGGTGCTGGTTCTGAGCTTGAAGTCTTGGCTCGAGTTCAAGTAGCAGCTGGGGCTAAGTCATAGTGGTGAGATGATGGGTCTTAGTGAAAGAAATTGTTGGTTGTCAAGAGTTGAGAATGGAGTCGAGGCAATGAGCTCATTGGAAGCCCCGATGTTGCGGTTGTTGTGTGTTTGCCGGGGAAGACATGAAGCCTTTGCTATTGAGCTAAGAATTGAATACCGAGATGAAGATGGGTTGTTATTCTTGGGGCATCGAGAATGAAGTTGGCGGTGACCGAGTTGAATGAAGACTGTGGCAATGGTTAGGAGATTGCGGGCTTGAAATGGAACTAAGGTGCGGTGAATGCAAGAGGCTGCAAGAATTGAATGATCTTTGTTGCGGGTGGAGTGCAAGTGATGCATTGAACGGGGCTTTGCGGGTGGTGCAATTGGCCAAGATGGCTGGATTACACCGGTAGTGATGAAGAAGAGGCATAGCCATCATGGCTGAGCATGATGCAACTTGCGGCGGCCTTTGCAAAACCGGTCGGTAAAGTTAGCTAGGCGACTCGGTTACTTTTCAGTGATTCCCCTTGACCTTTGACTAACAAGTTGACTGACGGTTGACTGTGTGACCGTTAGTCTTAACGGTGGATCGACGGAATATTCCGTCGAATATTCCATTGACGGAGAAATTTTCGGGTGGCCGGCGGTGACGTTTTCGGTCAAATTCGGCCATAATACCGATTTTCCGGCGAGCCAAAATTCCAATTTTCTATGGACTTCTCTCATGGGTGTGAAGACTTGGACTAGGAATTGGATGGAGAATTGGGCTCAAATTTGGAAAGAGAAGATGAAGAGTTGAGAAAGACTTGAATTTGGAAGTTGAATTGCTAAAGGAAAAGGATTCTAATCCTTGGAAGAGTTGGAGAATATTGAAGCCTATAAATAGAGAAGTTTTCTACATCTTTTACACACCTCTCTACACACACAACACTTTTCTCTTCTTATTCTTTGTGTGAACTTTTAGCATGAGTAGCTAATTTTCTTATTGATTGAGGATGAATTCCTAGTTCTTAATATATGTTTTGAGTTTTTTTGTTTTCAATTCTATCTTGAAGTTTTTCACATGATTATCGTTTGTTTTTACTAATAGGAACGATCTTAAAGACATTCATGATTGATTGATAAATTGTTTGGGTGGCCAACTAAATTGATTTGTCGATTTAATCTAATGCTAGTGAAAGTTAGGGGATAAGTAATCGTTTCTTGACTCTTTACATAAGTAGCAAACACGAGACCTTGCGGAGGGATTCCGTGGAGCAATTGTGTGTAGAAACAACGCTAGAAAGTGAACCAAGCGAACCGAGTTTAACTACTAGTACTAAACCTAAATTCATAGATCTTAATGCATTCGAGGAATTACATCTTGTAAGCGAACCTCGGGGTGGTTCTTTTGAATAGAATCGATAACTAAGCGGACACTGTTACTCGGTGAAATTAGGGATTTTGGGGCTAGCTAAGCGGACCTGCTATCCTACGGTTGGTGATAATTTGTGACTAATAACAAGTAGAAAAGAACATAACTTGATTCATTGTTTCGTAACGAAGAAGGATTCCTTGATCTTGTCTCTCTTATTGCTTTCAACTTTATCTTTGAATTGCTTTGTTTATTTTCTTTTGCTTTATACATCCCCCCTTTTTTGTGACAATTTTTACAACTAGAATCTCTTGCTCCTCGTGGGAACGAACTTGACTTCCATTATATTATTTTTAATTGAGTGGAAAAATCTTGAATTAATTTGTTGTGGTACGACACGCATCAAATTTTGGCGTCGTTGCCGGGGAGCAGCGGATGATTTTAGTTGTTTTTATTTTTCTTTTTGCTTTATTCTTGCTTTGTTGGATTCTATATCGTATCTAACTAAGTTTCTGAGAATCTTATTTCAGGTGCCAGTTTTCCATGTATGGTGGACATGAGCAAGCATATTACAACAATCAATACGGTTTTCAACCTCAACATTATGACAACTTCCAACCATCCTTAGGATACAATCAAAACCAATCTTTTGGCTATGATCAAATTCCTACAGAACATTATGGATATTCTCATACATATCAACAACCTTATGACGGGTATGTAAGTGGACAATCACAAGGATGGGAGGATAGTTTTGTTTATGATAAGAAATTCTCTAGTTTTGCGAGATAAGATGTCTCGCCATGATTGGGGATCTTCAACAAAAGTTGCAAGAATCACATCGAGAAATTCAAAGGAATTCGGAGAAATTATACGAACAAATTAACCAACCTTTGGAGACTTTTGATGACGCTAGTGTAGATTACTCGAGCCTTGATCTTAATAATGATCAATCACCTATTCAAAAGGAAGAGCTTGAGGAAGATGCATTTATTGCTTGGAAAAAATTTCTTAGGGAAAGATATGAGTCCGCGGAAGTGTATGAACGTTGCAACAATGAGGAAGTTATTCCAACTCCGGATCATAATAAAGATCCTTCACCTATTCAAAAGGAAGAGTTTGGATATCACTTGCCTATTGTTGTAAAACGGAAGTAACACCCTCACAAGAAGATCTTACAATTTATACCGAGGAAGATTATATGAGAGAAGAATGGCCCGATTCCGATGATGAGAATGTTGAAGAGATGATGCTCGTTAATGAAACGAAATTGATTGATTTCGTGGAAGACCCAATTGAACTTGCTAATGATTTTAATGATGCCAAGACTTTGGTTAAGGTAGAAAACGACGAAGAATGGTTGCAAGGTTTAATAGAGGACCACGATATACAAGAGGTAAGTATTTCACTTGAATTTTTTAAGGATGAAGAGGATTCTATAATACAAGAAATTGTGCAAGGTTTGTCTAACCCTTTGCATATTGATTCTTCTCCTTTACCTCTTATTGGTTTGAATGTATGTGCTTGAAAGTATTTTTGGATGATTTTGTTTCTAAATATCCACCATTGGAAACACTTGATGCTAACACCATGCAGGTTTGCCAAGAGGAATACATGGAAATTCCCAAATTCTATGTTCTTTATACACTTCCGAGTGTGGACGAGAATAAGTGTGGGGAAATTTCTATCGAGCGATAATTTCACTATTGTTTTCTTGTGCTAATATTTGTATGGAGTTATTGTTTTCAAAACAGGTATTATGGGTGGATCCTCAAATTTTCAGATTGTTAGTATATGGGGAATGAATCTTGCAAGAGCTAAGTCGGGCCGTCGACTTTAAAACAAGCGCTTAATGGGAGGCAACCCATCGGTTTTGTATTTCTTATCTTTTTGCTTTTTGTTATTTCTTTTTCTTGTTCCTTATCATGTTAAAATTTCCCACCTTGACTTTACTAGGAGGATTCAATTACATTGAGGACAATGTAAGGTTTAAGTGTGGGGGAGTGGTTAAGCATATTTTTAAAACAAAAATTAAAAAAAAATTAAAAAATTTGAAAAAAAAAAAAAAAAAAAAAAAAAAAGTTTTACTTAAAAACTCCAACTTTTAAAGATTTTAGAGTCACTAGCATACTTCTAGGTATGTTTACATAGAGATTTTGACCGACATAATTGAACTTGGAAATGTTAGAGAACTACATTCGGATTTCTTGTTTGTTTGAGTGTTAAATAATGGATTTAATCATGCGGTGATGCGAATTTGGTGCAGGAGAAGTGCGTTATTAGAGTTGCTTTGATCAATCATTAGTGGAGACTACCCGTATTCATATCATGTGAGGCACCGACCAGAAATTTTCCATCTACTAAAGAGCTTTCTTTTTAGTGTGTGTCACCGTACGTTAATTCCGGGTAGAATGGTGAGCTACCCAACCTCCCACCAATAGAAGCACTACTCTTTGATCTCTTGAGTGCTAATTTTGTCAATCATGAAGGTGACGTCTATAGATGAAAGCCTCCTTCTTGTAGTTCGATTTGCAGTTAGCACCATTCTCTCTCTCGACAACAACGGATCCATAGAAACACTCTCATCAACAACAAGGAGCGACATCAAAATCTACAAGGAAAGTTGGAAAAGTTTAAGGTTTACAAGCAACGGAACAAGAAAAAGAGCAAATTTCAAATACAAGTAAAGCAACATACAAATGAGCGGATTTTACATATATGTTGAGGACTTACAATACAATGAGGTAATTTTATATCCAAGTATGAAGACTTATTCACAAGAGCAAAGAAAAGTAAAAGGTGAGAATTGTTGAAGTTTATGATTTTGAGGCGATACAAGTTGTGAAGAATCAAGTGGTAAAATACTTCTTCCACGGCCATGGTTTATTTTGTATTCAATTTCTATTGTTTCAAAAAAGAAAAAAACAAGAGAAGTATTTTAAAAAGCCGTGGGGAAGGAAAATCTATAAGGAAGTTTCAAGCGACAAGGATTTTTAAGGTAAAAGAGTTAAAAATTGTCAAGGATTTATGAAAATTCAAGGGTTTATCATCAATAGTTGAAAGAAGAAGACGAAGACCAAGAAGACCAAGACGAGGAGCGGAAGACGTTTCTATTGGATGCCATGAGAGTGGTGTTATCATAATTGGTGATCGGATGTGAAGGTGAGTAAGTAATCTCATCCTCGATAATAATGGTTGATTTCCTTTCGTAGAGATCGTCAGAAAAATGGTTTTTCAAAATATTAAAAGATGTGGGTTTTTAAAAATATTTGGAAGTTGTCCTTCCCACCATTCAACGTGTAGTGAGAATTCTCTCTTCATTCCTACCTGCACACATGTGAGAACCATAAAAAGCCGTCTTTTTGAGTGCAATTATCATAAAATCCTTTTTGGTGAGGCGAAGTCGAGGCGAAATGCTTATTGATCGTTTCTCAAACACGCATTCTCTCATTATGGTGTGGTTATTTCTCACTCAACATTTAAGAATGAGAATATGTTCTTTAGTATTTCTAACTTCTTATTACTAGCATGCAGAAACTCTATGTCCTCATAACTTTTTGGATGCTTAGGACGCTTGAACGCTTTGAAGTTGTGAGTTTTTAGTTTGATTTGCTCGAGGACTAGCAAAGTCTAAGTGTGGGGGAATTTGATAGGTGTAGAATACACTGTATTTACTATCTAGAGTTTATGCTTTCTTTGCTATTTTTCGTGTGAATTTTGTATTTTACGCTTGTTTTGAGTTTTGTAGCTATTTTGGAGTCACACGGAAGAAAAGAAGAAGAAATCATTCAATTTGAGCAAAAAGGGCAATTTTGTCATTTCCGGGGTGAACACTATCAGGAGCCGGGTAATGGTTAAGGGGCAGCTCTTTTGGAAGGAATACTAAATGCGGTCCGGATGAGGTTAAGGGCAGTCCATCAGGTTAACCCTTATCACTGTGACCGGACATTTGAATAACCTACCCTCATCTAACCCTAAATCGTGAAGAGGTTCTTTCTCTTCTATCGCTCATTTCTCACCCGAACCAAGAGAGAAGAGATGGCGCAGCCGTTACATTATTCGAATAGGAGGAGAAATTGAGAGACGAGGATTAATGAATCGAGAATCGAGAGACTACGAGAGATGATGGGAAGAGATGGAGAACAAGATGGGTTCGATTGTGGTGGTTCAATCTAGGGTTCGGAACTGAGTTGGTGCTGTTGATAATCACTGAGAAGAGATCGATGAAATAGAAGGTTAGGGTTTGAAGATGGGTTTGTGATTTCATTGCTGATGGTGCGATTCAGAGATTGAGAGTTGAATGTTTATCAGCTGTTGCCGTCGAACTCAGTAAATGGAAGAAGAGTTTGGTGACGTCAGAATCGAGGGTTTGATTCGAATTGTTGATGTCGATCAAGAAATTGAGATAAGCAGAGATTGCTCACGGTCGGGAGAAATAGAGTTGAAGCTCAGGGAGATAGGGTGTGATTCGAGTCTGTGGTGAAGGTGTCGAGAAGATGGAGCTGATGAATTGAAAGTAGAGATCGAAGTGAGTCTTTGCGAGAATTTGAGACACAGACACTGAGGCTTGAATGAGATTGACAGGTCATGTGGTGTGCCAAGACATGGCAATAGACCTGGAGGTGGAAACATGGCCTGGGAAGAGCTGAAGTTGGAACTGAAGCTGCTTAGATGAATATGAGAAGGAAGAGGGGCCAATGGTGGTACTGAGTTTGATTGCAGCTCAGTGAAGAGCTTGGTGGTTGCTGCCAGGGTTTGATAATGCTTGAATGACAGGCATTAAACTGCAGTTTCAGATGGAGTCTGGTGTTGGTACACAGAGAATGAATTAGGGTCGCTGTGAAGCTCAATGAAGGCAAGTTGAGATTGTGCTGCTGAGATGGAAGACTGGCAGGGAGTTGCTGAGAAGGGGCTGGTGCTGGTTCTGAGCTTGAAGTCTTGGCTCGAGTTCAAGTAGCAGCTGGGGCTAAGTCATAGTGGTGAGATGATGGGTCTTAGTGAAAGAAATTGTTGGTTGTCTTTGAAGAGTTGAGAATGGATCGAGGCAATGAGCTGCAGATTGGAAGCCCTGATGTTGCGGTTGTTGTGTGTTTGCGGGGAAGACATGAAGCCTTTGCTATTGAGCTAAGAATTCAATACCAGATGAAGATGGGTTGTTATTCTGGGCATCGAGAATGAAGTTGGCGAGGTGACCCTGAGTTGAATGAAGACTGTGGCAATGGTTAGGAGATTGCAGGCTTGAAATGTAACTAAGGTGCAGTGAATGCAAGAGCTGCAAGAATTGAATGATGCTGTTGCAGGTGGAGTGCAAGTGATGCATTGAACTGGGGATTTGCAGGTGGTGCAATTGGCCAAGATGGCTGGATTACACTGGTAGTGACAGTAAGAGGCATAGCCATCATGGTCGAGCATGATGCAACTTGCAAGATGACCTTTGCCAAAACCGATCAGTGAGAGTTAGCTAGCTGACTCGGTTCTGACTCAGTGATTCCCCTTGACCTTTGACTAACAAGTTGACTGACGGTTGACCTGTGTGACCGTTAGTCTTAACGGTGGACTGACGGAATATTCCGTCGAATATTCCATTGACGGAGAAATTTTCAGGTGGCCGGCGGTGACGTTTTCCGGTCAAATTCCGGCCATAATACCAGTTTTCCGGCGAGCCAAAAATTCCAGAATTTTCTATGGACTTCTCTCATGGGTGTGAAGACTTGGACTAGGAATTGGATGGAGAATTGGGCTCAAATTTGGAAAGAGAAGATGAAGAGTTGAGAAAGACTTGAATTTGGAAGTTGAATTGCTAAAGGAAAAGGATTCTAATCCTTGGAAGAGTTGGAGAATATTGAAGCCTATAAATAGAGAAGTTTTCTACATCTTTTACACACCTCTCTACACACACAACACTTTTCTCTTCTTATTCTTTGTGTGAACTTTTAGCATGAGTAGCTAATTTTCTTATTGATTGAGGATGAATTCCTAGTTCTTAATATATGTTTTGAGTTTTTTTGTTTTCAATTCTATCTTGAAGTTTTTCACATGATTATCGTTTGTTTTTACTAATAGGAATGATCTTAAAGACATTCATGATTGATTGATAGATTGTTTGGGTGGCCAACTAAATTGATTTGTCGATTTAATCTAATGCTAGTGAAAGTTAGGGGATAAGTAATCGTTTCTTGACTCTTTACATAAGTAGCAAACACGAGACCTTGCAGAGGGATTCCGTGGAGCAATTGTGTGTAGAAACAACGCTAGAAAGGTGAACCAAGCGAACCGAGTTAACTACTAGTACTAAACCTAAATTCATAGATCTTAATGCATTCAGGAATTACATCTTGTAAGCGAACCTCGTGGTGGTTCTTTTGAATAGAATCGATAACTAAGCGGACTGTTACTCGGTGAAATTAGGGATTTTGGGGCTAGCTAAGCGGACTGCTATCCTACGGTTGGTGATAATTTGTGACTAATAACAAGTAGAAAAGAACATAACTTGATTCATTGTTTCGTAACGAAGAAGGATTCCTTGATCTTGTCTCTCTTATTGCTTTCAACTTTATCTTTGAATTGCTTTGTTTATTTTTTTTGCTTTATACATCCCCCCTTTTCGTGACAATTTTTACAACTAGAATCTCTTGCTCCTCGTGGGAACGAACTTGACTTCCATTATATTATTTTTAATTGAGTGGAAAAATCTTGAATTAATTTGTTGTGGTACGACACGCATCACTTACCTTGGCCCTAGCCGCGCCATGCCAAAGTAGCGCCCGCACCTAGGCTTGCAAACCGTGCAACCTAGACCCTAATGGCCGAGCATGCCATTGGCACATGCCAACACGCTCGCTGGTAACTTTTCTTACCAGGCCGTGGCCCTAATGGCCGAGCATGCCATTGGCACATGCCAACACGCTCGCTGGTAGCTTTTCACACCAAGGCGTGGCCCTAATGGCCGAGCATGCCATTGGCACATGCCAACACGCTCGCTGGTAGCTTTTCTTACCAGGCCGTGGCCCTAATGGCCGAGCATGCCATTGGCACATGCCAACACGCTCGCTGGTAGCTTTTCTCACCAGGGCGTGGCCCTAATGGCCGAGCATGCCATTGGCACATGCCAACACGCTCGCTGGTAGCTTTTTCTTACCAGGTCGTGGCCCTAATGGCCGAGCATGCCATTGGCACATGCCAACACGCTCACTGGTAGCTTTTCTCACCAGGGCGTGGCCCTAATGGCCGAGCATGCCATTGGCACATGCCAAAACGCTCGCTGGTAGCTTTTCTTACCAGGTCGTGGCCCTAATGGCCGAGCATGCCATTGGCACATGCCAACACGCTCGCTGGTAGCTTTTCTTACCATGCCATGATCCGAATTGGCCACGCATGCCATTGGCACATGCCAAACACACACGCTGGTAGCTCAACTTGCAAGCCGTGCAACCTAGGCCAACTTGGCCGTACGCGCCATTTGCACATGCCAAAACCCACGCTGGTAGCCTAACTTGCAAACCGTGCAACCTACCGCCAAGGCATTCCACACATGCCATTGGCACATGCCACACACGCCACTAGCAGCTCTATGCATTGCCACTTACACTCAATGTACAACCTACCACCAAGGCATTCCACACATGCCATTGGCACATGCCACACACGCCACTAGCAGCTCTGGCATTGCCACTTGCGCTCGAGGTGCAACCCACAACAAAGGCATTCCGCACATGCCATTGGCACATGCCACACGCGCCCCTAACAGCGCCACTTGCACTCAAGGTGCAACCAACACTCGAGACATCAACACAAAGCGGGGATGCTTTCCAGGGTCTTGGTTTGGCGGTCACGGCTTGCAGCGTACACTACGCTCACATTAAGAAAGCGTGAATAGGAATAAAGCGGTCAAATAAATGAGGAAATAATGGTGAAAACGTTTTCACCCATAAACACCTTGCGGTTACCACCTCCTCCCATTATTTCACCCTTTACTCTCTTCCTTCATGAGGCCAATGTACGTTTCAATCTCGACTTGTATAAATAGGTCTTACCTATTTCCACCAGACACAAGTCTCGGTCATGAGAAAAATACAACACTCTCAGAAAAGGCAACTTTGCAAGCTCTCCAAAAATCTTTCATCTCTTGCAAGCTTCCTAAGCTTTCACTTTCTGATACAAGTCGAGACACTACTCTCCCAGAATTATTCTGGTCTCAACACCTTTCTTTGCTTGCCTCCCCAAATCAACCCTTCTCCTCCACTTTGTGAACGAAGCAAGTCTGGAACGGCCATTTCTTGGTTTAGGCCGGACTTTTACATATTGATCTCTCGAATCTAGAAAGTGCTCACGTGCAGCACATTTGTTTAGGGTTTAAACCAGTTTCTCACTCACCTACCGAATTTACCAAAATCGGCGGAAACGATTTTTACCCATAAACAACAGGGTATATGGGATTGTTGCTACATGCTCCAACCTGGATGAATTTTGTGTATTTAATTCACAGAATACTGGGATTGTCGCCACATGCTCTATTCTAGGTGAATTAGTAAAGTGAAAAAGTATTCATCACTTATTAATGGCTTTATGTTTTGCAAGATGTTTGCCCATAATTTTGGCCTTTACAAATTTAGCCTTAAATGAAAATCCACCATCAACATTAAGTCCCCTGCCTAGCACATAATGGTTACGCTATTGTGGGGTAGGCATAAGATGGTGACAAGTTTGTATACAAAAATGACCAAGCTAAGGTGAATATACATTTACCGTATAGGTCGACATCGTCAAGTGTTGTCCCAGAACTGGTCGGTCATGATTAGGATGGTGGAGGGAGTAGGACTTGATCTGGCGAGTCTCTTCGGGTTTCCTCCGTACTATCTGGAAAGAGCTTGGCCCATTTCTTGGACTAGGCGCACTTCCCTTCGTTACACGGCAGCTTTCCTCATATTTATCCGATAAGCATCATTGATCGTTATATTGAATCGGTAGCTTTTATAGGTGGCAAGTAGAGACTCCTTTTCTCATGGGATTCTCTTGACTTGCTAGATTATAAAGAAAATTTTTAAGGATTCTTCTCATCACGTAGTCGTTCCTTTGGTATCTCAGGTATTGCTCCGTACTCATCTGATCTTCTGACTGATGATGATGATACACATATTTTTGCGTGCTCATAACTTCTTCTTCTTTACAGCTTATCATGGAAGCAGCGGGCGATGATCATTCTGTAACTTCCCCAGAAAAAAGTTTTGAAGTTGACAAACCCGAAATTAATGCGCACGAAGAGGTAATGGCTAAAATTGACCTCCCACTTCGCGAAGTCGGTCGTGCCATACAGGGGATGTCCATTCTGCACCTGCGTATTGCCAGGGGACGCATATGTGCCCTTTCAGCTGCGATCGACAAGGAAGAACGGTGGAGGCATGATGAAGCGTTGCGAGCACCAGTAAGCGCAAGGGCAGAAAGATTTGCAGCGCGGTTAAAGAGGCGGAGAGTGGAGCATAAACAACCTCCGGATGAAGATAGGCTTGATTATCCAATCCAGGATGGTGTGATAATCCTTGATTCTGACACAGATGGACCTGAGTGTTCGAAGGCAATCAACTCAAACCTTGATATTGTTGTGGGATTTGAGGAAGACTTGGAAGCTGTTCATGTCGATGATGTTAGGACGGAGAACGTTGCTGCGGAAACATCTGAAGCGGAAGCTGAGGCTCTGAAGGGAGAAGCAGTAGCAGGTGATGGTGTTTAAGCAGGACCCAGCAGTGGTGCAGGCGTGGTTATTCTTATTGATGGCTAAACCTCTTTGCTTCTTTTTCTCTTTTCAAGTGTATTCCCATAATTTTTGAACCTCTTTCTTGTACTCAGTGGCGGCTGAGTTCAAGATCTTTTCTTCTGTTTGCTTACCATTGAATAAAGGTTTATGTCATAACCCCTCGTTAAGATTGCATCTGTATGTGCTCCTGACGTGAGATCTCTTTGGTCTTGCTGGGGCAGATGGCTCAAATCACTTTCTTTTTGTGCACACATTCTATTTCCTTCTTCCCATGAGATGCTTGCTTAGGGTTACCTTCCTTGCTCTAGTGGGTCGATTTAGGCTGACTCAGGACTTTGCGTTTTTAGGGGTAGAGAGGTTCTCAGATGGAAATAACGCTTCAATTAAATTGAAAACTAAAAATTGAAAACCCTAATTATGAATGCAAGTATTGCAATAATTTTCTGGAGGAATTACAAATATGACATGAAATTGTAAAAGGAAACACGCTGGAGGAAATAGCACAGCGTTTTAAAGTGTGGAGGACGCTGGAAAGTGGTAGCACAACGTCTTAAGTTCGGTAGGGTTTGAGCCATTGTGAGTGAATTGTTATGCCTTCTAGTTTATCAACGTTGATGAGCTTGCAGTAGCCGCCTAGGATAACATCTGCTACCAGGTATGGTTCATCTTCTCTTTCGGTGGGTGAGTCAGGTGGAGTGGTCATTTTTACTGTCATGCTCCCAACCTTGAATGCAGTCATCTTCGTCACCAGATCTCCAATTCCAAATGAGTTTGGGTGTGCAGATATCCAGACCTTGGCCTTATCGTCTTTGACCAAGACAGCCTCTACGCTCTTGATAAAACGTTTGAAGGGGCCGGCTTCCCATTCACATCTCTTAGCTGGGGTTGGTTTGTTGGTCGGAGCCAGTCCCCAGGACTTATCAGAGTGAGGAGTGATTGGTTGCAAGAAGGTTTGCGTGATGAGACTTACTTGAGATCGGAACCTCTTAATGTATGTTGATGGGCTCTCTCCAGGAAGTTGTGTCACATTGGAAAGCTGCAGGTGCGGAAACGGACAGCCTTCGAGTCCAGGACGGCTTGTTGGAGATCCTTTCAGGTGTTGTAACCGGTAGAGGGCAAACTCCCAGTGTTGTCTTGTTGTCGTGTACCCAAGAGCGTCCTAGGATCATGTCGTAATTTGGATGCTCTCTGACTATGTAGAACTTTGCTTGTGTCGAGGCATCGCCCAATTTTACTTCAAGATCGATGTATCCATATGCATCTCTGAGTTCTCCTTCCGGGAGTCTTAATCCCAATTGGGTTGCGAGTAGCCTCTGTTTTGAAATCTTTGCTGCTTTTAAGGTCTGGAGAGTGATGATGTTGAATTCAGAGGCCGTATCGATCAATGTGTTATCGAACTCGATATCCTTCAAACGGGCAACGGTTAAGAGCCACCAATTTCCCTTGCTTGTATCTTCCGGCAATGACTGAGGTTTCGAGACCGCTTCCTCTTCCAGATACAAGCGTTTTCCTGAGACAACACGGTTGAGGGCTGCAAATATGTCTTGACGCTGTTCTTTGGATAAGTACAAGATCTCGCATAAATGTTCCATCATAGATTGTACAGTCTTGTGAACGGAATCCCCAGAAATCATGCAGTTCCTGACAGGAAGAGGGTCTCTACGAACACCTTCGTTTCCAAGTTGGAGTTCTCCTGTCTCTATATTTTCTCTGAAGATCTATTTCATCCTGTTGCAGTCTTTGGTTGGATGGTGAACGAACCTATGGTAGCGACAGTACTTAGGATCCGCCATATCTTTCTCAGTTGGTGGACGTCTGATAGGAGTCAGCTTGATGGCGTCGTCTTGAATCCACGCCTCCAAGAGTTCCACTACTTCATTCATGGGGAACGGGAAACCTGTATCTTCGGTGTCTTGTGCAGGAGTCTTGACCGCTCCCTTTTGAGAAGAATTCATGTGTGCTGGAGCCGCACGCTTGGGTTGTTGTTCTGTTGCTGAAGCTTTCCTTTTTCCTCCTTCGCAAACCACGCTCACAGAAGGACCAGTGTTGTATTGTTTGTTTGTGAGACGACTGCTTCCTCGAATCTCACGTGGATCTTCGTTTCGAACAACCCTGGTTCTTTCTAGTAATGCTGGGGCAATTGTGGCCGAACGTTTGACAGCTTCATGGAGTTCGAAGAACGTCTGAAAGCCCAGATTCTCTAGTAAAGCGTGGTATATGGGTATCATCCCGTTGATGCACAGCTCCACCAACTGGCGTTCAGTGATGTTCGGATCATGACAATCTAGTGCTTGAGTTCTGAACCTCTTAACGAATTCGTTCGCCAATTGTTTATGGGTGAAAACTATTTCTGCCGGTCTTGGTAATTTGAGGTGTGTAGATGAGAAATGAGTCTAAAACTTAAACAAATGCACTACACGGGAATGCTTGTAGATTCGAGAAATCAATCTATGCAAATCCGGCATAAACCAAGAAATGGCCGTTCCAGTTGTTTCGGTCACAAAGTGAAGGAGATGGGGTTGATCTTAGGGAGGGAAGCGAAGAAGGTGTTGAGATTGTGAAGGTGTTGGATTTGTATGACTTGTATCAGAAAGTTGAACTGGCTTGCAGGATGTAAGCTATCAGTTCCGGTGTTTGAATACGATGGTATCAACACTTGCCTCTGCTGTCTGGACTTGTTCCTTCTGTTTTTGGAAATAGGGAGGAGAACCTATTTATACAAGTCATTTGAGACTTATTCACGTCTCTCATGGGAAGTGGAGGAAGTGGAGTGATGGAGTAGTGGAGTTGTGTGTTAGTGTTACACGACCAGTCTTGCCCCTTTTTTTTCCTATCATCTCTAACCGTCCATGACTCCCTGACACGTTCTTGTGATGGCGCGTTGCACGCTGCACGCTGTAAACCGCCAGACCAATACCCCAGTATGTATCCCCGGTTTGTGACATGATTGATGTCTCGAGTGTGTGGATCGTGGGACCTACAGAAAGTAGCATGTAATGCTAGATTAAATAACTAAGTTATTTAGGAAGTCGATACTTGTGAAGCATCGTGTGTATTCTATGCAGGTACTGCATCATGATGTGGTAAAGTGACGGGTGGTGATCACCATGACGCCTCACTGACCAATTAACTCCTGACCAGGGTTGTATAACCAAGCCGGTGAAGTTGGACGAACGAGATGATCATTGAGACACTCATCTGCGATCCCTAATGGAATTAGGGTTTTTGAAGAGGTGCGCAAGCATCACTCTTCAGCTTGGTTGAATCCAAGCATGGGAGGTGTTTTGAAAAGGACCGACCAGGCATGCGTGTAGACGGCATGCCGGTGTACACGTCCATACCTCACTGTCACATGAAGGTGCGATCTAGGCCACTCAATTTGACCGGCAAAGAGGAGCGGTTGAGATCGATTTGCACAAAAGCCGCGCATCATGCCAATTTTGGGCGCGCGTTCCAAGACGACCAAGCTTGGTCGGTCTTGGCCGATCAGTCTGGCGTGCATACGGTGGGATGGTGTATATACCTGTACTTCATCATCCCATAGAAACGTGATCTAAGCCACTCAATTTGTCCGGTAAACTTGAGCGGTCGAGATCAGTTTGTGGCTTGGAAGTGTGACCACGCCTAGTTTGGGCGCGCGAATCAAGATGTAAAGCCAAGTTTGGTCTTGGCCGATCGGGTGTGGAGATAGGTGGGCCCACAGTGATCGTGTTGATACTTACCGGACCTGCTTAGTCTATTCCTAGACCCTTCATTCGTGCAGGAGAAAATGAACGCTCGTGATCGCGACACAACCCTAATTAAGTTTTGCCGACCGTGTGTCATACCCATTTTGGGGCGCACGAATCAAGAAGACCAACCATAGTTGGTCCTGACCGATCAATCAGGTATGTAGGCGGGCCCAAGGTGTTTGTGTTGACATGTTCTGGGCCCTTTGAATCTACATCTACACCCTCCATCTATGCCTACGAAGATGGATGGTTGAGACTGTTTTGCGATACATGTAATGTGCCGCAAACCCTAATTTAGGGTTTTTCGTCCATACTACTTTGGCTTGGACGGTTTGGCAAGATATTCCACCCTTTTGGGGAGACCGACCATGCGGGGCCCGTGTTGGGTCGGTGGTGAATATTCCAATACCTGCTTGGGGTCATGGATTTAATCTAGGCCATCCAATCATGCTGGTGAAGTTGGATGGTCGTGATCGTTTCTGAGACTGATATGGTCAGTCCAGGGGTTTATGGGTGAAAACTATTTCTGCCGGTTTTGGTAATTTGGGGTGTGTGGATGAGAAATGAGTCTAAACCTTAAACAAATGCACTGCGCGGTGAGTGCTTGTAGATTCGAGAGATCAATCTGTGCAAGTCCGGCCTAAACCAAGAAATGTCCGTTCCAGACTTGTTTCGGTCACAAAGTGAAGGAGATGGGGTTGATCTTAGGGAGGGAAGCGAAGAACGTGTTGAGAATGTGAAGGTGTTGGCTATGAATGACTTGTATCAGAAAGCTGAACTGGCTTGCAGGGTGTAATCTATCAGTTCCGGTGTTTGAATACGATTGTATCAACACTTGCCTCTGTTGTCTGGACTTGTTTCCTTGTTTTCTCTGTTTGTTTGTAAAATAGGGAGGAGAACCTATTTATACAAGTCTTTTAGCCTAACCTTCGTATCTCGTGGGAAGTGGAGAAAGTGGAGTGATGGAGTAGTGGAGTCGTGTGTTAGTGTCACACGACCAGTCTTGCCGACTTCCCCCATCATCACTAACCGTCCATGACTACATGACACGTTCTTGTGATGGCGCATTGCGCGCTGCACGCTGTAAACCGCCAGACCAATACCCCAATATGTATCCCCCAGTTTGTGACATGATTGATGTCTCGAGTGTGTGGATCGTGGAACCCACAGAAAGAAGCATGTAATGCTAAATTGAATAACTGTCGTTATTCAGGAGGTCGATACTTGTGAAGTATCGTGTGTATTTTATGCAGGTACTGCATCATGGTGTGGTAAAGTGACGGGTGGTGATTACCAAGACGCCTTACTGACCAATTAACTCCTGACCAGGGTTGTATAACCAAGCCGGTGAAGTTGGACGGACGAGATGATCTTCGAGACACTCATCTGCGACAGTTGATGAAATTAGGGTTTTAGAGGAGGTGCGCAAGCATCCCTCTTCGGCCTGGTCGAATCCAAGCTTGGGATACGATTTTGTCCAGGCCGATCATACATGCGTGTAGACGGCATGACGGTGTAGGCGCCTATACCCCATTACCTCACGAAAGTATGATATGGGCCACTCAATTCGTCCGGTGAAGTTGAGTGGTCGAGATCAATTTGTGACAGAAAACTGGTGCCGCAAGAGCCGCACATCATGCCATTTTCAGGCGCGCGTTCCAAGACAACCAATTCTTCGTCGGTCTTGGCCGATCGGTCTGGATTGTAGGTGGTAGGCTGGTTTTCACGCCTATACCTGACTGTCCCATGAAAACGTGATCTAAGCCACTCAAATCGTCCGGTGAAGTTGAGTGGTCGAGATCGGTTGCGATTTGGGAAGTGTGACCACGCTAGTTTGGACGCGCGTTTTGGGATAGCCGGGCATGGTATGCCTTGGCGGATCAGTGAGGGGATAGACGGGCCCACGGTGGTCATCTTTGGTATGGCCGGACACCGCTTAATCTAATCTCGAACCTTTCATTCGTTCGGAGAAAATGGACGCTCGTGATGTTTAAAACCCTAATTTTGAGTTTCACGGCCGTGCGTCATGCTCTGTTCGGGCGCACGAATTGGGATGACCAACCATGTTTGTTCCTGACCGATTGGCCAGGTATGTAGGCGGGCCCTCGGTGATTGTGTTGACATGCTCTGGGCCCTTTGAATCTACATCTACGCCCTCCATCTATACCTGCGAAGATGGATGGTTGAGATTGTTTTGCGACACATGTAATATGCCGCAAACCCTAATTTAGGGTTTTCCGTCCATACCGCTCTGGTTTGGACGTTTTGGCAAGCTATGCCAATCTTTTGGGGAGGCCGACCATGCGGGGTCCGCGTTGGTTCGGCAGTGAATATTCCATACCTGTTTGGGGGTTATGGAATTGATCTGGGCCATCCAATCATGCTGGTGAAGTTGGATGAACGAGATCATATCCAGACTGATACGGATAGTCCGGATGCTCAATCGGGCTAGTATAACACACCGAGAGTTGCTCAATCGGGCTATTATAACACACCGAGAGTTGCAGCCTGTACGGGTATTTCGTACATGCTTTCATTATAATGCTTGGAGGTTCGTGTTGCTCCGTGGAGAGCAACACTCAGTCGTCATGCCGCACTGATAATGAGTACATGAAATACAAGGCTGCTCACGCATTAATTAATAATGTTATAAATTCACAGGGTATATGGGATTGTTGCTACATGCTCCAACCTGGATGAATTTTGTGTATTTAATTCACAGAATGGGATTGTTGCCACATGCTCCATTCTAGGTGAATTAGTAAAGTGATGAAGTATTCAACACTTATTAACGGCTTTATCTTTTACAAGATGTTAGCGCATAATTTTCTGGTCTTTTACAATTTTAACCTTAAATGAAAATCCACCATCAACATTAAGTCCCCTGCCTAGCACATAATGGTTACACTATTGTGGGGTAGGCATGAGATGGTGACATACATATGTGAGAAAGACATGATAAAGGAAGTTTACCCGGAAGAGTATTGACCGACCGCTAGTTGTCCATGCCGTTGTGCTTGTATGGAATCCTTTGGTGGGACCGGTTTCCTTCTTTGGGCATTTGAATCAAAAGAGGAAACCAAATAAAAGAGGAATCCTTGTTCTATTGGGATTCTTATAATTTTTTGTCTATAAAAGAGACCAACCCCCCTTTCTTTTTCTCACGATTTTTTTTTGTTTGGCTGCTCCCATCCGCGACTACCACTGCTCCCGCTGACGCCGTCGTTGTTGCTGCCGCCGGAGTCGCTGCCGTCCGTCCGTCCTTGGTAAGTTTCGTTTTATTTTTTTTTATTTTATTTTTTTAGTAAAAACCCTAATTTCTTAGGTAAAATCTTTTGATAGATACATCATGCCCAGCTTCCATCAAGATTGATAGTAAAACCGCCCATTTTGCTAGAATTGTTTAGTTCCGCGAGTCCATGAATATGCCGTTTTTGCTTCTTCTTCCATCGTTGCATGCAAAACCTAGTTTCTTAGGTTGTAGCTTGGAGAGAAATTTGGCTTGAATTTCATGAACACAATTCTCATGAGAAAACCGTGTTATAATACGTGTATACGAATGCGGTCCCACCATGTGCGTTTGATCCGAACGTGGGTCCCACCCACACATGCTTGACTGAAAGTCGACCTCATACTAGCCTTGTGCCCGGACATGAAGCTTGAGTAATACCATACTTGAAACCAATACCGGACTTGAAACCAATACCGGACTTGAAACTTATACCGGAATTGAAACTTATACCGGACTTGAAACTTGAGCCGGTGCTTGGACCCAATCCCAGTCTTGTGCATTCCAACGTGAATGCAGTTCGCACTCGTGTTTTTTTATATGGGTACTGACTCCTGTCTTTATTGTAGAATGAAGAAAAGAACTCCTGTTGATATGTCTTTTGGAGATAATCTTTGGTGTCAAGTCGGGAAGTGTTGACGACTTCAAAGATATCTTTGAACATTCTTTGATGAGTTGTTCACCTTGTCTTTTCCAAACATTAGGAAACATCCCTCTCACGGGATAGTCCCGCTTTCGATTCAGAAAATATGGAAGCTGATCCATCTTCTTCTTCTTCGGCACTTGTGATGAGGTTCTGTCTTCGAAGAAATGAATATCCGCCTTCTCCTATGGACTTCAAGACTTGTCATACTCCGCTGGCTTCTTATGAAGGATGGATGAGGCGCATGTTGAATAATAAGGACATTAAAGCCAATTTGACCAAAGCGCAAATCCTCAATGCAGTCATGGCATCTGCTACTCTTGAAATTAAGAAAGATGATGCAGGCTTGATTACTTTCATTTCTCGGTGGCGCCCTTCTACTCATACAGCTATATCTAGATGGGGAGAGATGACTATTACTCTGGAAAGCGTAGCTGCATTGATGAACCTGCCTGTCGCTGGGAATCTTCATTATGAGCTTTCTGACATGGAATAACGTGATTATGATACTATACTCCAAAAGGTGGCAGAATTCGACGATCTGGACAAGGAGGAGAAAAAAGATACAAGATGCTTTTACACCTGGTGGGTATCAGAATGGTCTCCTGTAGACCCAGAGCCGGATCAGGAGTTGGAAAATGAGCTCAGCGTGATTGCATTCCTATCTTTGTGGCTATCCAGAGATGTATATGATGACGGTTCTGGAAAGAAAACCATAAGGGGTGTTCTGGTTAAGATTGCTATAAAGCTAGCAAAAGGCGAAGTTCTTCCCTTAGGTGCCTTGTTCCTTGGATCGTTGTATTCTCATCTGGACACCTTAGCAATGTATATGCATGTTTCCAACGGGTACAAGAAGGTAGAGTCGTATGTCCACTTCGCTTTTCTTCAGGCATTCTTGTGGGAACATTTCAAAAGTTATGCTCCTGTTCCTGCACCTTCGCTCAGCAATTTTTATGGTGGCTCGAGAATACTTCGTTGGCAGAGGAGGCGTCCCAGGACCGGTGCAAAACTCGTGGATATCTTTGATAATGTGTCTTCTATAAATTTCCGTCCATGGGGGCCGACCCACCCTTCCATTGTTCAGCCAAAAACTTTTGCTATTGCTTATGACGGTCCTGATGTTGTGTTGCGTACCGATGCCGAGACTATGAAATTTGGAGAACTTATTTATCTGATAAATGCATTCCGGGATATATCCCGTCTCTATTCAACGAAGCTCTTACCGTGACTCCGTACAACATTGACATGGCTGCTCGTCAAATGGGATTTGACCAGGGTGTTCCCTTTATTCGTCCTTCGGAGGTTTCGAAAGAACTTCTCCCGGTTATCTTTGATGCTGACATATTCTTGGCATCGCAGAGTCTTCCCTTCTGGCCTATTGGGAGAAACTCAGTGGTAACCGACAAGTATAAGGAATTTTGGAGGAAGCAACTGTTGGCTTTCCAAGAATTCTCGGAGGATGTTGTGACAGATTCCCGTGGTGAGCCATCTTCTGACGTCCTGAAGAAGCATTTCCGGTTGAAGCCACTTCCAGCCAAACGAACCAGAGCTGAGGATTGTAGTCCCCAAGCAGGAGAGAGATCTAAGAGGCAGGCATGTGGTTCGGTGATCCTCAATTCCTCCAATATGCAGGTATTTAAATCTCTTTCTGTTGATTCCTTCATTTCTCCAGAGTAAATTCTTCTAAGAGTGATCCTTGCTTGAAATCAGGGAATTCCGAAAGAGAATGTCTTCACAAGGTTGGCGCGCATTCAGAAAGAGAAGGTGGTAATGTTGGCCTTCATGTTGAGAAGTCTCGGCGGTACGATCTTTATCCGAGAAGTCCGCGCATCGATCTTCATCCGAGAAGTCTGGGCGGTACCGATCTTCATGCTGAGAAGTCTGGCGAAACCGCTCCTTTTTCAGACCATGACAGAGATGATGCAAGCTCGGTTGGACAAGGTGCCTCCATAAGTGATCTTGTTGATGGGGCCGTGATGGAAATAAGCACCCAGAGCGAAGTAGATATCGGGAGGAATGTAAGAGAGGTAGCATCCGCTATTGTTGAGGTGGCTCCCCTTGAAGAACGTTCTGAGCAGGTTACAATCAATAAAGTTGTCATGGCGACTTCTTCTGAAAGACCTCCTGCAACTGACAAGGCTCATGTGACTGGTGAAGTATTGGTAGCACAACCTGGAGCTTTGTTCGATCCTCCTTTCATTGTCCCTTATCCAGGTCATGTGTTGGTTGGAGGATTCAGTGTGCCGGCTCGGTTCAAAGAGTTGTACACGGTGATATGGGAGAAACACGGCCACATTGCTACCACTACGAAGCTCAAAAGTCGTCTTGCATTGGTCAACCGCGTTCAGGAGGCTTTATTTTCTATCCATGGGATGAGCGTTACAACTGGTCGAACAGTTTCTGAGGAGATGATTGAAGACTGGAAGTGCCATCGAGATGTGTTTGTGCAGTACGACTTCAATGCTCCTTGGTTCCTCAAAGGGTTCTCCAAGATTCAGGAGCTCCGAAATTACAAGATGAGGCCCCTTCGCAGAATGTGTTACTCGCCAGGAAGAAGATGTCGAAAAGTTATCTGAGGAGTTGAAGCTGAAGCATGCTGTACTTCAAAGGATGAAAGTCGCTCTTTCCCAGAAGGACGAGTTGCTGCTGAAGGACTTTCCTTGAAGTATTCGTGCCATATACTTGTCTCTTCTTTTAGATGTTTTTCTTTTTGAGTGATAGTGAGGATTTCCTTTCATAATTTGACTTAGGTTTTGAATTAATAGGTAATTGAATTGGTTTATTTTGAGATAGTTTTGTGAATAACTTTTCTGAAAGAGGTTATTTTAAATGGAATTTGCATCTTGGTCATGAATGATTGCACATGTCATATGAAATTTCAAATGTCGCATAAAAGGGAAGTATGAATGGAAACAAACATGGCATTTGATCATTGAGCCTCTTTCTCTATGTGCGGGATGTCAAGTCCCCAGTGAATTCTAAAACTATCTTTCTTGTAAAAATTGTTGAGTAGAACTTACTTGCTTTTGAAGCCTTACTTGTATCAAACCGAAGTAGCCTCTCTAAGGAAATCGTCCGCATTAATCTCCCAGATAGGGAAAGATATTCCTCTGAATTAAGCTTCTTCTGAACAATGCGTTTCAAAGCGTTGCATTCACTGGTAGGGTGGTGAAGGAACCAGTGGAAATGACAATACCTCGAGTCTATTACTTCTTGATCAGTTGGTGGACGCCATACAGAGGTAGCTCCACCTCTCTTTGCTTGCACCCACGCCTCCAAAGAACTCCAAAATCTTTTCCATTGGGAACGGAAAGTGTAGGTACTTCGAGTCTAGCTCTTCCTGTGTTCGTGGGCGTTGTGGTGTCTCTACATTGTTTTGATGTGGAGCACGTTTCAGAGATGAAGTTGGAAGACTTGTGAGTGCCATCATATCTGCGGATCACTTGCATGGGTAAATGGATGTGGAAGGTGTCGTAATATCACTGCTGAGTGATTGAATTGAACGCTCCAATCCTCTGTATTCACGTATTCCTTGATCGATCTCTCTTTCCTCAAGCATTTCTTCGCTTGGTTGACGGGTCGATGCGGATTGGACAATCTTCTGGGCTTCAACAAGAGTCTTGAGATATAAATCTTCTAGCAGGGCTCCGTAGGCTGCAGGCTCCCTTTCTTTATCTGGCAGACGTTGTAGTACTCCGGACAAGTCCTTTCCTCTGTGGAGTTGCCTCGAGTCTTCATTGTTGTCCGTACCATATTGTTCATCTTTCCTGAGTCTCCTGCAATTACGCGCCCTTTTTGCTTCTCCACTGGTAAAGGTGTGACCCCTGGCCAAGGATCTAGCGTTTCTCGTACTGTCTGAGTAGATGTCTGTCGACCCTCCTTGTAATTGTGATGTTATATCATTCAAAAGGCGGAATGTTTCGCTTTATCTTCTAGCGATACCAGCTTGATTTGCCAAGACATCTTCCAGCATTCTATCTATACTTCCCATGGTATTTGAACCACCTGTGGTTTCCTGGTGAGGATACATCGCGAGATGAAAACCGAAAAATTGAGAATTCAATTCTTTGGAACCGAGAGATCAACCTCCCACTGTGGTCGCCAATTGTTTATGGGTGAAAACTATTTATGCCGGTTTGGGTAATTTGGGGTGTGTGGATGAGAAATGAGTCTAAAACTTAAACAAATGCACTGCTCGGTGAGTGCTTGTAGATTCGAGAGATCAATCCGTGCAAGTCCGGCCTAAACCAAGAAATGGCCGTTCCAGACTTGTTTCGGTCACAAAGTGAAGGAGATGGGGTTGATCTTAGGGAGGGAAGCGAAGAAGGTGTTGAGAATGTGAAGGTGTTGGCTATGAATGACTTGTATCGTAAAGCCGAACCGGCGGCTTGTGGTGTAATCTATCGGTTCCGGTGTTTGAATACGATTGTATCAACACTTGCCTCTGTTGTCCTGGACTTGTTTCCTTGTTTTCTCTGTCTGTTTGGAAAATAGGGAGGAGAACCTATTTATACAAGTCTTTTAGCCTAACCTTCGTATCTCGTGGGAAGTGGAGAAAGTGGAGTGATGGAGTAGTGGAGTCGTGTGTTAGTGTCACACGACCAGTCTTGCCCACTTCCCCCATCATCACTAACCTTCCATGACTTCCTGACACGTTCTTGTGATGGCGCATTGCGCGCTGCACGCTGTAAACCGCCAGACCAATACCCCAAAGATGTATCCCCGGTTTGTGACATGATTGATGTCTCGAGTGTGTGGATCGTGGAACCCACGTAAAGTAGCATGTAATGCTAAATTGAATAACTGCCGTTATTCGGGAGGTCGATACTTGTGAAGTATCGTGTGTATTTTATGTGTCTCGCATCATGGTGTGGTAAAGTGACGGGTGGTGATTACCAAGACGCCTTATCGACCAATTAACTCCCGACTGTGGTTGTATAACCAATCCGGTGAAGTTGGACGGACGAGATGATCTTTGAGACACTCATCTGCGACCGTTGATGAAATTAGGGTTTTAGAGGAGGTGCGCAAGCATCCCTCTTCGGCCTGGTCGAATCCAAGCTTGGGATACGATTTTAACCAGGCTGATCATACATGCGTGTAGACGGCATGACGGTGTAGGCGCCTATACCCTATTACCTCACGAAAGTATGATCTGGGCCACTCAATTATTCCGGTGAAGTTGAGTGGTCGAGATCAATTTGTGACAGAAAACTGGTGCCGCAAGAGCCGCACATCATGCCATTTTCAGGCGCGCGTTCCAAGACAACCAATTCTTGGTCGATCTTGGCCGATCGGTCTGGAGTGTAGGTGGTAGGCTGGTGTTCACGCCTATACCTGACTGTCCCATGAAAACGTGATCTAAGCCACTCAAATCGTCCGGTGAAGTTGAGTGGTCGAGATCAGTTAGCAGTTTGGGAAGTGTGACCACGCTAGTTTGGACGCGCGTTTTGGGATAGCCAGGCATGATATGCCTTGGACGATCAGGTGAGTGGATAGACCGACCAGCGGTGGTCATACTGGTATGGCCGGACCTGCTTAATCTAATCTCGAACATTTCATTCGTGCCGGAGAAAATGGACGCTCGTGATGTTTAAAACCCTAATTTTGAGTTTCACGGCCGTGCGTCATGCTTTGTTCGGCGCACGAGGTGGGATGACCAACCATGGTTGGTCCTGACTGATTGGTCAGGTATGTAGGTGGGCCCTCGGTGATTGTGTTGACATGCTCTGGGCCCTTTGAATCTACATCTACACCCTCCATATATACCTGCGAAGATGGATGGTTGAGACTGTTTTGCGACACATGTAATATGCCGCAAACCCTAATTTAGGGTTTTCCGTCCATACCGCTCTGGTTTGGACATTTTGGCAAGCTATGCCAATCTTTTGGGGAGGCCGACCATGCGGGGTCCGCGTTGGTTCGGCAGTGAATATTCCATACCTGCTTGGGGGTTATGGAATTGATCTGGGCCATCCAATCATGCTGGTGAAGTTGGATGAACGAGATCATATCCAGACTGATACGGATAGTCCGGATGCTCAATCGGGCTAGTATAACACCGAGAGTTGCTCAATCGGGCTAGTATAACACACCGATAGTTGCAGCATGTACGGGTATTTCGTACATGCTTCATTATAATGCTTGGAGGTTCGTGTTGCTCTGTGGAGAGCAACACTCAGTCGTCATGCCGCAATGAGTACAGGAAATACAAGGCTGCTCACGCATTAATTAATAATGCTATAAATTCACAGGGTATATGGGATTGTTGCTACATGCTCCAACCTGGATGAATTTCGTGTATTTAATTCACAGAATGGGATTGTTGCCACATGCTCCATTCTAGGTGAATTAGTAAAGTGATGAAGTATTCAACACTTATTAACGGCTTTATCTTTTACAAGATGTTAGCGCATAATTTTCTGGTTTTTTACAATTTTAACCTTAAATGAAAATCCAACATCAACACCAGGTTCAAATATGCTCAATCGGGCTAGTATAACACACCGAGAGTTGTAGCATGTATGGGTATTTCGTACATGCTTCATTATTAATGCTTGGAGATTCGTGTTGCTCTGCTGAGAACAACACTCAGTCGTCATGCCGCACCGGTAATGAATATAGGAAATACAAGGCTGGATATGCATTAATTAATAATGATGTAAATTCACAGGGTATATGGGATTGTTGCTACATGCTCCAACCTGGATGAATTTTGTGTATTTAATTCACAGAATACTGGGATTGTTTCCAAATGCTCTATTCTAGGTGAATTAGTAAAGTGAAGAAGTATTCATCACTTATTAATGGCTTTATCTTTTGCAAGATGTTAGCCCATAATTTTGTCCTTTAAAAATTTAGCCTTAAATGAAAATCCACCATCAACAGGGAGTACTTTAGATTCGAGAGATCAATCTGTACAAATCCGTCCTAAACCAAGAAATGGCCGTTCTAGACTTGCTTCGGTCACAAAGTGAAGGAGAAGGGTTGGTTTTAGGGAGGGAAGCGAAGAAAGTGTTGAGATAAAAAATAGTTGATTCATATGTGTGTGGAAGAGTAGTTGTTTGACTTGTATCAGAAAGTGAAAGCTAACAGGAAGATGGGAAAGCTAGTAAGTGGTTTCTGAGTGTTGTATGCTCCTGACCAAAACTTGTTGTTCGGTAGAAATAGGTAAGACCTATTTATACAAGTCAAAGTGAAACGTACTCTGGTCTTGTAAGAAATAGAAACAGATGAGTAAATGGGAGGAGGTGGTAACCGGTAACGCCTGGAATTGATGTTCCATAACGAAGGAAAGCGTTTCACTATTACTCCATGTATTTACCAACCGCCTTATTCTTATGACACTTTCATGTAACGGGCGTAGTGTACGCCGCACGTTGTAAACCGCCAAACCTATACCCTCTATGAGCATCCCCCAGTTTGTGACATGTGTTAGATGTCTCGAGTGTTTTCATGGGAAAACTTGTAGCAAGGTGTTACGTGTGGCATGGTGGCATGCCAGTGTGGTAGAGTCGACATGGCTTTGCCAAAGAATAGGCGCGGCCAAATTTGGGGTTTAGATGTAAACCGTGATATTTTGGCTTTGGTCCGTAAGTTAGGTGGCGAACTTGAATGGTCGAGATCCGCATCTCAGAGGGAAGAATAGCCGTTGATTATTGCAACCTTCCGTTTTAGAATCCAGCGTTGAGCATGGCTTTTCCATAGAGTAGGCGCGGCCAAATTAGGGTTTAAGTGCACCGTGTGTTTTGGCTTTGGACCGCAAGTTCCCATGCGTCAGGTGGTGAACTTGTGTGGTCGAGAGCTGCATCTCAAAGAGAAGGGTATCCGTTGATTATTGCAACCCTTCGTTTTAGCAGCCAGCGTTGAGCATGGCTTTGCCATAGAGTAGGCGCGGCCAAATTAGGGTATAGGTGCAAACCGTGTGTTTTGGCATTGGGCCGCAAGTTGCCATGCGTCAGGTGGCGAACTTTTATGGTCGAGATCTGCATCTCAAAAAGAAGGGTAGCCATTGATTATTGCAACCCTTCGTTTGTAGCAGCCAACTTTGAGCATGGCTTTGCCATAGAGTAGGCGCGGCCAAATTAGGGATTAGGTGCAAAACGTGTGTTTTGGATTTGGGTCGCAAGTTGCCATGCGTGAGGTGGCGAACTTGTGTGGTCGAGATCTGCATCTCAAAGATAAGGGTAGCCGTTGATTATTGCAACCCTTCGTTTGTAGCAGCCAGCATTGAGCATGGCTTTGCCATAGAGTAGGCGCGGCCAAATTAGGGTTTAGGTGCAAACCATGTGTTTTGGATTTGGGCCGCAAGTTACCATGCGTCAGGTGGCGAACTTGTGTGGTCGAGATATGCATCTCAAAAAGAAGGGTAGCCGTTGATAATTGCAACCCTTTGTTTGTTGCAGCCAGCGTTGATCATGGCTTTTCCATTGAGTAGGCGCAGCCAAATTAGGGTTTAGGTGCAAACCGTATGTTTTGGCTTCGGGCCGCAAGTTGCCATGCGTCAGCTAGTGACTTTGGACGGCTAAGATCTGCATCTTATAGGGAAGGGTGGACGTTGATCGTTGCAACCCTTCGTTTTGGCTGCCAATGATGTGAAGGAGAGGCTGGCATGGTATAGGCGCGGCCAAAACTAGGGTTTGGTGCAAACCGTGGTGTTTGGCCTTGGGCCGCAAGTTGCCGTGCGTTAGGTGGCGAACTTGGATGGCCGAAATCTGTATCTCGAAGAGAAGGGTAGTCGTTGATTATTGCAACCCTTCGTTTTTGCGTGGAGACGTGGCTGGCATGGTTTGCCATTGGCACGGTGGTACGGCTGGCATGCCTTGGCGCAGAGATATTGCTGGCATGGTTTGCCATTGGCACGGTGGTGCGGCTGGCATGGTTGGCATGCCTTGGCGCAGAGACGTGGCTGGCATGGTTTGCCATTGGCACGGTGGTGCGGCTAGCATGGTTGGCATGCCTTGGCGCAGAGACGTGGCTGGCATGGTTTGCCATTGGCACGGTGGGAGAATTAGGGTTAGGTGTATACATAGGTGATGTCAGTTAATACTAAGGGTTCTGTCGTGGAACATGACACGTGTATAAAAAAAAAGGTACCCTAGTAATTCTTACGTAAATACGCTGATTGATTCAATAAATGCGCTATTGGTCATAGTGACGTCATGTCAGATGTACGGTTTTACGATTTTATCCATAAGCTAAAAACCACCATCAACATTAAGTCCCCTGCTTAGCTTGGAATAGGAGCGTTTTTGCGAGGTAAGTATAAGATGGTGACAGACAAGGACAAAATCGAAACAGCGGGTCATGAAAGATGACTAGGAAGATTCGTCTAACCTTTTTTGAGAGTGTTCTGAATTTCGTGATCCTTGTGTTGGATACCTTGCATGAATTCTGCTCGCGTCGTTACTGGATAGACCGTGAAATAGTAGATGCGATTGCTGCAGGTTTTGGCTTGGTTTGGCTACGCATCATCTTGGATGGGTTAAGGAATGTGGAGGCGTTGGCTTATCGAGTTGGTCAGTTTGGGATGGGAGCCGCAGGTATTTGCACGGCTTGGAATGGAGTCGCGGGCGTTGCGCAGCTTGGCTTGGGCGCGACTTGGTTAGGCGTGACGCGACTTGGCTTGACCCGGCGTGACTTGGCTCGGCGCGGCTCGGTGAGGCTCGGGCGTGACTTGGACGCTGGCGTGGTGCGGCGTGGGCTGCTGGGCTATCATGAGATGAGGCATGGCGCGGATTATTGATACCGTGAGGCTTGTTACTGCGGGCCCGGCTGCCTTCTTCCATGCGTATCTCGAATAGGAAATCCTTTCCTTATCTAAATCCCAAAAGTGTTACGTTGCCGATTCTGCTTTCAAACCTTGTTGCTGGCGTCAGAGAGGTAACAACGCGGGCAAGTGTGTCTCGAACACGTTCCTCCACGCTTTCTCACCAAACCTTAATTATTTCGCACGGCCAGGCATGAGACTTTTCCTTATTTTTGCTGGTAGAATAGGTTCTAATTAAAACCTGATATCACGCCTTAATTCGCGGCTAATAGGGAGCTTTCCTTTTCGGGACTTCGTCGCTCTGCTAGATATAAGAGATGATCTTGAACCCTTCATTCGCACAGAGTGCTTTGAAATTATGCCCGTCCCCTTTACAGGTATCATCTTCGTGTTTTTTTTTTTTTGGTTTTCCATTTTGTGTTTTTCTGATGTAGGTTGTTGGTGTAGACAAGGTGAAAACTTACCCCCCCTTCTATGGTTTTGTAGCGCATAATGGGATCTTCCAGTGACAGCCGCACCTCTAACTCTTCGGAGAAGAACTTCGGAATCGATGAAAACCAGTTTTCTTCTCATGAGGAGGCATTAGATAGAGTTGAATCTCTGTTCCGTGAAGCTGGTGGAATTATTCGGGACATACCTCCTACCTATCTAGGCGAAGTGCGGGTGCGTGTTCAGACATTCTTATCTTCGGTGAACATGGAGGATAAATGGGAAGGTGACGAAGCATCCCAGTGCGTTGAAAGGCTTCAGTGCAACAACACTTCTTCACAACCCAGTGATAGGGCGGAACGGTCTGCTTCTCGGTTGAAATGACGGAAGGCCGAGTTTGTGAAATTTTTAGAGGAAAACCCACGTAACTTCTCTGTTCAAGAAGGTGTCATAATCCCCGATTCTGATGTGGATGAATCAGGAAATCCTCCTCGAAAGGTTGCTGAGGAAGGTGACGCTGCATTCGATGAAACCGTAACAGCTTTCAGAGTAGACGCCGAAACTGTTGTTGGTGACATCGGGGGGGTCATGGTGGCGTATGCTGGGCCAATTGTTGAAGCGGACGTCGGGAAGTAGACGGATGATGTTGCTGCTGAGACGGCTTCTAGGTGGGACGTTGAGGCTTCCAGGCGGGACATTGAGGCTGTTACTGCTGATGCGGCCTTCAGATGGAACCTTTGCTGCCCGAAAGATTACTAGGGAAAGTGCTTGAAAGGGGATCTGACCGAGGATTTAGGAACTCGTGTATATGCTTTTTATGACTAGTTTCCGTTGTTATTGTTTTTACTTGTTGCGTAGTTGACGCTTCGCAGACTCATTTTCACCTTCTTCATATTTGTGGCGAAGCTAGGGTTTCGCCAATTATTATCTTGTTTGTGGTTTCACATCCTTGAATAAAGCTTCTTTTTCGAAAGACCCAAATCTTCCATAGAATAGGTTGCTCGACTTTCCATATTCGTATATTATTCCCATCAGAGCCTCGAACGATTGAATAAGGTACTTCTAGTACGTTTTTTTTTTCCCGAGATTCGGAAGACTCATTTGGAAGAAAATGTATGCTTTAAATAAAAACGAAAACCTAATGGAGAATGCAAGCGGTGCATTCATCTTGGGGAATACAAGTATCAAGTGGAAAGGGAAATGGCTGAGGAAGTACTAAAAGAAAGGTGTTGGAAGAGAAAGTAGCACAACTCCTTAGGTATTAAAAGGCTTGAGCTATCGCGAGTGAACTATCACGCCCTCCAGCTTTTCGGTGTTGATGCGCTTGCAATATCCACCCAGAAGGACGTCTGCCACCAGATACGGCTTGTCTTATTTTCCTTTGGGTAGATCAGTCCGGGCAGCTATCTTCACTGTTACCTTTCCGACTTGAAACGAAGTCGCTTTGACTACCATATCTCCAATCTGAAATGAGTTCAGGTGTTGTGCAACCGCTTGAATCTTGGTCTCGTCAGTTTCGACTGCAGTTTCCAGATCCTTGGCAAATCGCTTGAATGGCTCGGCACCCTATTCACATCTTTTGACAACGCCCATGCCGCCAATAGTATTGAGTCCCCATGACGGGCTAAGATAAGGAATGAATAGTGATTGAGAAGATCGTTCGACCAGACTTACTTGTGTTTGGAGCCTATGAGTCAGTGCCAACGGGTTTTCCACGGGTGATCGAATTCCGTCGATAAGTTGTTGACGCGGCTGTGGGTTGGACGGCTTGTTGGAGATTCTTTCGGGTGTCGACATCGGCAGAAGAGACGCTCCCAGTTTTGTTTTGTTGTCGGATACCCAGAGCGTCCCAAGATCATGTCGTAGCCTAGTTCTTTGACAATGTGAAACTTGCCATGCGTCATGGTGCCTTATATATTGATCTCGAGGTTAACGTAGCCTTGCGCATTCAAGGCTTCCCCCTTCGAGTTCTTGATCATGGACGGGAGATGGGTAGCTTCTTGCTTCAAAACTCCCGCAACTTTCAGAGTCTTGAAAGTAACGGTGTTGAAGTCAGAGGCCGCGTCGATTAGTGTGTTGTTGAATTCAATGCCTCTTAAGTAAGTCGTGGTCAGCAGTCCCAGTTGTGCTTTTCAGTATAGTTTCCTGATAGCGCTTGGGTTTTTTGTGCGGTTTCCGTGGTAGGGAAAAGTCGTCTGCCTGACACGATACGATTGAGAGCCATGAAAATATCTTGGCGCTACACCTTGGAAAAGTAGAGAATTTCGCATACATCCTGCATCATGGATTGTACAGTCTCGCGTACGGAGTCCCCGGAGACCCCGCAATTCCTCACCGGAAGTGAATCTCCATGTACTCCCTCGTTCCCCAGCTGAAGTTCTCTTGCCTCTACTTTTTCCTTAAAGATAAGTTTTAGTTTATTGCAATCATTGGTTGGGTGATGAACAAATCTGTGGTAGTGGCAATATTTGGAATTTGATAGTCTGATAACATCATCTTGAACCCACGCCTCTAGGAGTTCGATTACCTCCTCAATGGGAAATGGAAAATCCAAGACACTTCCTTCAGCTTCGTGATGACGCATGGGAGCTTTAGCGGCGGCTCTTCGTGGCAGAGCTGCTCGTCGTGCTGGCGCCTCGCGTTTAGGTTGCTGGTCTGTAACGGGGGCCTTCCTTTTTCCTCCCTCGTCTACCACACTCACAGGGGAGGGGCCGGAGTTGTACTGCTTGTTGATGAGACGTCTACTTCCGTGAGTTTCGCGCATGTATATGTCTTCGGTTCTGGTTGGTCTGGCCCTTTCTAATAATGCTGGTGCTGTCGTGGCTGATCGCTTGGCAGCTTCGTGGAGTTCAGAGAATGTCCGGGAACGTAGGTTTTCTAGCAAGGCGCGGTAAATGAGAGCCATACCGTTTATGCATGAATTCACCAATTTTTGCTCGGTCACGTTTGGGTCATGACAGTCTAGTGCTTGAACCCTGAATCTCTTCACGAACTCATTCGGATGTTCGTTGTCTCGTTGGTACATCCTCCCTAGGTCCGAGAAGGTAACTTGTTCGGACACGAAGACTAATTTCATGTAAAACGCGGTAACCATGTCACCCCATTTGGGCGCGATGTTGTTGTACCACGTGTATGCTCTTCTAGTAAGCGATTTCGAAAACTCCCTCAGACGGAGAACGTGATTGTATTTGTGTTCGCCCAGGGACTCCAGGAATCGAGAGATATGCTCTCGTGCATTTCCACTGCCATCGTACAGAGTGAATTGAGGAGAAGAGTACCCTCTTGGAAGAGGAATTATTTGTATCTCAGGTGGGTAAGGAGGTTGATGCTGATGTATGTCTATTTCATCGCTTTTGACTCGATTCCGAAGAAGTTGTTCCAAATCCTCTCGTGTGACAAAATTGGACGGCCGGCTTCTCTCCCGGTGGGGTTCCGCATGGATCCCCTCGTCTACGTCAATGCGTTCATTGAGGTACCGGCGCCAGGAGTGTTGGTGGTGTTTCCCATCGGCCCTAAAGGGCGTGACTCCTGTGGTAGCCGTTCTGTCAGAGCCTTGAGAAAGATGAGTACTTCTTTTTAAGTTGAGACCATGTCCGTTTGGGCTCAAGCAAGGATCTCATGTCGTTCCATCAAATCGGCGATGGTGGTATAGGGTCGGCTCCCTCTGGCTCCTCCGGTTTCTCATCCTGTTGGCGGTTGGAGGTGCCATGCTTGACGAGGCATTAGGGGCGGTAGAGGCAACTCTGGCCATGGTGATCGGTGGTGTAACACCTGGAGGAGGGCTTTCGGTGTTGCCAGGATTGGCAGGTTGCGTAGAAGCATTAGAGGCGGCAGCGGCTCTGGCCCTGGTGACCGGTGGTGTAACACCTGAAGGAGTGCTTTCAAAGTGATGTTGGGCTCGGTAAGTGGCATAGTGATGCCATTTGGAAGGAGCGTTAACACCGGGGGACGATTCCGTGTTAGTGTTCTCGTGGCTCGCAGCTGATCCGGATCTGAGTTCCACCATGTTGAAGTTGGGATTAAAAGACGAGATTGAAAGCTGAAAATTGATATTGTAACCGAAAGATCAATCCTCCCGCCGTGGTCACCAATTATTTAAGGGTAAAAACGGTTTCTGCTGATTTCGGTAATTTCGCGTGAGTGGGTGAGAAACTGAGTCTAAACCTTACACAATGTACTGCAAGGGAGTACTTTAGATTCGAGAGATCAATCTGTACAAATCCGGCCTAAACCAAGAAATGGCCGTTCCAGACTTTCTTCGATCACAAAGTGAAGGAGAAGGGTTGGTTTTAGGGAGGGAAGCGAAGAAAGTGTTGAGACCAGAATAGTTGATTCTGGAAGAGTAGTTGCTTGACTTGTATCAGAAAGTGAAAGCTAACAGATGGGAAAGCTAGCAAATGGTTTCTGAGTGTTGTATGCTCCTGACCAAAACTTGTTGTTCGGTGGAAATAGGTAAGACCTATTTATACAAGTCAAAGTGAAACGTACTCTGGTCTTGTAAGAAATAGAAACGGATGAGTAAATGGGAGGAGGTGGTAACCGGTAACGCCTGAAATTGATGTTCCATAATGAAGGAAAGATTTTCACCATTACTCCATGTATTACTAACCGCCTTATTCTTATGACACTTTCATGTAACGGGTGTAGTGTACGCCGCACGCTATAAACCGCCAAACAAATACCCTCTATGAGCATCCCCCAGTTTGTGACATGTGTTAGATGTCTCGAGTGTTTTCATGGGAAAACGTGTAGCAAGGTGTTACGTGTGGCATGGTGGCATGCTAGTGGCCATGGTAGAGTCGACATGGCTTTGCCAAAGAATAGGCGCGACCAAATTTGGGGTTTAGATGCAAACCGTGATATTTTGGATTTGGTCCGTAAGTTAGGTGGCAAACTTGAACGGTCGAGATCCGCATCTCAGAGGGAAGAATAGCCGTTGATTATTGCAACCTTCCGTTTTAGCAGCCAGCGTTGAGCATGGCTTTGCCATAGAGTAGGCGCGGCCAAATTAGGGTTTAGTTGCAAAGCGTGTGTTTTGGCTTTGGGCCGCAAGTTGCCATGCGTCAGGTGGCGAACTTGTGTGGTCGAGATCTGCATCTCAAAGACAAGTGTAGCCATTGATTATTGCAACCCTTCGTTTCAGCAGCCAACGTTGAGCATGGTTTTGCCATAGAGTAGGCGCGGCCAAATTAGGGTTTAGGTGCAAACCGTGTGTTTTGGCTTTGGGCCGCAAGTTCCCAAAAATTGATGTAATTTTGAAAGTTGTTTGTAAAGTGGTAAGAAAGATGTTCGTTCAACTCGGGCTTGTAAATGTTTGATTTAAGAAAATACTTAAAAAAAAGAAAATATATATACTCGGGATTCCACCATAAACTCATTCATGCGATTCATATATTTATTCCAAACAATTATAGCTCAAATAAAATATTGACTCTGTTTCTTTGCCAAGGTAGATTTTTGAAAAGCAATGACTGTATATCTAAAGCATGGGATATCAAAAGACTTAACCTAAGTATAACCCATCAATTGAAATCACAACCATTCAATAAAAACCATAAAACAATTAATAATCCATGCAAAAAGTCATGAAAGAATTAAATATAATTACCACACGCATGAAATATGGCTTCCTCCGTCATCCCAGTGTTGGGGTTTAGCTCCCATATTATTCACGTGCTCAAAATAATTGTTCATAGCTCAAATAGGTGAAAAACAAGAGAAAACTAATAAAGCAGACAGTTTGCAACGCTGTAACGGCGTTACAAACAGCTCTTACAACGGGTGGTGAACTGTTACAGAGAAAAGATGACAAGCTTATGATATATGTGATCTAAGATTGTTAAACAACGATACTTTTTTTGTGCTGTTTGAATACGACTGCTTCTGCGACTGTTCTCGTCCGCCCAATGTTCTCCAGCTCGTCTTCTTCTTCACCAGCAGAGAAGATTCTCTGCAACTTCTTCTTTCTTCCTCTGCAACCTCCCTTAGGTCCCCAAAACTCTCGACCCACCCCTCGACAACTCCCAGAACCTCTATTTATCCACAACAGGCCCCTAAATCCCCGAACAAATCCGAGAATATTTCTTTCAACTTTCAGCGGAAGTCACGTGGGTTTTTCTTCTCTATTGGCTTATTTACGCGTTCAAGAGTTGTAAAAACTCTTTCCAAATCTGATAGAACCAAATATAACAAGAATGTACCTTTCCCAGTTCACGTAACTTCCAAAGATATCACCATAATCCCGATAAGTTATCTCTTTCCCTGTGTTGATGAAAGTCCGGTGATCTTCCCTTTTTTATGTGCACGAACCATATAGCCTCCCTGTTTTGTCGAGACAGGTACGTAGCAATCCAAATCACTGAAAAACTCCGACTAAATCTCTTTGAAACTTTCCCATAAAAGCCGAGAATATTCCTCCACCCCTGTTTTCCATGAACCGATTATCCAGCCAAATGTACTCGATCCAAACACATGTACCAACCCTGTTTGGTCAACTTGAGTCCAGCCCAACACAAATCCGAGATTGAATCTCGTGAGAACTCTGCCAAATTCGAACCCTAAATTATGCCCGTGAACTGTGAACTTTTCCCGCCAAATTCTGGATTTGAAATGTTGAAGAAGACCCCCCCCCCCCCTATCCAGTTCGGGTCTGCCAATAGTAGTGCCCTGGAAATGGATGCCCCTTATCCATCCGAGGGGTGCCTTTAGCAATTCCTCTTGGGGTGCAAATATGACTTTTCAGGGGTGCCTCCAATGTATTCCCGGGGTACCTTTAACACATATTATGGGTTCACTTTTTGAGCCAATTTTGCCGCATAATCCTATTTCTCCAAAAACACCTACAAAGACACAAAAAGCCATAATAAATACAAAATCGAGCACTAACAATATATACAATTGAGATTATATCAGACACAAAAATGTGTCTATCATCAGGTGGCGAACTTGTGTGGTCGAGATCTGCACCTCAAAGAGAAGGGTAGCCGTTGATTATTGCAACCCTTCGTTTGTAGCAACCAGCGTTGAGCATGGCTTTTCCATAGAGTAGGCGCGGCCAAATTAGGGTTTAGGTGCAAACCGTGTGTTTTGGCTTTGGGTCGCAAGTTGCCATGCGTCAGGTGACGAACTTGTGTGGTCGAGATCTGCATCTCAAAGAGAAGGGTAGCCATTGATTATTGCAACCCTTCGTTTGTAGCAGCCAGCGTTGAGCATGGCTTTTCCATAGAGTAGGCGCGGCCAAATTAGGGTTTAGGTACAAACCGTGTGTTTTGGCTTTGGGCCGCAAGTTGCCATGCGTCAGGTGGCGAACTTGTGTGGTCAAGATATGCATCTCAAAGAGAAGGGTAGCCGTTGATTATTGCAACCCTTCGTTCTTAGCAGCCAGCGTTGAGCATGGCTTTGCCATAGAGTAGGCGCGGCCAAATTAGGGTTTAGGTGCAAACCGTGTGTTTTGGCTTCGGGCCGCAAGTTGCCATGCGTCAGCTGGTGACTTTGGACGGCTAAGATCTGCATCTTAGATGGAAGGGTGGACGTTGATCGTTGCAACCCTTCGTTTTGGCAGCCAATGATGTGAAGGAGAGACTGGCATGGTATAGGCGCGGCCAAAACTAGGGTTTGGTGCAAAAAGTGGTGTTTGGCCTTGGGCCTCAAGTTGTCGTGCGTTAGGTGGCGAACTTGGATGGTCGAGATCTGTATCTTGAAGAGAAGGGTAGCTGTTGATATTGCAACCCTTCGTTTTGGCGTGGAGAAGTGGCTGGCATGGTTTGCCATTGGCACGCAGAGAGCGGCGGGTATGGTTGGCATGCCTTGGCGCAGAGACGTGGCTGGCATGGTTGGCATGCATTGGCGCAGAGACGTGGCTGGCATGGTTTGCCATTGGCACGGTGGTGCGTCTGGCATGGTTGGCATGCCTTGGCGCAGAGACGTGGCTGGCATGGTTTGCCATTGACATGGTGGGAGAATTAGGGTTAGGTGTATACAGAGGTGATGTCAGTTCATACTAAGGGTTCTGTCGTGGAACATGACACTTGTATAAAAAAAAGGTACCCTGGTAATTCTTACGTAAATACGTTGATTAATTCAATAAATGCACTATTGGTCATAGTGACGTCATGTCAGATGTACGATTTTACGATTTTATCCTTAAGCTAAAAACCACCATCAACAGCTGCCTTCTTCCGCGGTGGAGCGGCCTGATGTGCTGGCGTTGCACGCTTGGATTGTTGTTCTGTTGCTGGAGGGGCTAGTGTTATATTGCTTGTCGATGAGGCATCTGTTTCCGAGTTTCACTTGCATCTTCAACCTTGGCTGGCCTGGTTCTTTCCAACAATGTTGGTGCTGTTGTGGCCATTTAGCAGCCTCATGAAGTTCAGAGAACGTCTGGAATCACAGATTCTCCAGTAAGGCACGGTAGATGGGAACCATACCATTGATGCAAGAATCCACTAATTGATGTTCGGTCACATTTGGGTCGTGACAGTCCAACGCTTGAATCCTGAATCTTTTGACATAATCATTTGGATGTTCATTGTTTCGTCGAAACATCCTCCATAAATCTGAGAAGGTAATTTTCTCAGACACAAAGAAGTACTTCTTGTAGAAAGGCGTAACCATGTCACCCCAGTTGGGTATGTTGTTTGGTGCAATGCTGTTGTACCAGGTGTATGCTCGTCCGGTAAGTGACTTTGAAAACTCCCTTAAACGGAGAACATGGTTGTATTCGTGCTCGCCCAAGGATTCCAAAAATCGAGAGACATGTTCACGCGCATTACCGATGCCGTCATATAAGGAGAATTGAGGAGAACATTATCCTCTCGGGAGAGGAATTCTTTGTACTTCAGGAGGATACGGGGGTTGATGTTGATGCATATCTGCAGAATCACTTTTGTCTCGGTTTTGAAAAAGTCGTTCCAAATCCTCTCTTGTGACAAAATTGGACGGATGATTCCTCTCCGTTGGAGCCCCCGAACGAGTCTCTTCATCTACAAAGGTGCGCCTTGCTGAGGCATCAGCGCCAGGAGTATTGAAGGTGTTCCTCATTGGCTCTGGTTGGCGCGGTTCATGTGGTAGCCGCTCCGTTGGTGCCTTGAGGAAAAGAAGCACCTCTTTCTAAGTCGAAGCCATGTCCGTCTGAGCCCTAGCAAGAACTTCCTGTCTTTCCATAAAATCAGCAATAGTAATATGGGATCGGCTCATTCTGGCTCCCCCAGTCTCTCGTACTGATGGAGTAGCAGCGGCTCTGGTGAAGGTTGGAGATAAAACGTTTGAAGAAACGTTGGGGTGGGGGGTGGGGGGTGGGGTGGGCAGCAGCGGCCCTGGCTCTGGTGACTGGAGGTGTGACACCTGAAGGAACGTTTTCCGCGGCAGCGGCTCTGGCTCTGGTAACCGAAGGTTTAATGCCTGAAGGAACATTCTCCGCGCTGCTGGCGTTGATAGGTGGCGTATTAACGCTACTGGAAGGAACGCTGGTACCGAGAACAATTTCAGCGCTAGTGTTTTCAGGGTTTGTTGCTGACCCGGACCTGAGCTCTACCATCTTGAAATTGGGATTGAAAAAATAAAATTGGAATTGCAACCAAGAGATTAATCTCCCACTGTGGTCGCCAATTGACTGTGGGTGAAAACTGTTTCTGCTGATTTTGGTAATTTCGGGTGTGGGTGAGAAACGAATCTAAACCTTAAACAATGCACTGCACGGGAGTACATTTGATTCGAGAGATCAATCTGTACAATCCTGGCCTAAACCAAGAAATGGTCGTTCCAGGCTTGCTTCGGTCACAAAGTGAAGGAGAAGGGTTGGTCTTAGGGAGGGAAGCGAAGAGAGTGTTGAGACTTAATCATTGATTCTCGAAGGTGTGGTTTGTTTTATGACTTGTATCGGAAGTAGAACTAGTTATTAGAATGGAAAGCTACCAGGTGATTTCTAGATACTGTATTGTTGCCGACCAAAACTTGTTGTTTGGTAAAAATAGGTGAAGCCTATTTATACAAGTCATATTGAAACGTACCTTGGTCTCGTAGGAAGTGGAAACGATTGAGTGGTGGAAGAATAGAGTAACATGTAACCGTCAGACGTTATGCTTCCATAATGAGGGAAGTGAATTCTTGTAACCGTCATTCATTACGCTTCCATGATGAAGGAAATGAATTGTTTACACCGTTACTTTTCACCACCACTAATTGTCCTACTTCATGACACTTTATTGTAACGGGCGCATTGCACGCCGCACGATGTAAACCGCCAGACCAATACCCTGATGAGTATCCCCCAATTTGTGACATGTTTGATGTCTCGAGTGTTTTCGTGAAAACGTGTAGCAGGTTGCTATGTGTGGCAATTCAAAGTCAAGAGACTTTGCCATAGGAAAATAGCATGTGATGCTATTAGGCTTGCCTTGGTCGGCCACCTAAAACTTCCCACAAGTCTGTCAGTTTGGTGGCGAACTTGAATGGCTGAGATTACATCTCGTGAGGAAGGGTAGCCGTTGATTATGGCCACATCTTTGTTGTGTAACAAAGTGGCGCCATTAGCATAGTGGCACCTGGCGTAGTGGGTTTCCTGGGACTTGCCGCAAGTCCGTCAGTTCAGTGGCGAACTTGGATGGCTGAGATTGCATCTCACGAGGAAGAGTGGTCATCGATTATGACCGCATCTTGTTGTATAGCGAAGTGGCGCCATTGGCATAGTAGCGCCTGGTGGAGCCATGGCATAGCGACATGCTAGTGGAGTTGTGGCATGGCCATGCCTGTGGCGTTGTAGCATGGCCAAAGCTAAGGTTTGGCTCCGTGGCCAAAATTAGGGCTTGGCTAGTGGAAAATGAATTTTTTAAGTCTGTTAGGGGATTATAATAACGACTTCCGAAGGTAATCTCTATAAAATGGGCTTCCCATGGTAGACGTTTTGGTGATAAAAACAAAAAGAGCTCCCGCGAAAGTCTTAATATATGTTGGTCATTTAGGAAAAATAAAAGCATCCACGTGTACTCTAATTAAGTCTGTGTGAGAAACTAGTTTATGTGGTCCCTCTTTTTCTCGGTTTGCTCTTCTTTCATTATTACTCTCTCAGTTTTCTCTCACTATTCTTTTTTAATTTCTCCTATTTTCTCTTTCCACTTCTCCATCTTTATCTCCTCCATGAAGAAACATCTCCTTCAAGAAAACCCCTCTTCTACAATGGCGAAACCAAAAAATATCCAGTGATTTCGCTTCTATGTCTCCTAAAACCAAACCCCTTTCTCCATATTCTTTATCTCCTCCAGAAACCCAAATTCTCTAACAAATCCAAAGATAACAGTTTGTTTCTCAACATCAAAACGAGAAACCCTATCTTCTGAACTATATTCATCATCATTAAACAAAACCCCTTACTTCATCTTCTCACCATCTCTTAAAAAACCCAAAATTTCCAATTTCAATACCCTAATAGTCCTTCACTTCACCAGATCTATTCGAGGTCGTCTTAAACAAGCGATGAAAGGCGAGTTTAATGTTTTGTAGATGAAAGAGAAGATATTTATGATGCCAATTTTTTCTTTTTGAGGTAATATACTGCAGAGATTTTACACAAAGGTTTTGTTATTTTCTATTTTTTTCTTCAATTTTGATTTTTGTTTTTGTTTTTATGATGATGATTAATTAGTTGATGTTGTTATTTCAGTTTAGACATTTAGTAGACAAAATTAAGGTTTCCTAAAGCTGCCCCATGGTTCAGACATTTTGGAACTTACAAATATTTGAACATCAATCTGGCCAGGAAAATATCCAGCTTTCGGTGATAGTTTTTTCTTCTCTATGTTTTTTATAGACATCTTATGTTTTGTTTCAGATCTATTCTTTGATGTTGATTTGATTACTAAAATTCTTTTTGTGTTTTTATTTTCGGTGATTCAGGTATTGTAATGGACAGTAAATGCAGCTAAGAAGTTTGGGTTTGGAATTTTGAGTTTTAGAGATGTTTTTTAGTTGTCGAATTTCTTAATTTTTTCTTTTGATTGCTTGTTTGATAAAATGTACCTGGTTTTAGCCCTTGGGTTAGTTTTATGAAATAGGGTTTCCTATGAATCTTTATGGTGGATTTTTTGGTGTTTGATGCTTGCAGGGATTTCTATTGAGGATAAGAAGAGTAGTTTATGTAAGTACTAATTTCTCAATTGATGTTTTTTTTTGTGTGTTTGATGGTCATTAGAAATGTCTGCATCCTATGTTTGGTAACGATCTAAAATCTGTTGTGATTCTGGTCTTATAGTGAGTAATTTGATATGATCTATGTGTTGATAGCATTGTGAGAATGGTGTTTGAATTATTTTAGCATATGATTTTGAATTTGTTTCTTACTGAATTTGTTTTATGTTGAAGGATTGGAAGTCTAATGGAAAAGGTTATGTCGCATACTGTAATTGGGTTTGTAGACTAAGGAATTCGAAAAGTTAGCATATACCAAGTGGCCTGAGAACAGCTGACCAAAAGTTAGTGTATCTACGATCATATGTTGTTTCTTTTTGGTTTTATCTTTTATGTAACAATTGTAATAGTCTTGCAAAATGCTAGATGGACTTTTTAAATATTTTTTATGAATCTTTAACTGTTTCTTGTGGTATGTACAGATAAGATTGACATGAGTTTGGCTCTTCTCAAGTTTCCACACCTTAGACAATCAATACTCTCAGGTAGATAATTATTAATGTTAGTCTTGTGAGACGTCCTTTTCATATTGGTGATGTTGTTTTATTCGTTTAAAGGATAGTACAGTATGCTTCAAATGGTTATTACTTTATTTCATTTAAATGTGTCAACGTAAGCTCTCATTTTCATTGACCTTTGATAGGGATTATGTATTTTATCATATATGTTGTAATTAACATTTTTGATTGGGGTTTCTACATTTCCCCGATGGGTTCATTTTTAGGGTCATCTTTTCTCGTCTGGAAAAGCTAATGGAGCCGTTGGTGGGGTGACAGTTGTAATGTAAACGATGAAGGACCTTCGAGTATAAAAGTAGAACTTTTATCACAGCCAAAAAGTAGTTTAAGGCTTTAACATTTTTATTTGTCTATTACTGAGATACCTTTTTTTAAAACTTTCCCTGACTTGAAAATGATTGTTCGATTGTTTGATAATTCATGACGAAAACAAGAAGGTTATCATATCTGCTCCCAACAGGGATGCTCCCATGTTTGTTGTTCGTTTCAATGAGAAGGAATACACCTTAGACAACAAACATTCTTTCAAAACGCTAGTTGCACCACCAATTGTCTTGCTCCTGTTTATGAGGTTTGGTTGCTCGCCTTAATCAAATTATATTTTGTACCTTTATACTAGAGCTGAAGATGGTAAAAAGGACAATATTCATTGGCTGGATATTATTTTAATGGAAGTTATCGTCGATAAATGTTCACCAATTTTTTTTATTTCTCGCTTTGAGCATTTCGAAATCGAACATCAATAACAATATAGCGCCAGAGAGTAGTTTAACTTTATTTTAACAACAACCAATGTTCGGTACTCCTTATAAAAATCTAGTATTTTGTTCCAAATTTCTTTTTATGCATCTTTCCCTTTAGATTTTGCTCATCGACGACTCTATATTGTTGCTTAAATAGCGTAAATGAGGTACAAAATATTAGTCACTAAGCTGTTTGCTTTTTCTATTTTCAGGAAACTCTTCTTGATCATAAATATTTGCTGACATCTGGTAGTCTAAATGAGCTTGTTGGAGGACTACCCTAAGGTCATTTTGCTGCTTTTGAATAAAGTCATTATTTATTTGCATCTTGGTTTTGTTTGGTAGAACCTGCACACACTAAGGTTATTTATTCTAGTTTTAATGAACTCATTATTTTTTTTGCATCATCAACAACGCCAGCATGTCAATACCTTGCTGCACTTGTGAGAGGAAAGGGAAAAAATTATTGCTTATGAATTTAAGTGAAATGATTAGAGGACATTGTCAAATACATTTGAGCTTCTAGTATCCTTTTTGAAACTTTTATATTTTCTGTACTTTCCAATTTATATGTATGCAGACTGCACTTGTTCACGACTTCAATTTTTTTACAGAGTGCAAAGGTAGTAAAATTCAGCAGTACATCCCTAGTTTCTCTTTCGTCGCGTGTCTTCTTTCAACAAAGTGTATTATGCATCTGATATCTCTTTATGCAGTTCTCGCTGTCCATTTTGAATCTACTAATGGACCAGATTATTTTTTTGGTTGCTATTGTAGGTTGGTAATTTCGTTATATGCCTGAAATTGGAGCCACTTAACATTGTAGCACCTCTGATAGTGCTGCTAGAATTGAAGGGATGTGGTGTTTTATCCGAAGCATCCATTCGTTGTTCTTGTCTGTTAACGTTAGATGCTATCACATTGATGTTCTTTGATTTATCCTATACTTTCTAGTTGAACTTTACAACCTGTTTTCGGTTCGTGCTTGAAATTGAAGGTAGCTTTCCACATTGATCCCTTCTCTTGTAAACGAAGGCATAGATGGTACAGTATTGCATTCAACTTCGTGTTGAAGCTTTATGGTAGTTAAGCTCGTAATAGAAATATAAACTTTAGCATTTGAAGTTGTCAGATTTGGAATTTTAGATGGTTTAAGTTGTAAACTGTTGGCACCTTTTAATACAAATTTAATTTTAAAGTTATCAATTTGATTTTTTTGACTAATACAGTTTTAAAGTATATATTAATTTAATAGTAATTCAGCTTTTTATTTTCAGATATAGCTGAATCAGCTTTTGATTCAGCTGAATCAATTTTTTTTTATAAAATATGTTCAATATAAACGGCTGCTTATATCAGTAGTATAGATAGACTGTCCATGATAGTCGTTTCTGAAAAGATTCAAGTCCTCCCAAGCGCAGTCGTTTTGAGAAATAAGTCTACATATTAAGGGCTCCCAGACACAGACGTTTTTAGTGATTCTAAGGCTTTTGCTGGCAGACTTTTTATTTTGATTTTCCACTAGTGGGCGGCGTAGCAAAGGCTAGGATTTGGCGCTGTGGTAAGAATTAGGGATTGGCGACATGTCCAAGGCTAGGATTTGGAGCCGTGGTAAGAATTAGGGCTTGGAGACGTGGCCAAGGCTAGGATTTGGTGCCGTGGTAAGAATTAGGGCTTGGCGGCGTGGCCAAGGCTAGGATTTGGCATCGTGGTAAGAATTAGGGCTTGGCGGCGTGGCCAAGGCTAGGTTTTGGCGCCGTGGTAAGAATTAGGGTTTGGCGGCGTGGCCAAGGCTAAAGTGGCATGCTACTGCGGTAGAGTGTAATGTTGGCATGTCGATCAATATGTTGTTGTGGTAAGGCGCGTTTGGCTTGCCAGTTAGTATGGTGGCGCGGCAGGGTGCGTTTGGCCTTTAATGTATGGTGGCAAGTTTGGAGCGACTTGATTGGCCGAGGAAAGGGGTCAGCCAAACATAAGGCGTGGCTACACTTCGGTGAGAGTGTGGCGGCTTTAGAGCGACCTGATTGGTCGATGGGAAATGGGTATGGAGATCAGCCACAACTTATGTGCACGTGGCTAATTTGAGGCGACACGATTGGTCGAGAGAAATAGGGACGGTTTAGGAAGGGGCGTGTCCAATGGCAAGTGGCAACAGTTGGCCTAAGGCATGTCCACGCCTATCTTTGCTGCTGCGGCTCCCTGTTTTCTGATTCTGAGCAAGGCTTTGCACCTGCTAATCCATGGCAGATTAATTACCTAGTTTTCCTAGGTTTAATTTCGACAAGCAAGGTCTGATATACTGCGCGAGGCGCAAAAACCCTAACTTCTGCAAGTTAGTCAGGTCAATTGATTGAATTCTATGTGTTGACATAGAGTTCTTTTAAGTTCATTACCAGAGAGCAGCATGTTTTTTCTGATTGAATACCTTATGCAAAGACCTTATCCTTGATACTTGGAAATTCGTGCTACTCTGCTGCGAGTGAACACAAATCGTCATGCCATATCAACATTAAGGGTTCAAATAGGAGAACATAGAATAAAAGGCATTCAAAGGAACTTATATTAAGTGAATATAGGCGAGGCGCCGAAATTTACAGAACATCTGGGATGGTTGCTACATTCGCCAATCTGGATAAATTTCATGTAAGTATATTGAACGGCTCAATAAATATGCCGGTGGAGAGGTTAGCACTCACGGCACCGTTTCCTTACAGAGTGACGTCACATCAGATGCAAGGTTTTACGATTTCAACCCTGAGCTAAAAACCACCATCAACAATAGTCTCCAAATCAGGGTTTGCAATCAATGTTACCTTGGTAACAAAGCATTCAATATTCACCGTTAGATGAAAACCTAATTAGATTCAAGCTAATATCTTTCAACCGTTAGATCGAACTTAGCTTGTCATACACAAATGAAATGTACCAACATTTAGATAAAGGTAACCGTACCTAAACGTGTGCACTTAGTTGGTTCAACAATAGTTAACCGAGGTTATCCATATGAACACTTTCATATCAACCTTATTCATCTTCTTCACAACTAGTTAAAATGACTCAAATGAAACTAGTTAGAGAGTTTTTCAGTTGTTTATATTCTCATAGAAGTATACAAGACACAATTGAAGCAAAATTGATTTTGATTCACTCGAATCATTTCAAGAACATTATAGCCACAGTTTACAAAAGATTGCATTCCTTAATATATAAATATATTAGTTCATGAACAAACCGATTTTAGAACATATCCTACTCAAGTACGCAAACGTGTACGCATACTCAAGTAGTCGGACTGAGTTTGGTTTCGCCAGTACACGAATGGTACGCATACTAGTACACTTCCAAACTCCAGCAGAAATTCACGGGACCTGAACTTACGCCAGTACACGTACGGGTACGCATACTTAGTTCTCGGACTTTCATTCACCAACTAGTACGTGTACGAGTATACATACCATGGTTCCCGGACTTGGACTTTACACAAATGTGAATACACACACTATGTTTATATCCAATCATGGTTACATGTTCTAAACTCTCATTTCAATCATTGCAATATTCTTAGAGGACGACAATAGATGTCTCACACAACTATTAGCTCCAAAGCAATTATCAAGTGATCGAATGATCAATACGAAACATTCCGAGTCTACACCAAATGATTGTCTCACACAAATCATGTAAGATGTTACAAGGAGATTTTCACATGATCATCTTTTGACTTAAGCCAAGGATAAAATATGAACTTGGTTAAAGCAAAAGCTTACCAACACATATTTTGAGAAATAGATAAGCGAGATAAACTCATCTCGAAATATCAAATGTGTATAATTGAAGTCTATATAGAAATACGACTTTTGTCTCAGATAGGAGATAGAGTAGATAGACTTTTGAGTGACAGATGAGTTCGGTCTCCTTATACCTTTTGTTGATGAAGTTCCACAAGTTCCCTTGAGTAGTTCTTCGTCTTCATTCGATGAACGTCGTGAAGTCTAAAGCTCAACTACACTTTTTATCCTAATCCGAGACTTAGCTATAAGTAGACTAGAAGTCAAGACTTATAGTTTTGGCAACTAAACTTGATAAACAAGCTTGAGATAGCAACGCTTGCGAGTTCGACCGAGCAGTGCTCTAACACCCAGGATAAAACAAAATTAACTATTGTGGTTGCATTTTGTGCCGCTCGTTTTGCAAAGACGTGAAGTGGGGATACCGGCCATCGGAAATGATAATTTACTTCTAAAGAAATTCTAAAATAAACCTCGATAGAGATAAACTGGTGGGGCCCAATTTAATCACATCAATCCCAATGCCAGAAGAGCACACCAAAGGCCATACGATTTCCGTAGGAAGAAATCACCGTATGTTTCTCCGAGTGTCTAGAATTGTTCCACCATCCATAATGTTTTTTGGGTCTATGATTTTGCTGATGTGTGAGGTTGAGGTAGGATTCCAATTAGGGTTGTCAATGGGTCTGGATCATCCTGGATACCACTAAACCCGGACCCTACTTATAAAAGTCGGGTCCGGTTCCGGGTCAGGTCTTAAATTTGTGGACCTTGAATCGGACCTGTGAAAAATCCCGGGTACTCGTCGGTTTCGGGTACCCATTGGGGAAAACTATTAAAAAAATCTCAAAAAGTCAATATCTTTCTTCTTTTGGCTTAAATTTAAATTATTTTTATAAAAATTTATTATTATTTCTTTATTAATGTACTAAATAAAGATTAGATGTGAGGAAAAAAATGAAAAATGAAAAAAATCAAATCCAGAACTAGAAAAATACTTATAATTTTGCTAAACAGATGAATAACCTTGTACCTAATACCCGCGGGTAGTACCTGTTAAGATTCGGGTCCAATTGGCTAATTACACATCGGGTACTAAGTTGTTAATGAGTCCGACTTTAGGACTCGGAACCGGACCGAAATCAACAGGTTCCGATTCCGGATAATGGGTACCCATTGATAGCTCTAATACGTGTGTATACCATGTACCAAGTCCCGTGTCTACTCGAATTTATTTTTGAAATTTTTTTAGGAATCTAAAAAGAAATTTTTTAAGTGTTTTATTTATAGGAGGATTCCTTTTCGAGTTTATGTAAATGAGTTCTAAATGAAAATGATATGTATATCATGACGGGAAGGAGTTGCGTAAACCAAATCTTTACCATATTCGAGAAACAGAGGTTCACTAATATCAATATGTTCTTCTATTATAAATGAAATATTGGTATAAATAGATTCAGTATATGTAGATGATGATGGAACATAATCTATGTTGTAGACGTGATACATAACGTTTTTCATAATATGAATCATATGACTTAATGTGTTCATTTCAGTGGCATGATATAGATGCTCCTGAATAAACTTACGATCAATCAATAACTTTTTCCAAGTCTTGTTTACACACCTGAATCGCCCAACTGACTCCACGAGCAACCTAACACAGATATCCAGCGTGACATCATTTGGGAGGTTCACTATCACTGCAATTAAAAATAAACCACATGAAATTAGATTAGGTTCAATATTTGTATATCTAGAAGACTGAAATCTCAACCAAAAAATGCAAACCCATGTAGTTTTCAATAAGAAGACAGTCAAGTTAGTATGAACATTTGTGAGAGAGTAACAGTGGAAGCAAGAATGCAAAAGAATGAAGTTTGATATAATGCCACATAATATCTGTCTATCTTATTTATAAATGAGGGAAAGGAAAACCTATAAAGTCTTGTTTTAATGAGAAAATGAAAAGACTGTTGTTTACATATTTATCAATAAGCCATGCACCCATCTTTAGAAATCTTTTTTATTCCCAAGTGGATGAATGAATTAGGAGGATTGAATTTAGTTCATAATTAACATTGGATTTTTTTTTGTCTCTTCAACTCCGAAACACTATCCATTAAAAAAAAATATCTCTGGAATACTAATTGGAAATTAGTTTTTGATAATACGACTATTAATTGTTGATAGTTTCCCGAACTATGTTTTGGCTTAACAGTTTCCAAGCAGTTCAGTTGCAGATGCTCGTAGACTGTTCAAAACTGTAGGAATTGACCTGCCTGAAAAGTTGCATGCCAGAATACCAACAGTTGCAACTTCTTATAAACAAAAAAACTTGACATAAATCCAGTGAAGAAACACGTCCCATAAATATGACTTGTAACTGAAACATTCAAACAATGAAGAGAAAAGTTGAAGTATATAAATGACTTTTATGTTTCAAATATTCCACAAAAAAAGTACAAGTACATTTGAAGAGAAAAATTGCAGTACAAGTATGAGCAAGATGGAAAATAACAAGGTATTAAAAATTCAGAGGAAGTATAATGAGGACAAAGTACTTTCTAATTTTTATGAAGTTTTACTTAACGACATAAAAACCACTATTGTTGCATACAAAAGACTCCACGAAACCACTCTAATCGGAAGGACGTGGAAAAAGCGTCACCTCCTTGAACAATATCGGATACCACTCAATCTAGATGACATTCTTTGTAAAAATCAGACAATACATGACCCAACCCATGTCATATGCGTGTATACCATGCACCAAGTGATGTGTATCCTTGAATTTGTTTTTTTCAAGATTTCTCTAGGAAAATTAATTCCAAAATTAAATTCTTTAAGTGTTTTATTCATGGGAGGATTCCTTTTCAAGTTTAGGTAAATGGGTTTCAAAGGAAAAAGATATGTATATCATGACAAGAAGGAGTTGCGCAAACCAAACCATTACAATATCCGAGAAACATAGGCTTACTAATATCAGTATTTTCTTCTACTGCAAATGAAATATTGGTATAAACATAACCAATACATGTAGATGATGATGGATCATAATTTATGTTGTAGACGTAATACCGAACGTTTTTTTTTTCATAATATGAATCATGTGACTTAATCTGTTCATTTCATTTGCATGATATAGATGTCCATTAACAAACTTACGATCAATCAATAACTTTTTCCAAGTCTTGTGTACACACCTGAGTCGACCAACTGACTCCACGCGCAACCTAACACAGATATCCAACATGACATCATCTGGGAGGCTCACCATCACTGCAATTAAAAATATACCACATGAAATTAGATTAGTTTCAATATTTGTATATCTAGAAGACTGATATCTCTACCTGAAAACGCAAACTTATGTAGTTTTCAACATGAAGACGTTCAGTATGAACATTTGTGAGAGAGTACCAGCGGAAGCAAGAATACAGGAGAATGAAGTTTGAGGGTTTGATATAATGTCACATAATATCAGTCTATCCTATTTATAAAAATGAGGGAATGAAAAATCTATAAAGTCTTGTCGTTTAAAGAGAAAATGAAAAGACTTATGTTCACATATTTACCAATAAGCCATTCACCCATCCTTAAAATTATGTTTATCCTTAGATTTATGTTTGATTCCTAAGTGGATGAATGAATTGGCAGGCTTGAATATAGTTCATAATTAATGTTGGATTTTTTTTTTGTTTCTTGAACTCCGGAACACTGACCATAGAAAAAAAACTCCGGATACTAAATGGCAAACACTTTTGATAATACGATTATGTTCATTCATCTTTGCTTATTAATTGTTGATAGTATCCCGAACTATGTTTTGTATTAACAATTTCCAAGCAGTTCAGTTGTAGATGCTTGTAGACTTATTAGAACCGTAGGAATTGACCAGGCCTAAAAAGTCGAGTGACAAATTCAACCGTTAGAATTAACCGGCCTGAAAAGTTGCCTGTCGGAATACCAATAGTTGCAATTTCTCATAAACAAAAAAAACTTGAAATAAATTCAGTGAAGAAACACATCCCATAAATATGACTTGTATCTGAAACATTCATACAGTGAAGAGAGAAGTTGCAGTATATAAATGTCTTTTATGTTTCAAATAGTCCATAATTTTTTTCTACAAGTACATTTGAAGAGAAAAGTTGCAGTTAAGTATGAGCAAGATGAAAAATGGCAGGGTATCAAAAATCCAGAAGAAATACAATGAGCACATGGTGTTCTCTGATTTTTATGGAGTTTTACTTGAAGACATAAAAATCCCTACTACTGCATACAAAAGACTCAACGAAACCACTCTAATCAGAAGGATGTGGAAGAAGCGTCTTCTCCTTGAACAATATCGGATACCGCTCGATCCATATGACATGCTTTATAAAATTCAGACAATACGTGACCCAACCCATGTCATATGTGCGTATACCATGCACCAAGTGATGTGTCTCCTTGAATTTGTTTTTTCAAGATTTCTTAAGGAAAATTAATTTCTTTAAGTGTTTTATTTATGGGAGGATTCATTTTCGAGTTTAGGTAAAAGAGTTCAAAAGGAAACTTACGCGAACCATGACGAGAAGGAGTTTTACAAGCCAAACCATTACAATATCCGTAAAACAAAGCCTCACTAATATCACTATGTTTTTTCTACTGCAAATGGAATATCGGTATAAATGGAACCAATACATTTAGATGATGATGGATTATAATCTATGTTATAGACGTAATACCGAACATTTTTTCATAATATAATATGAATCATATGACATAATATGTTCATTTCATTTGCATGATATAGATGCTTCTGAAAAAACTTACGATCAATCAATAACTTTTCCCAAGTCTTGTTTACACACATGGAATTAAATTAGTTTCAATATTTGTATATCTAGAAGGCTGAAATCTCTACCTAAAAACGCAAACACATGTAGTTTTAAACATGCAGACAGTCAAGTTTGTATGAACATTTGTGAGAGAGTACTAGCGGCAACAAAAATGCAAAAGAAGGAAGTTTGAGGGTTTGATATCATGCCACATAATATCTGTCTATCCTATTTATAAATGAGGGAAAGGAAAACCTACAAAGTCTTGTTGATTGATGAGAAAATGAAAAAACTTATGTTCACATATTTACCAATAAGCCATTCACGCATCTTTAAAATTTTGTCCATGTTTAGAATTCTGTTTGATTCCTAAAAGGATGAAAGAATTGACAGGTTTGAATTTAGTTTATAACTAACGTTGGAAATTTTTATTTTGTCTCTTCAACTTTGGAACACTGACTATCAAGAAAAGAAAAAAATCTCCAGAATACTAATTAACAAACACTTTTGATAATACGACTATGTTCATTCATCGGTTATCAATTGTTGATAGTGTCCCGAACTATATTTTGTGATAACAGTTGCCAAGCAATTCATATGCAGATGCTCGTACACTTATCAAAACTATAGAAATTGACCAGGCCTGAAAAGTCGAGTGTCAAATTCAACCGTTGGAATTGACCGGCCTAAATAGTTGCCTGCCGGAATGCCAACAATTGCAACTTCTCATAAACAAAAAAACTTGAAATAAATTCAGTGAAGAGACACGTCCCATAAATATGACTTGTAACTGAAACATCCAAACAGTGAAGAGAGAGGTTGCAGTATATAAATGACTTATATGTTTCAAATATTACTTAAAAAAATTCAGGAGTACATTTGAAGAAAAAAGTTGCAGTACAAGTATGAGCAAGATGGAAAATGACATGATATCAAAAATTAAGAAGAAGTATAATGAGCTCAAGGTGCAATCTTATTTTTATGAAGTTTTATTTGAAGACATAAAAACCACCACTACTACATACAAAAGACTCCACAAAACCAATCTAATCGGAATGATGTGTAAGAAGCGTCCCCTCCTTGAACACATATGTCCAACATGACATCATCTGGGAGGTTCACCATTACTCCAATTAAAAATATCCACATACAATTAGATTAGGTTCAATATTTGTATATCTAGAGGGCTGAAATCTCTACCTAAAAATGCAAACCCATGTAGTTTCCAATATGAAGACAGTCAAGTTAGTATGAACATTTGTGAGAGAGTACCAGCGGCAGCAAGAATACAGAAGAAGGAAGTTTGTGGGTATGTTATGATGCTACATAATATCTGTCTATCCTATTTATTGAAAAAAACGGGGGTCTAACAACCACACCCAATATTTCGTTTAGGCAATATGTATGGACTAACTCCAACATAATTCCAAAAGAATCAACTAGACAGTCAGGCTCAATAAAGGAAAATATATCCAAAATTTATATTTATGTTTCTCAATGTAATCAGCAAATCAAACAGATGTGAATCCGTGAGCCTGATTATTATGAGAAACGACTTGAACGGTACCAAAGACCAATGTTCAAGTGTCAATCAACTTATATAAACAACCAAAGGTTGGATTATCTAATTGATTGAACTACACACAACCTGTGATATTTCAATTATATAAAAAAATATAATGCGGAAAAGAATAACATAGACACCATAAATTTAGTTAAAGAGGAAACCAAAATGTAGAAAAACCCCGGGACCTAGTCCGGATTTAACACCATACTGTATTAAGCTGCTACAGACACTACCCTACTGCAAGTTAACTTCGGACTGTAATGTAGTTGAGCCCTAATCAATCTCACACTGATCAAGGTACAGTCACGTTCCTTACGTCTCTGAATCCCAGCAGGACTCTGCGCACTTGATTCCCTTAGCTGATCTCACCCACAACTAAGAGTTGCTACGACCCAAAGTCGAAGACTTGATAAACAAATCTGTCCCACACAAAAAAGTCTATTTAATAGATAAATTTGTCTCCCGCATAAATACCTATGAGATTTGTTCTGTATTTTGATAAATCAAGGTGAACAGGAACCAATTGATACACCGGTCTTATATTCCCGAAGAACAGCCTAGTATCACCTCACAATAACTTAACCATATGATAGTGGAACAAGTTATTATGGAATCACAAAGAATGAGACGAAGAAATTTGTAATTAATTTTTATATCTTACCTATCGGAGATAAATCTCGAGCAAATCTTAGAGAATATAGTACTCAACACGATAGAAGAAGTAAGATCAAAACACGCAACTACAAAGAAAATAATTGGGTCTGGCTTCAGAATCCAAATGAAGTCTTTAATTCGTTAACCTATAATGGTTTTAGAAAAACCTAGGCTAAAGGAGAATCAACTCTAGTACGCAACTAGTATCGCACATGAGGTGTGGGGATTAGGTTTCCCAGTTGCTAGAGTTCTCCCTTATATAGTCTTCAAATCAGGGTTTGATAACTTTGGGACAAAGCAATTAATATTCACCGTCAGATGAAAACCTGATTAGATTCAAGCCAATATCTTTCAAACGTTAGATGTTCTTGGCTTGTTACACACAAATGAAATATACTTTTATTTAGATATGGGTAACCGTACCTAAACGTGTATATTTAGTTGGCTCAACAATAGTTAACCGAAGTTAGCCATATGAACGCTTTTGTATTAACCTTGTTCATCTCACACTTCTAGATCACATATGATGATCAATCAAACAAGAATGATAATCAAATGAATCTAATTGTGTTACTCATAGAGTTGTTCAATTGTTTATATTCTCATAGAAGTATACAAGACACAATTGAAGCAAAATCGGTTTTGATTCAAGAGAATCAATTCATGAACATTTAGCAAAGGTTTGCAAAGATTGCATTCCTTATTATATAAATTTATTTATTCATGAGTATGAAATCATACTTAACCGATTTTAGAACTTGAACCACTTAAGTTTGGAAACGGGTACGCAAACTTAGGTTCCGGACATTGGTCTTAAACCAACAGTTTGTAAACGGGTACGCAAACTTTGGCTCCAGACCGAACTCAGATGAAACTGTTTGCGAACGGGTACGCAAACTTGGTTCCCGGACTTCAACAGTTAAATCAGTTTGAGAACGGGTATGCAAACTTAAGTACCATGACTTAAACAGTTGAATCAGTTTGCGAACGGGTACACAAACTTATTTTCCGGTTCTGAATTCTTTCAAAACAATTCACACACTAAGTACACAAAGCATAATGTATCCATACATGGGTTTTGTTCTAAACTCCCATTTCAATCAATGAAACATCCTTAGAAGACGACAATAGCTGTCTCACACAAACTATTAGCTTACAAGTAATTTTCAAGTGATCGAATGATCAATACGAAATATTCTGAGTCTACATCAAATGACTGTCTCATACAAATCATGTAAGATGTTACAAGGTAATTTTCACATGACCATTTTTTGACTTTCGTCAAGAATAATGATGAACATACTTAAATCAAAAAGCTTTCCAAACACATATTTCGAGAAATAGATAAGCGAGTTATACTTAGCTAGAAATATCAAATGTGTATAATAACGAAGTCTATATAGCTATACGACTTTGTCTCAATAGGAGATAAAATAAAATAGACTTATAAGTGATAGATGAGTTTAAGTCTCCACATACCTTTTGTTGATGAAGTTCCACAAGCTCCCCTTAGTAGTTCTTCGTCTTCAATCGATGAACGTCGTGAAGTCTAGGCTCAACTACACATTCTATCCTAATCCGAAACATAGCTATAAGTAGACTAGAAATCAAGACTTATAGTTTTGACAACTAAACTTGACAAACAAGCTTGAGATACCAATGCTTGCAAGTTGACCGAGCAGTGCTCTAACATTTATAAATGAGGGAAATGAAAACCTAAAGTCTTGTTTGATAAGAAAATGGAAAGAATTCTTTTTATATATTTACCAATAATCCATGCACCAATCTCTGTTTGATTCCTAAGTGGATGAATGAATTGGTGTGCTTAAGTTTAGTTTATAATTAACGTTGGAATTTTTTATTTTGTCTCTTCAACTCTGGAACACTGACCATAGAAAAGAAAACTAAAAAAAAAAAAAAAACTCAGGAATACTAATTGACTAATTCTCATTATAAGCATTACACACCATAATTTTTAGTTGGCAGCCGAGCGACAAGCTGAGCGCCAACTCCTTTTTGAATAGCCACCCAATCTATGAAAAACAAAACTACCTACACCACTACCAACATCGTTATTAACTAAGCAATTCTTCAAATGCTTGAAAAAACATACAGTATCTTCACTAAGTTCCCCTAAACTAGTGAAGGCCAAAACACCCAAACCATACCCATGCGAAACACATTCCTCCAAGTATTTAGTACGCTTTCGCGAAATGGCTCTAGAAATGGCCTGACCTGGGACGAAAGCACGAGCACCTTCACCAGTGAAGGGTGAGACACCTGTGACATCCATGCACACGTCTTGGCCATTCTCCCAGTTGAAAACTAGGATGTCAGCTAGACGTAAATCCTTGTCATCATCCGACAAAAAACCCAAAGCACTTATGATAATACGACTATATTCATTCATCTTTGCTTATTAATTGTTGATAGTGACCCGAACTATGTTTTGGGTTAACATAGTTTAGTTGCCAAGCAGTTCAGTTGCAAAATTCTCGTAGATTTATCAAAACCGTAGGAATTGACCAGGCCTGAAAATTTGAGTGTCAAATCCAACCGTTGGAGTTGACCAGCCTGAAAAGTTGCGTGCCGGAATAAACAAATAAACTTGAAATAAGTTCGGTGAAAAGACACGTCCCATAAATATGACTTGTAACTGAAACATTCAAACAATGAAGAGAGAAACTGCAGTATATAAATGACTTCTATGTTTCAAGTATTTTATAAAAAAAAAGTACAAGTAGATTTGAAGAGAAAAGTTGCAATACAAGTATTAACAAGATGGAAAATGACAGAGTATCAAAAATACAGAAGAAGTACAATGAGCAGAAGGTACTATACAATTTTTATGAAGTTTTACTTGAAGATATAAAAGCTCCTACTGCTGAATACAAAAGACTCCACGAAATCACTCTAATCGGAAGGATATGGAAGAAGCGTCTCCTCCTTGAACAATATCAGATACCACTATATCCAGATGACATGCTTTATAAAAATCAGACTATACGTGACCCAACTCATGCCATATGCGCTAGGGATGTCAATAGGTCCACGTCCTCCTGAGTACCAGGAGACCCGAACCTGGACCCTACTTATAAAATTTGGGTCCGGTTGCTAGCTGAAAGCGCTGGGGTACCAAGATATACCACCAACCTTTTCTTAGGCAATATGTATGGACAAACTCAATACAACTCGAGAGTAAAAACTCAATCAGGGAAAGTTCCTAGAGTTATATCTCTCTCTCATTGTTAGAACGTTTACAGAATTTAATCCGTGATCCTAACTACAAAGAGAGTTCTTGGACGGTACCAAAGACCAATGTCCAAGAATCAATCAAGTTTTTTCCAACTAACAAGGTTGTACCTAGCTACTGTGATTGATCAACGCATAACCTGTGATATTTCAATTATAAAGATAAACAATATAATGCGCAAAAAGAAATAACACAGACACCAGAAGATTTGTTAACGAGGAAACCGCAAATGCAGAAAAACACCAGGATCTAGTCCAGATTGAACACCAAATATATCAAGCCGTTATAGACCCTAGCCTATTACCAATTAACTTCGGTCTGGAACGTAGTTGAGCCTGAACTCAGTCTCCCACTGATTCAGGTACAGTCGCGTTCCTTACGCATTTTGAATCCCAACAAGACTCTGCGCAATTCCCTTAGACGATCTCACCCACGACTAAGGTTTGCTTCAACTCAATTGAAGACTTTAAACCAAATCTGTCTCCCATAGATTAAGCCTATATAATTGATTTCCTGATTTACGATCTAAACGGATGACCAGATCAAACAAAGATCCAGATGATGGAAATCGATATCAACTTAGACAAAAGTCTGGCTATCCTCAAAATTCGGACTGATACAACCCGAACTGCAACCTAGATTATTATTCATCTCACAAGTATAAAACTTTTGGAATCAACAAATTATGAGACAAAGAGACTTTGTTGATTACTATCTATCTTGATTGATGAAGAAAGGCTCTACAAACAATCAAGATCAGGATACTCAGGTTATCAAGATAAAAGATAACTGGACCTGGCTTCACGAATCCCAATGAAGTCTTTGTAGTTGCTAAACCCTAAAAGGGTTTTTGGAGAGGAAGAATCTAGATACAACTAGGACACACCAAAAATTAGTGTCAGGATTCAAAAATCATAGTTGCCAAGAGTTCCCCTTATATAGACTTCAAAGACTAGGTTGTTTTAGGTTTAAGCTAAGATAGCTTTGAAACCAAGCAAGCAATATCCACCGTTAGATGAAAGCTTTGAATCTTAATCACATATATAAGATATACACTATGGTTAGGTAAACCGTAATCGAACCGTGTATAGAGACTATGTTCAACATGGTTAGCTGAAACTAGCCGATTTGAACTTAAAATCTTCCCCTCTCTCTACTGCGAATCGGGCGAACGAATGTGTTAATTCAGTTTATCCAAATCGACAACATTTTGCTCAAGATTTCTGGCGATTAATGAAATTTAATCTTGTTTTCTCTTCTAAATGATTTATTTTAGATATTTTTTGACTTGATTTACTGTTTTTTTGTAGTATAATTTAGTGATAAATCTAGATTTTTCTGTCTCTAAACTTTGAAAAGTTTTAATCTCCTGTTTTTTCATGGATAGCTAATTTACCCCCTTTTTTCCCTTTGTGTTTACAGACTGTGTTCTCTCATATGGCGTTTGCCTTGTTATCAGTTGTGGTTTTAGCGTTTGTTGTTGTTGCTGTAAAGCTTGTTGAAGCTCAAGTGTTCTCTTTCGAAGCCATTAAAGCATGGATAAGTTTAACTAGAGACTGGGTTAGCACCGATCTGAACCAGAAAAGGACTCCCCGTATTTCTCGCAGTCGTATTTATTCGAAAACCCGTTACAAACTTCTTTTCCTACTCACTGCTATCAATGTCAATTATATTTCTTCCCCGAATCACTCAATCAATGAGAAATTTCAGCTAGCTTCAGTCAAAACCCTAAACCAAAAGAGTAATTATAGCATTAGAAATAATCGATTTTTAGTTTATATTGTGGAATCAACCAAAAACAAATCATCGATTCCAACCCTAAACAGTTCTCATCTCAAAAACCTAACTATGGCAGGAGCTCAAGATAACATGGTTCTTGATTTAGCTACTAAATTTAAGAATGCTACTATTGAGTTAGGGGATGCATCTGAACCAATTTTTCATCATCACGAAGGCGATGTAGTAGAAGAAGAAGGTGAATCTCAATGGGATATATGTTTGGTAGGGAAAATCATCATCGAAGGAAAAATGGGTCATAAGGCTGTGAAAAACATATCAAGTTCACTTGGTGGTTCATTCCTCCTGAAGAACTGAAGGTCTTTGAAATAGATGAAAATGTTATGGTGTTCAAATTCAAGGATTGGGATACTCTTAAGAAGGTGTTTGATACACGACCTTGGTCTGTTGATGGTAATATGGTTATCTTACATGATTACAATCACTTGGCTCTGTATCAGGAGTTGGATTGGGTGAATTGGTGCTTCTGGATTCAATTGAAGCATATACTTCCGGAGCATATGAATGTTAAAGCAGTGGAAGCAATGGGAAAACTGGTGGGAGATCTTATAGCTATTGACCCTCCTAATGCAATACCAACGGATGATGAACCTGTGAAGGTATGTGTGTAAATCAATATCAATAATCCTCTAAGGAGGGGTGTAATGGCAATTACAGCATCGGGGATGACAAGATGGATACATTATTTCTATGAAAAACAGCCACATAATATATATGTCCAGATTGTTACATCATCAACCATTCTCAAGAAGCTTGTAAGGCGGCTGCTGAGTATCTGGCGGTAGCTCACAAGAAACCGCATGTATTTGGCAGTTGGGAAGGTGGAAGAAGAAAGCACTCAGTACAAACAAAGGATACAGCTCAACCTCCGAAACAGAATCCTAAGAAGTTTGCAAAAAAAGCTCCTTTTGTACCACCTCAAGATGGAATGATAATTTTCAAGAACAACCAAGTAGAGGAGATTAAGGATGATGAAAGTAGCAGTAATGCTAGGATGGGTAAGAGGCAGAGGAACAACCAAAACTTGGCCAATGAACCTATTTCGGATCGGTTAAACTTCTCCATGCTCAATTCCGGTATTCAAGGAGAGACACAAGCAACACAAAGAGCCACAATGAGAGAGACACAAGCTAACAACACGGGTCGGAAAACTAAGGTATCCATCTTTGCATTTGTTTTGTCCTTCAATTTGTTTGCTGATTTTAAAACTTGCCTGCATTATTGTCGTTTTACTCTTTCCTTGGAAAATAGTTCTGATTTCTTATGCTCCAAAATGAAAATCTTGAGCTGGAATGTGTGTGGTTTTGGAAATAATACTACTAGAAACCATCTCCAAATGCTTATTAGGTCGCATAATCCTGATATCATATTTCTCTCGGAAACTAAGAATAAGCTAAAAAGAATGCAATACTTAATTCGTTTAAATATCCAAATGTTATTTTCTGTGAGCCTGTGGGTTTGTCTGGTGGTTTATGTTTAATGTGGAAGGATGGAATAGACCTTCAAGTTCTAGATATTAATTACAACATCATTAACTGCCTTGTCAGATTAGATAGCAGATGTGAGAAAACATTTCTTACTTGTATTTACGGTGCCCTTCACAATGAAAATAGAGAAAGGCAATGGAATTACCTCAGGGATATGAGATACCATAATGCTGAGTCTTGGGTTGTTATAGGTGATTTAAATTTTATATTATCTAATCAGGAAAAAGAGGGAGGAAATATTGTCCCTCAATCTGAGTTAGATCAGTATAATGCTATCCTTAGCAATAATGACCTTCACAGTTTGGACTACATAGGGAACCCTTACACTTGGTCAAATAGAAGAGAAGGGGAGGATTTGATTCTAGAGAGGTTAGATAGAGCAGTAGTGACTCTTGATTGGCTCGATAAATATCCTAATGCTGGCTTATATCATTGTCCCATTCTTTTAGTGACTTCCAAGAAAGATAATACTACTAAAAAGCCATTTAGAGTTAATAAAGCTTGGTTTAAGGACACTACTTGTGCTGAGGAAATTAAGAATAATTGGAACAGTAATATGTCGGGTTCTTATGCCTTTAAATTTTATAAGGGTCTTACTACTACTAAACATATCCTTAGAGAGTGGAATTACAGACAGTTTGGTAATATCTCTTCTCGAATAGCTAATCTTGAATATCAACTAGCTAATATGACGAGAAATAGACAATCATGATACTGCTAGGATAGCAGAGCTTACCAAAAATCTGAAATTTTGGTATGATGTTGAGGAGGATTACTGGAAACAAAGAAGTAAAGAAGAGGCTAGGAAGTTTGACGATAGGAACACTAGTTATTTCCACTAAAAGGCAAATTTTAGGAGAAGGAGAAACAATATAGACACTTTACAAAATAATATGGGGATTTGGTTAAATGAAAGAGAAGAGATATCTGAAGAACTTAAAAGACATTTTTTTAGTATGAGTAGAACCACAAACCCACCTGATCCTGCTTCATATTTGAATAATGTTAGTTCTTGTATTACTTCTGCTGATAATGACATATTGACTGCCATTCCTACTGCTGAAGAGGTAAAAATGATTTTTTTTGATATGAAACCATGGACAACACCAGGTCCTGATGGTTTTCCACCTGAGTTTTACCAGTTGATATGGGACACTGTTGGGCCTGATGTTGTTAGTATGGTTAAAGTTTTTTTTCATTCCCATCATATGCTTAAACAGTTGAATCATAACTTTACTGCTCTAATTCCAAAAAATAATACTCCAAAAGGTGTTGTTGATTTTAGACCCATAAGCTTGTGCAATGTAGGGTACAAAATCATATCAAAAATCCTTGCTTCTAGGCTTAAACTAGTTTTGCATAAAGTTATTTCACCATCACAAACAACATTCATAGCAAGTAGACAAATACAAGATAATATAATAATTGCGCATGAAGTCATTCACTCTATGAAAAAAACTAAGGCCAAAGATGGTGGAATTGCTATAAAACTAGATATGTCCAAGGCTTTTGATAGGATAGAGTGGAAGTTTTTGATTGAAAATTTGAAAAAACTTGGCTTCTCCGATGCTTGGTGTAGAATGATTGAAGAGTGTATCTCAACTGTCTCTACCTCCATTCTTCTTAATGGCGCTCCAGGTAATGTTTATCTCCCAATGAGGGGTTTGAGGCAAGGTGACCCCTTGTCGCCTTATTTGTTTATTCTTTGTATGGAGTGTTTGTCTAGGAATCTTAATAAAGCAGAACAGGAAGGTCTAATTCATGGTTTTAAAGTTGCTAAAAATTGTCCTCCTATAACTCATTTGTTCTTCGCATATGATTGCTTGATTTTCATAAAAGCAAGAAATAAAGATGCGAGAAACCTTGCAACCATAATAGAGCAGTTTAGCAAATATTCCGGACAAGCAGTAAATTTTGATAAATCTGTTATTGCTTTTAGCTTTAAAGTACCACCTAATGTGAAAATTGATTTGTCTAACATTTTGCAAATTAAAAGAATGTCCTTGCAGGAAAAATATCTTGGTGTTCCTCTTCTCTTGCAGAAACATAAAGCCGAATCATTTACTCACTTGCTGGATAACTATAGGGGTAACTTAGCACCTTGGAAATCTAAGTTCATAGCTGCTCCAGGTAACACAGTCCTTACCCAAACTGTTTTAGGTAGTATGGCCAATCACCATTTATCTGTTTTCCCCATGCCAACTAGCATAACTGCAAAGATGGATTCAATTCAAATGAATTTTTGGTGGGGGGAAACAGGATAGTGGGGGAGGTATATATCCCAAGGGTTGGAATGACATTGCTCTTCCGAAAGTTCTAGGTGGTTTAAATATAAGGAAAACTGATTTGGTGAATCAAGCTCTTTTGGCAAAACTTGTCTGGAGAATGATAGAAAACTCTGACGGTTTATGTGCTAAAATTCTTAAATGTAAGTATTTTGAGAACATAAATCCTCTTACTGATGTTGTGCCTAAACAAGGATCATGGATGGGTAAATTTATTAAATACCCTTAGTTTTGCCACCCAATAAATATACCCTTATACAACAATATAAATACCCCTATCATTTAAATACATTATCCATTAAAAAATAGATTACCTTAATACCCTCACTTACAATATTATTTTCCATTTAAAAATTTTATCCATTAAAAAATAGATTTTTCTATTATTTCATTTCACCACCACCAACAGCACCGCCGCCACCAATCCGCCACCACCACCACTCCACCACCACCACCACCAACAACAACAACAACACTTACTAAATACAACCACCAATAACATTCCACCACCGCCACCACCACTCCACCACCACCACCACTTACTAAATACAACCACCGCCGCCGCCGCAGCCACACGCCGCCGCCGCCACCGCCGCCGCCGATATTAGGTGTCAACAACTGAAGTTGATCCAAAAAATCAAAAGTTCAAAAATATTTGTCAAATTTGGTTGTTGATTCCATTTTTCTATTGTTGATACACAAACATTGGTTGTTGACTTCCTAAACTAAGGTCAATTTTTATTGTTGATACACAAATATTGGTTGTTGATTCCATTTTTCCATTGTTGATACACAAATATTTGTTGTTGACTCCTTACACTAAGATCAATTTATATTGTTGATACACAAATTTGGTTGTTGATTCCATTTTTCCATTGTTGATACACAAACATTGGTTGTTGACTCCCTAAACTAAGGTCAATTTCTATTGTTGATACACAAATATTTGTTGTTGACTCCTTACACTAAGATCAATTTCTATTGTTGATACACAAATATTGGTTGTTGATTCCATTTTTCCATTGTTGATACAAAAACATTGGTTGTTGACTTCCTAAACATTGGTTGTTAGACTTCCCATTGCACTCTCCTCAGGAAACCATTATGCTTGTATTTATAGTTTTCCCGTACAAAATTCATCATTCCAACTGCTGCTTTAGCATATTTCTTGTCACCAAATTATTTTCCTTATTTCTGTGTTTTCCTCTCCTAAACTTTTCAGTGATAATCCACAAGCTATGCATGTTGATGATGCTATGATGTACTGCCACAAGGTAAGCTGAGTACAATTGTAGAATCTAGGGGCCTGATGTTGATGATACTTTCTCACTCCACCACCATCACTAACACCACCACCACCACTACCGCCAAGATTTATGTACATTCATTTTTACAGAACTAAATATGCATAGGTCGTTGAGACCTATCCCTGTAGAAACATCACCATCATTATCACCACTGCTATCAATTTAGATCCAAATTTCTCAGTATCAATATAAGATAGAATAAATAATCTTCTAATACAATTTCTTCAAAACTAGTTTTTGTTGTATCAAATGGATCCGAAATTCGAGTTTTTTATTGTATCGATTGAGAACAAGAACTTCTAATTGAGAAACTAAACCCATTGAATCTGAAAATCAATCAATTAAAGTTTCAGAATGTAGTTGCAGGAAATCCTACACTACACCCCTCACTAGAATATACACAATTAAGTCATTTCAAGATGAATGATTATGATTCCTATTGATTGAATACTTGGATCTTTACAATATGAAATAGAAATGAGTTAAAGAATTACAATCACTCTAAAACTTTCTCTCTCCTAAAGACTTGCTTAACAATTCAAAAAGAACTCTCCCACAACAGACTTACTCAACCCTTTATATAGGGTAGTACACAGTGGATGATAGCTAAGCTGTCCTTTATTTTCGGGAATATCTTGCGAAACATCGCAAGTGTACATGTATCAATTCTCGCGATAATCCTAAATTTCGCTAAATCTTCATATCTTTCTCATGTTTTGGTTGTCGTCATTCATTGCGTCATTTATTTTACTTCCATGCGACTCCCTCGCAATGTCGTCATTTATTAATCTCGCGAAGTATTGATGTCGCGATATTCTTATCCTACATCTTGCCTCTTCTCATGTCTTCTCTGCGAAGGAGAGAATGTCATGAGAACCAATATTTTGAAATGCCGCAACTGTTCATCTTTATCTGTTTCAATCCCGTACTTTTACACGGAATTTATTACAGATATTTCTTCTTCCACTCTTTTCTTGACACGTCTCTTTCAACCGTTTATTCTTGACCATTCACGTCCCATCTCGCATTAAATGCATTTGTTTTGTCGAGGATTCTTCTCTCTATATATAGTTTTCTTACCCTTCTCTTCTTCTCTTTTATTTTCTCTTCTGCAACTTCTCTTCCTCCGTAATCTGCGTTTCTGCTGCTGTAAATCTTTCCTTCTTTCTTTCTCTTGATCTTCAATTTTCTAATCATTCCCATACTCTAAAAATGGCTTCACTTGGTCGCATATATAAACCCCTTTTGAATGAAGCTCAAAAGAATTTTCAAGAGAAGGGCTTCATCTTATCGACCATTCCTGATCAAGAATCTTCATCTATACTTTCTGCAAAGTTGTTTTTCGATCATCGGTGTGATGATCGAGAAAATCATAATCTCGCTAGGTCAAATTCTCGCAGGACTTCCCATTCCTCTCTACAATCCCGAGATACCTTTATTCTATGAAATTCTTGCTCATGAGAAATTCTCGCGAGCTATTTACCAACTAAGTGGTGATTGCATCCGTCTAATGCTTGAATTCGCCAACCGTGGCGCTGGTAAGGGATCTTTATATCCTGATGATGTCAAAGATCCTAGATTCGCGGGTTTAGAAATAGATATTTGAGAAATATACCGTGGAAAACTTTTTGAAAATTATGAAGTAATAAATATGAGAAATGATAAATCTCATTTGGGGTGCTCGATTGAAGAGAAAAGATAATATTTCCAGTGATAAGCTGCTCATGCAAGATATTGACTGGCACTCGGGCAAAAATAATGTTCCTCGGTATTCCAAAGATGAGAAGTGGTGGGTTGTTCCTCTGTTTTTGAGCGGACCTTATATTGCAGGTTCTCATACACTCCCTGCAAATCTCGCAAACTATCAACCTTGGGAATTTAAGTGGCCCGAGAAGGCAAAAGAGGTATACTTCCTATTTCAGGTTTGCTTTGCAATATTTCCTTCCTCTTATACTTACTAGACTTGTAAAATTTTCAGATTGCCAAATTGAAAAGGAGTTATAAAAGACGTCCAAAGGCGAGTACTCTAGCGATACTCCGATCAATCACGGATGAAGTAAGAAATACTTTCTTTGGTTATTTTTAACAATATTGTTGCCTCTGTTTCTTATGTTCATTCGTGTGCAAAGGTTGTTGAAGAAATTGACATTCCCGAAGCTGCGAAGGTTAAGGGCAAGAATAAAATCACTCTTCGCAAGGATAAATCTTCCGCTCCATCTTCTAAAAAACGGAAAGTCCATCCTTCTTCTCGTTCTAGTTCCCAAACCAGCGAGAGTTCTGATGAAGATGAAAATGAAAATGAGGTTGATACTTCTTCTGCAAAGGAAAATCATTCGGTCGCTTCTGCTATGGCGCAATTGTCTAGTGTCTTCTCCGATTCTATGCAAGGATTGGGAGATGATCATTTATCTGCTACTTGCGAAGCTCTCGCTAAAATTTGCGATGCCCCCCTGTTAGAGGATAATGAATCTTTTCGCGGATTTTCCCGAACAATGACTCCCAGTCTCTTAAATGCACTCAGTGCTTTGGTATGTTCATATTTCGTTATTTCTTTGCGATTTCGATTATAAACCTTATCTTAACAATTTCTTTACTTTCCTTTATAGTATGGGAGAGCTTCCTTTGTTGTTGCCTCAGACCTCGAGAAAAGACGCAACAATCTTGAGAAGAAAAATCTTCAACTTAAGGAGAAGATCAAAGAACTAGAAATTGAAGTTGCGACCTCTCGCAAGAAAGAAGAAAAAATTCAACAATTTGGAGTTGAGTCTTCTTCCCAGAAAGACAAAATATCCACACTTCAGAGTGCTAATCAGCAACTTTATGGTATAACACCCTCCTTTTTTCTCCATTTTTACTTTGTCATCTATTTTTCTTTGCCTGACTTATCATTTTCGCAGACGTTTATAATCTTTCTGACGAAGCCATCCTTCTCCATTCATTCCCTGAACCTATGGATGATGATGCTCTTCTCGCTCATTTTAATGAATCTTTAAGTAGTTCTTCAAACAAGACTAATTATCTCTCGTTAAATGAACTTCGAACCAAATTTCATCTTCTAGAAATTGAACATAGATCTAGTTTAGGTTTAGCCAACCGCTTTAAACGTTTATATCTTGACTCCCAGGAGAGTAATAATATTCTAAGGAAGAAAATTAGCAGCCTCATAGATGATAAGGATCGCATTGCTAATCAAGGTGCACAAGCATTAGCAAAATTCCAAAAAACTATTCTTGAAGTCCAAATTGAAAGAGATGAATCCCTTCGCCAAAATGCCATACTTAATGAGCGAGAAAATCAAATTCGTTCACTTCTTGTCATAAATAATGATGATGAATTCGCTTGGGCTGCGAAGGTTCTAGATAATACCATAAATAACTTAGGTGTTAACGTCAGTCTTCATGCTGAGCATAATGCCTTGGTTAAAGATATGATTTCTGACAGAGAAGGTTGTTTTACTATTCTTTATTATTTTTCCACTTCTTTTTACGAAACTGTTATTAAGCTGCTAACTCATTGTCATTTGTTCGCAGAATCGAGAAGAGGTTTCAAACTAGAATCAAGGAACTTGAATCTGAGAAAGCGCAACTTGCAAAAGACTTCTCTCTTCGCAATGACAAATATTCTAAGATGAAGAAGCAACTACAAACTACTGTGGCGAATTTCAATAATGATGTTGTTCGGTTTCGCAACCAAACTATTGAACAGATTTGCAATGATCACAACATTCCTCTTTCTTCATATCCTTGTCTTCTCGATGAAATTCCTGATAATATGCCTTGCTCAGATGTCTCTGATAGTGATGCAAGCGAAGAAGAAGAATCTGATAAAGAATCTGATAAAGAAGAATAAGTTGCTAGATTGTTCCATTTTCCTTTCTCTTCTTGTGATATTTGTATATTTATCCTTTTAACCTTCCATTTTGTAATCTCTTATTGTAAATTTATCATATGAAAATAAATAACAAGTTTTTATTCTAATCATTCACATACTTGCCTCTGTTATTTATTTTCATATGAGATAAATCAAGTCGATAATCTTTAAGTAATGATACTTCTTAATTTCGCAACTGCTGTTGCTGATTCTTCACAGATAAATGAAGAAATATAATCGTACTCGCAAGCTTGTTTGCTTACTCGATTTCTTGTGTTATTTTATCATCATTTATGTTGAAATTCATCATTGCGACAAAATCGCAGGACGTCTTTACATTTTCATGTAATGACCCATTGATCTTGTCTTATCATTGTTTTTGTGTGGTCTTATTTTGCCTTCCTAGGTAAAGGTCTTATTTTGCCACCCCTCATTTTGCATCAATATGACAAGTCTAAATATTCTTGCGAATATAAAATCCCATGACATTGACGTCTTGCGACAAGATCGCAGGACGTCCTTACACTTTCATGTAATGACCCATTGATCTTGTCTTATCATTTCTTTAGTATTTTTGCCTCTGCAGGATATTTCATTTGCGACAATATGATAGGCCTAAACGTTCTTGCGAATATAAAGCCCCATGACATTGCCGTCTTGTGACACTTATCAGCTCCCTAATGGAGGGTGCCGCCCTTATCATCTCCCTGGTTGCCCCTTCAAGGAGGCGTACATCGGCCATACAAGACTAGCTCCTCCCATCCGGTCTTAACAACAACCAGTTGTTTTCGCAGCCTCTTATCCCTTATACATATAGGGTTTATGGTTACGAGGCTGCACCCTAAGTGGAGTTTTCTTCGGGCCGAGTGCAACATATGCCAAGACTTGCCAAGAATGGCCGAGACACTTCAAATTCCCCAGGCACTCTTGGCTCAACCGTGTACCCCGACGCCTTGAGCATACACTGACTCCTTGGAAGAGACCCTCGGGCGTCCAACCAGGGTATAACCTTATATATATAGTTGGAAATCCAAGGTATCTCTCCCGGATAGGCTTTCATGGGCCCCAAATCTCCATGACTCAGGTTCCAGGAGCGGTGTAACCTTTTCACTGAGCCATGTCAAGAGATACCCCCTTATATGACGCACTTTAGGTCTTACATTTGCCTCTTACGAAATATCATTCGTGAACTAGGGTGTACGCCATAAAGGTTTGTCCCATTCACTCACTCATTCATTTTTGTTAATTCATTCAATCATTCATTTTTGGTTTTCTCTTGTTATTTTGTTTGCGAAGTTATCGCACAATCTTGTTTTGTTTGTTCATTTTTGTTTTTCAATTATACATTCTTGATGGCGAGATTCTCGCGTGTTTCTTCTTCAATTATTGTTTATTCATTTCTTACACTTTTTACTCCTGCTGCTCTCTGCCTCTGCACCATTCAAACCTCTTAATGATTCCTTTCCATCACAATTTTCAACTGTTTTCATGCACTTGCTTCGCAATGTATCTTCACCTCTTGTATCTATGGTATCCACCATCAACCTTTCTCTCCTTTGTACATCTTTTATATTTTGCTTCCAGCCCTTTCTTTTTGCAGCTCTTTCCTCGCAACTTTCCACATCAATCTCATAACATTTTTGTCCTTCCATCCAGTCTCCCTTTATAATTCCAACACCGCTAGGATGAGGAAACTTTATACACTGATGATAAGTCGACGCTACGCCCAGAATTTCGTGCAACCATGGCCTTCCGATCAATGCATTATAAGGGGACTCCACATCGACTACACAAAACAAAATTTCAGTTGACAATCCTTGCAAGGGTATTCTCATATGAACTTCTCCTTTAGGCTTATTCGCTGTGCCATTGAAACCGTATATTTTATACGTTGAAGGTATCAACTCTTCATCCTTCCCACCCATAGTCTTGTAAGTATGGTAAAAAAGAATGTTTACTGAGCTCCCCGTATCAATTAAGATTCTATTGATCGCCCAGGAATTCTCTGCTTCATCGTCTTCTCCATCTACATGTTTTGGATTAATTTCCAATTTTACAACCAATGGGCTATCATGCGTCTCTCTGCCTTCAGAATCTCTTCGCAGTGAAAGAAATAATCTGCATTTGCCATTCTTTTAACTGCGATGTCTTCGCGATGTTCATCACTTCTTTATTATCAGCATCCCTCGCGAAAACCCTACTGAGAACATTATCATGAAAATATTCAATTGTTCGGTATGAATGTACAATGGAGTTGCAAAACAAATTTTTAGCTTTCGTTCCAATTTCTATGACGAATGTTTCTTTCCCCTTCGCTGAGTTTGTCTTGTGCATTTCTGGCGGTGGTGGTAACGGTTGAACCTTCTCTTCACTTTTTAGAAAATGACTCAGCTTTCCTTGGTCAATCATTCTGAGGATGATTCTTTTTATATTTCTGCAGTCATTTGTTAGGTGTCCATGAAAGCGGTGGTAAGAACAGAACTCGTGACTTCTATCACTTGGTGGTGGCTCATTCCCCATGTTCCATGGTGCAGGTATGTTTTCCATCAAGAGTATAGCTTCCCATATTTTTTCAACACTAGTATTTAATGGTGGCATTTTGATTTCCTCCCATACTACTCTGTGACTTCGCTGCCCTCCATGATAATTCTGCCTTCGACTTCCATAAGTTTCTTGCGGATGATCAAGTCTTTGAATTTTGTTATTGCCGCCACGGTTGTAGTAGTTCCTTTCTCTTTCAAGTTCTTCTTGATCACGGCTTCCCATAGCTACTATCTTTGGTTGTCCATCATCTATTATCTTTTCTTGTTGCCCTTGCGAAGTGCTCGCTACTGTGTTTATCAACTTGGGTAATAAGCTTGCATTCGCAGCATTTGAATTTGTATTCGCAACTGGGTATGATTCCATTTCATTTTGCCTTTCCTCTAGAGCAATATATTCCTCCTGAAGTTCTAGCAACTCAGTCATTGTAATTGTATTCTTGACTCTAAAAATTTGAATATATAACAAATTGGTTGCGAACATAGCGTTTATGAATGATAGAATAAGATATCTTTCATCCACTCGTCCAGCCATTTCGCTACACATTGTCTTCCACCTCACATTTAAGTGTCTCAAACTTTTGCCAACTCTTTGTTTCAGCCCAAATACATCTTCAATTCCTGGTCGCGAGGAGTTGTTACTTATATATGCCCCTAAGAATATAGCTTGTAAATGGTTGAATGACGTGATTGTGTTTCTTGGTAAACCCTCAAACCATTTCAGTGCTTCTCCTGTTAAACTTGATGCGAAATATTTGCACAATATGGCGTCATGATTTTCCCACTGTAGCATACATCTCACATATGCTTTGATGTGTTGTATTGCGCAAGTTGTTCCATCAAAAATGTTGGTTAATGCGGGTAAATTGCACTTTGGGGGTATTCCTCCTAATTGCACCTCTAGTGTAAAGGGGGTTTTCGCAGCCTCTTCGATGGCCTCATCCAATTGTCTTCTTCCTCCTCCCCTTCTATTGTTCAACATTCCTCTCATCTCTGCCAACTCTCTCAAGATTTGTTCATTTACATCAGGATTCGTATTTATTGGTCTTTTTAATTCTGCCTCTCTCCTTCTGCGTTCATGTCTACTTTGATTTTCTTGTTCATTATTTTCTTTTCTTCTTTCTCTGCGACTTTCTCCTTCATCTTGTTCACGAATTCGCACACCATTATATCTATCATTTTCTCTTATTGGTTGTCTATCAGTTCTCCTTTGTATTCTTTCATATTCTTCATTGATATTTCCATTGTTGCGATTTTGCTCGCGTCTTCTTTCTCGATTGTCATGATTGTTTTGCCGAATTGCTTCCTCCAATTCCCGTTCTTCCATTTCTACTCTTAATCTTTCCCTTTCGCAAGTGTTTCTCTCCCATATAGTATTCTTCTTCCTTCCTCCTGATTTTCTCCACCAATTGGATTATTCTGCACTTGACGCTGTCTATTTTCTCGATTTCCGTCATCTTGGCCATTCTGTAGAATTTCAGGGTGTGGAATATAACGATCTTCTACCACTTATCTTCTCTCGCAACATCCTTCATCGAGATTTGGCTCTCTTTCGAAATCTTCTTCATTAACATTTTCTACAGGTAATGTTCTCCTCATATCTTCTCTAACCGATCCTGATCTTGACCTGGTATTACTTCTCGACCTTCTATTATGTAACCTCATATTTTCCATTCTTAACTCATGGTTTTGCCTTGTTAGATTTGCACGTTCTTCCGCTTCTAATCGCCTTTCCTCATGTATTGTTTGCCTCAATGCTTCTAATGTTGCGGCTTCTTCATTTCTATGGATTGTTTCTCCCATTTCTTCTCGATTTCTCTCCTCTTGTCCATTATTTATTAATTGTTGCACTTCTTCTCTTTCTTCCATAGAAACTGATCTCCATGTATGCACACTCACCCTATCATAATCTATTACTCTATTCGGTGCTGGTGGAATTGGTGGTTGAATTTGACCTTCTTCTCTATCTCTTGCGTTTATTCTTGATGGTTCACCTACTTCATTTCTCCTTTCTCCAGCTAATCTCCCGCTTCTTCTTACAATTGTTGGTTGTCCTGATGCATTCCTTCTTCTAGCCATTTCTCAATTTTAGTAAGTTGTTGAAAATTATACGAAATTTTTTTCTTGTTACTCCTGATTCTTTCAATTCACAAGGTTGATCTCTACTCCATCCCTGTTTCTAGCGCCATTATGTAGTTGCAGGAAATCCTACACTACACCCCTCACTAGAATATACACAATTAAGTCATTTCAAGATGAATGATTATGATTTCTATTGATTGAATACTTGGATCTTTACAATATGAAATAGAAATGAGTTAAAGAATTACAATCACTCTAAAACTTTCTCTCTCCTAAAGACTTGCTTAACAATTCAAAAAGAACTCTCCCACAACAGACTTACTCAACCCTTTATATAGGGTAGTACACAGTGGATGACAGCTAAACTGTCCTTTATTTTCGGGAATATCTTGCGAAACATCGCAAGTGTACATGTATCAATTCTCGCGACAATCCTAAATTTCGCTGAATCTTCATATCTTTCTCATGTTTGGATGTCGTCATTCATTGTGTCATTTATTTTACTTCCCTGCGACTCCCTCGCAATGTCGTCATTTATTAATCTCGCGAAGTATTGATGTCGCGATATTCTGATCCTACACAGAAATTTCAGATCTGAAAATCAATTAGTTAAACTTTCGATTGAGTTAACGGATAGTGATACACTTACATGTTCAATCGTTTACGAAGATGAATTTTTCAAATTATGAATCTCATAAATTTTTCTTCACATTGAATCAAGTTAAACCTAATATATATCTTCAGATTACGTTTGTTGATGATTCTGTGGTTACGGTGGTGGTGTTTGGATACGAGTGGAATCAATTGTTGTTGATTGTGAAGAAGAAGATGGTGATGGTGATGGTGGCGATGGAGATGGTGGTGGTAGTTGTGGCACTGGTGGTGATGTTGGTAATGGCGGCGAGATGGTGGTGGTAGAGGTGGAGATGGTGGTGGAGGGATTTAGTTTTCTCTGAATGTTTTCTTCGGATGTTTAAAAGAGACATAACCGAAGGTTAAAAGAAGAAGGGTGAATGTGAAAAGAAGAAAAAAGGTTAATGGACCCCTGATGGGCTTTGAATGGAGAGGGGTATATTTGTTGTGTCATAAGGGTATTTATGAATCCCATGAAAAGTAGGGATAATTATATAATTACCACATCATGGATTTAGACAGGAATTTGTAGAGGACTAGAAATTGTTAAGAAACATTATGTATGGGAAATAGGGAACGAAAATTTTGTTCTTATTTGGAAGGACAACTGGATACCTAGTTGTAATGGACCTCCTACATCTCAGTTTGTCTCTTCTAGCATGTCTCATGTGAATCAGTTGATTGATCCATCAACTAAAACTTGGAAATTAGATACTCTAAATGCTTTGTTTGATCAAAATACAGTTAGAGACATCACTGATATAAGGATACCTATGTTTGGTGAAGACAAACTTCGTTGGAAGCCAGCTGCAAATAGCATTTTTTCTGTCAAGACATCGTATAAAGTTATCTTAGATGAGTATCTAATTAGAAAACCAACTAAGAATAACCTAAATATTGCTTGGAGCACCTTTTGGAAGTGCAATCTGCCGCCTAGAATTCAACACTTCATATGGAAATGTTTACATAATTGTTTGTCTACTAAAGACAGATTGGCTAGACATACCAAGTATAGTGAGATTAATTGTTGTTTGTGTGGTAGTAGTAATGAAAACATGCATCATTTATTTGTGGATTGTGAAGTAACGCGAAGAATATATGCTGGTATTAATCCTTAAATCCTTTATGTGCTAAACGATATGGGATTTCATATTTGTCTTTGTGATATGTTTAGCTCTACTAACTCTCATTTGCAGGTTGACAAAACGGCATATGAAATAGTAAGTTTTACTTCTTGGTACATCTGGAAATCTAGGTGTGCTAAACTATTTGACAAGGTTCGATTAAATGAGTCTGGAATCATTTCAACCATCTTGTCGGAAATGAGAGAATGGAAATTGAGTAACATATCTGTGGGCATCAATCTTAATGATACTGTGTATACAATTCCTAAATGGTCCCCATCTGAATATTTGGTTGATAAAATCAATTTTGATGCGTCATACATTAAGAATTCTAGAGTATATGGATATGGACTGATATGTAGGTCTGTTTCAGGGGACTGCAATGGAGTGTGAGGAGGAGCGAGAAGAGCACTAAATGCGGAACAAGCCGAGGCAAAAGCTCTTTTAGAAGCAGTATTATGGGCTAAAGGAAAGGGGGAAACAAAAATTCACCTAGAGGGAGACTGCATCAATGTGATCAATGCTGTAAAAGGAAACTCAGCGGCTGTAGTTGCAGGAAATCCCACAATACACCCCTCACTATAATTCACTTAACTAATTCATTGAAAGAAGAATAACTAAGAATGTTTATTAATTATCTTCTTCCAGTTTACACAGGAAAACAGAATTATACTTAAGAATTACAAACACTCTCCAAGTTTTTCTCTCCTAATGACTTAATTCCCCTTTTCAACAGACTTCTCATCCCTTTATATAGGGTAATACATAGTGAATGATGACTAGGTCTGTCCTTTATTTTCGGGAATGTCTCGCGAAGTGTCGCGAATGTATAAGTACTCATACTCGCGACACTTCCTAACCCTCGTCAGATTTCATATCTTCCTGTCGTCATCAATGCGTCATTCCTTTTGATTCCTTGCGACTCCCTCGCAGAGCTGTCGTTTATTATCCTCGCGAGTTTTGTACGTTGTGATATAATGATCCTACATCTTGCCTCTTTTTCCTTGAATATTGCTTGAAGAGCATTCTTTAAGGAAAAATCCGTTGCTGATGTAATCTTTGATCTTTGTTTGATGAAGGAACGAGCGAAAGAATATTTTCCTTGAAAAGTACGTACTTGCCTCTATTCTTTGGAGAAGTTCGAAGCTTTGAGAAGTACATATGAAGTATCATTTTTTGCCTCAGGTGTTATGAAAGTGATAAATTTCGCGAGCTCATCTCGCAAGTTAAAAAGAGTGATGAATCATGAGAATTTATGCCTCTTGAACCTCCGCGATTGTTCGTTTTCCACTAAAAATCTTCTTCAGCATAATTCCGTGAATTTAGTAATGACCGTTTACACGTGTTTAAAACTACCCTTTTTACCGGTGTATTTAATGTTATCCGGTCATAACGTTTTCTTGTCTATTTATAGGAGGATCCTTTGTGAAGAATGCTTCTTTTCTTTTACTTCATCTCTTTCATCGTCTGCAATTGTCTTTATCTCGTCTGTTTTTTTTTTCTTCATCGTCTTCTTCACCGTTTTTCTACTACTTCCTATCTGCTATTACTTCCATGGCATCCAGGTTTGCTATTCTTGCTAAACTCGATCGATTTGTGATTGATTGATTTTGTGATTGATTGATCTTGTTGAAATTATTTTATTCTGATTTCTCTTTTAACCTCTTTCTGCCATTTTTGCTTCAGCAAGAACAAACCCGGCACCAAGTTCACCGTGAAGAACCCCCTTCTTTCTTTGGATTCGCAGTCGAAATCCACTTCTCAACAGGAACCCGTTCTGCAACCAAAGTCCTCTTTGCAAGCAAAATCTACCGCTTCTAAAAGAAAGCTGCGCGAATGACAAGGTATTTAAGAAATATTTACCTTTTTAATAACAATATTGTTGCCTCTGTTTCTTACTTAACTTGTCATTCGCAGGATGATAAAACTACTGATAGAACCCCCAAAAGATCTCGCCAACCTAAACCCATGACTCCTGATGTTCCTTTTCCCTCCTTTATGCCTTCTTCTCCTGTTGCGAAACTATCGCAGGATAATTTTATCACTAATGACAATATTCCTTTGCCTCAACTCCTCATAGACCAAGTTCCTCATAATAGTCCTACTACAAGATGTAGGATCATTATATCACAACGTACAAAACTCGCGAGGATAATAAACGACAGCTCTGCGAGGGAGTCGCAAGGAATCAAAAGGAATGACGCATTGGATGACGACAGGGAAGATATGAAATCGACGAGGGTTAGGAAGTGTCGCGAGTATGAGTACTTATACATTCGCGACACTTCGCGAGACATTCCCGAAAATAAAGGACAACCTAGCTGTCATTCACTATGTATTACCCTATATAAAGGGATGAGAAGTCTGTTGAAAAGGGGAATTAAGTCATTAGGAGAGAGAAACTTGGAGAGTGTTTGTAATTCTTAAGTATAATTCTGTTTTCCTGTGTAAACTGGAAGAAGATAATTAATAAACATTCTTAGTTATTCGTCTTTCAATGAATTAGTTAAGTGAATTATAGTGAGGGGTGTATTGTGGGATTTCCTGCAACTACAACGGCTGTGAATTGGACTACCTATAATCTTATTTTTGATGCTTTAATAATTTTAAGAGATTTTGAGTTTTGGGAATGCTCTCATGTTAAAAGATAGGCAAACCATTTAGTCGATGAACTTGCAAAACATGCTAGGTCCGAAAGTAGTTATTTTGTTTTTGCAGATGTTTTGCCTGATTGGATTAATGATATGGTCCAATTAGACAAAAACAATATGTAGTTTATTATTCTCAGAAATATATTTCATTTCCTATTAAAAAAAAAAGAACTTAAAATCTTAATACTCATTTTCATGTTCACCAAGACATTAATATTGAGTCACAATCATGTGATCAAATGAGTCTAGTGTTAATTAGAGAATTGATCAAATGCAAATTACTTCATAGAAATAATTAATCGCAATTGAATCATGATCGATATAGTTTGTAAATGTACAAAGTACAATTACTTGAATCGTTTGTGAATCGACTGAGTCACAGTATGCTGATCGGTTTACAAACTTATATGCAATTACCGAGTTCCGGAGTCTACAGAACTTTTTAGTTCATAAAACGGTTTGCACACTTATACAATTACCAAGTTCCGGACTCTACATAACTTTTCAGTTCACATACCGTTTTCCAAACTTTGAACCAACTCAAAGTTCCGCAGTCTACATAACTTTTTAGTTCACGTACCGGTTTGCAAACTTAAGACCTTTGTCGGTTCCGGAGTTCACAGAACATTCAGCTTGTGTACCGATTTGGGTACTAAACTGGTTCTAGAACATAGAATTGTTTTGGCTCGCATACCTGTTTGATTATTTTAACCCGGTTCTCTTAGGGCAAGTCTGTATCTCAAGGAGAATCCATACAAATAGAGATGGTCAGAATTTTATGGAGATTTTTCCACTATTGAGATATATATAAATATCCACCAATTGGGACCCATATATTTTATTTTATTTTTGATATTAAGAATTTCAACTTATTGGGGCCCACATATTCTTTTTTTTTTTCCAGTTTTTATTATATTAAAATACTAATTTTTTTTGTCATCCGGTTAAAAAAAATGTCCGGATTAGAAAAAAAAGGAAAAAATATATATACATCCGGTCAATCACTAACCGGATGAGAAAAAATAAAAAAAAAATATATCCAGTAACTTTTAATGGGATGGACTACTCCATAGGGAACTCTCCAAATATGTGGACTAGCATCTGGACTTCAGATAGATATGGATGTAAATCTTTCCCATAGTAGCATTTTTTTTTCCATAAAATATGGATCATCATAAAGATATGGATGAATTTTTGCTCCATAGGAGTTTCCCTTACCACAATTGCACAATGGTTTGTATACGAATATACATACTTATCCAGATCACGAAACAAACAGATTTTCCCATGATGTACATGATAGACGCATTTTATGTGTCTATTTTCATCTCGATTTTCTATATTGTTAGCACCCATTTTTATACTTATTTTGGTATTTTATGTTTTTGTAGGTGATTTTGGAGAAGTACACTTGTGCGGAGAAATTGGCTCAAAAAGTGGAATTTGCGCACCCGGAGGACACCTGCTATTCGGACCCCTCAAATGGATAAGGGGCACCCAGATGATAAGGGGTAACCCCACATGGCAACTACTATTGGCACTCCGGAACTGGATAAGGGGAGGTCATCCTCTTTGTTTGAATTTTTGGTTTTGGAGGGAAACTGGTTTCAGTGAAGAACAGATTAGGGTTCGGATTTTGGAAGGGTTTTAACGAGATTCAATCATGGATTTCAATTGCGTTGGTCCTGTTTGGATGAAACAGGGATTGTATGTCTGTTAGATTCTCAAAATATGGGTTGGATAATTGGTTCTCGTGAAACAGGGGAATACCTTTCTCGGGTTTGTTGAGACTTTCAGGCGAGAACTGGGGAGAGGTTTAACTGGGGATTTTCACAGGAATGGATTCATATTTGTCTGTCCCTACATAACAGGGATGTTAATGGAATTTGAATAATAAAAGGAGCAGACTTACATGAGTTACACGAGTATGGATAAAACACAGCTCGGGTTTTCTAGGAAAGATTTGGGCTGAAGTTACTCGGATTTTTTCACAGATATGGTTTGGTTTGGGCTCAGCGATACGAAACAGGGTTCGTAAGGAAGTTGGTTGCAAAGAAAAAGGAGTTTTCATCCCATTCACGATAAAATAGAATGGGGAGATATTCCGGGATATGTTTCTCGGTATCTGTTGGATTTATTTTTGGAATTACGTGAGCTTGAGGGGAATATATTCTTCCAGGATCGATATATAGTAAATAATCTGGAGTTTGGAAAGTTTAACAACTCAGTTGACGCGTAGGTGAAGAAATAGTGGAAATTATTCTCGAGACTTTGGGAGGAATTAAAACACGATAAACAAGGATTTGCTCGACCCTGTGGAGTATATATATGGGTATTTGGAGTCACTGCAAAGGAGTCGACACTTCGGGGGGTATCTGCAGAGAAAAACTAAGGCTTGCAGAGACGAATTCATAACTTGCAGAGAAGAGGAGGAACAAGAACAGAGAACAACACTCAAGGAAGGTCGCAGAAACCGTCACATATTCATTCAAATTCATTCTCTTTGTAACAATTTTTCCAACAATTATATTGAGTTCGCAACAGTCTCTTAAGGTTTCTCTGTAACAGTGAGTTCTGTAACAATTATATCTGTTACAAACTCGCTGCTTTATTAGTTTTCTATTGTTTTTAACCCTCTTGAGCTATGAACACCTATTTTGAGCACGTGAATAACATGAGGAGCTAAACCCCTTAGCCGAGGCGACGGAGGAAGCCATTGTTCGATGAAGAGTGGTATATTTCTATTTTAATTAATTCTTGAAATTTCTTTTATGATTATTTGCATGGAACTAATAATGGAAAATTGATTTTTATTGAATGATTGTGATTCGTTTTGATGGAGCATGCTTAGTTTAAGACTTTTGATGTTTCATGCTTGATGTATATAATTGTTACTTCGAAAATCTACTAGAGGCAATAAATTAGAATCACTTCAAACGCAAAGAATTGCATGAATATTTATTAGATTGAATCACTTAATTGATCAATGGTGGAATCCTGAGTCTCGGTGCTTTTTATAATCTTGATAACAACTTCGTAAGTTTTTTATTGAATTTGAATCTAAAATTGAATCTTCACAAGTCTGAGTGAACGATACTTATCTTACCACTTTCTACAACAATTTAAAATCACATCAATTTTTGGCGCCGCCGACGCGGACTTGTTTTTAGATTTGTTTTTAGGTTTTTAGTGATTTTTATTCTTTTGTTCTATTTTACATTTTCTTGGGTAGTTGTGTTTTGGTTACAGGTTTGGATATTGGATCGAAAAGAAAGTTGAGCCAAAGATATTGGTGATTAACTAAAGGCTTGGAGTCAAAGACAAAGCGAAAAGAAACGAGGAAGAGACAAAGAATTTTATTTTTATTTAGTTTTTAGTTTTTTTTTTTTCGAAAACTGTATTAGGGTTTATAATTATTCTTTTTATTTTTGGACTTTTTGGACATTTGGACATTCTAGACATTATTTTTAAACCCTATAGAAGGGTGGTCTTAAATATAAACTGTTTGCAGGGAAGGACGACAGTTACGATACTTTCTCTGCACCTTGGGTTCGTACACTGACATAGGAGTCAGTGGCCCGAGTCGACTACAACCGATTCATCCCCCGTCTGGAACGGGAGGTAAGATTCTAAACACTCGCGAATCCCCTGTCAGCGAGTTATTGGACTCCTTCTTATGCATATATGTTGAGGACTGAATACGGACTTTAATTTCTAGTAAAGGGCAAGGCCTGGCCATACAAGATAAGGGTTCGGATTTCATCACCGTTCTCTTCTTGCCCGCCTTAGGAAAATGATACCAAACGCGAACCCAAGCTTTAAATTTTGACTAGAACGAGACCGATAAGGTAACGAGCTTGTAGGAAAGTCGTTCAAAAGGACTGTATTGGGTATCTTATTAGCTTAACTCGTTCTTTAGAGGTTTGCTAAAATTGTACCTAGTTTCCTTTCAGAAGATTAGAAGCTGGTCTAGAAACAATCTAAGTGGAGCCATCATGCTTTTTGTTTGCTAGAAATCAATAAGTTTGATTTGGTTGAGTCAGCCTTGTTTTGTGATTGCATAGAATCCCCTTCCTTATTCTTTTGCATGCGTGAACGTAAAAGAGACGCCCTAGGTAGATTTGTTAAAGAGAAACCTAGTAGTTCTAAGCGTCTCGATTACCTCAATTTAGAAAGTCAGATTTTTGAAGAGTCCGTTTTTGAACATCCGTTTGAGGAGACAATCCCTAATATTCCGATAGTGCCAGAAATGGCAACTTTGAAAGCTTTGTTGAACCCGACTAGGACTACTCGTCCCTCTTGTATCAGGTTAGCTGAAACAGAAGCAAATTATGAACTTAAACCTGGGACCTTACAGCTGCTCCCAATCTTTTTAGGGAAACAAAATGAAAACCCCTATTTCCATCTTAGGGACTTTATGGAAATTTGTAGTACCCTAAAGATTAGAAACCTTGATGATGATGCTTTGAAACTTAGGTTATTCCCCTTTTCCTTGAAAGATAAAGCTAAATCGTGGCTATATAGTTTGGCTTCTGGTTCGATTGAAACATATGAACAACTTACATCTGCCTTTTTGAACAAGTTTTTCCTTAGGCACAAAACATCGTCTATTAGGACGCAAATTTGCACGTTTTCTCAACAAGAAGGAGAATCTTTGTATAGGTATTTGGAAAGGTTCAATGATTTATTAGCCCAATGTCCTCATCATGGTTTAGAAAAGGTTAGGTTAGTTCAGATCCTTTATGAGGGTTTAGATTATTCCACTACGACCACAATAGAATGTATGTGTACAGGTGGGTTTGAAAACCAAACAGTTGATGAGGCGATGACATATTTGCAAGAAATCGCCGAAAAGACCCAACAATGGGAAAATAGTAGGGTACCCCAGAAAACAATTCTTCTAGGCAGAAGAAACGTTAATAGGGTTGAAGGAGGCTATGAATCAGATGCCAAAATTGTAGCAATAGCTAAAAGGTTAGAAGCTTTAGAATTGGGTCACACTAGTAGTCGGGTGGAGCCTTTTTGGGAAGGCCATACTATGGAAGAGCAAGCCAATGCTCTTTACAATAACACTAGATTCGATAACTCTCAGAAGTTTGACCCATATTCAGAAACTTATAACCCTAGTTGGAGAAACCATCCGAACCTTGTGTGGTCTAAGGGCCAGAGTCTAGGTCAGTTTAGTAATTCTAATGTTCCCCTAGGTTTTGGCTATACTAAGAATCTTTCAGGACCATCTCAGTTTCAGAATCAGTCTGATAAGAAAATTTCAAGTTTAGAAGAAACTCTCATCTCGTTTATTCGAAACACTGATAAGATTCACCAAACGCTTTCACATGGCATAGAAGAAAGTAAAAATATAAGCCAAAGCTAATTCTCAAGCTATTTCCGAGTTAAAAGACCAGGTTAGTCGATAAATGAATCTTTGAGAGAAAAAGGTAGGTTCCCTAGTCAAACACAACCCAACCCTAGAGGAGTTCATGAAGTAGGTGCAAAACCATCACAACAGTTGAATTCAATTAGAACCCTTAGGAGTGGTAGAGTAGTAGACAATCAGGTAACCATGCCCGATAGTGAGGATACTGTAGTACACCCCTCAGGACCATCCATAGCTGAGGGGACTGATAAAATCTCTGATGATGCCAATTCGGTTCCTGAGAGGCCCTATTTTATGCCTAGAGCCCCATTTCCACATCTATTAGTACCAACAAAGAGTGAATCCAACTTTAATGACATAATGGAGGTTTTTAAGAAAGTTACCATAAACCTTCCGTTACTAGAAGCAATTAGGAAACTTCCGGCTTATGCCAAATTCCTTAAAGATATGTGTACGCGAAAGCGAAAGCTTAGTGTCCCTAAAAAAGCCTTTTTAGCTAGTCATGTAAGTTCGATCATTCGAACAACATAACTCCTAAGTATAAAGACCAGTGTGCCCCTACCATTGCTTGCACGATAGGAAAACACGGGGTAGAGAAAGCTTTACTTGACTTAGGAGCTAGTGTGAACTTACTTCCGTACCATATGTACTTACAAACTAGGACTTGGTGAATTGAAACCTACCAAGATAACACTGCAGTTAGCTGATAGGTCTGTTAAAATTCCTCGTGGTGTGATAGAGGATGTTCTTATTGAGGTCGACAATTTTATTTATCCTGTGGATTTCGTAGTCCTAGATACACAACATGTCCCTGACCCAGAAAACCAAATACCGGTGATTTTAGGTCGCTCATTTCTATCCACGTCTAATGCTATTATCAACTGTAGGACTGGACTTATGAACATATCCTTTGGTAATATGACCACTGAACTAAATGTCTTTAATGTTACTAGACAACCTTCCTATGATTTAGAGGAAGTGAATATGATTAGCACTTTAGTTCATGATCTAGTTCAGGATAATTGGGACGACACTTTATTTGGTGATTCTTTGGATGAATTTGATGAGACAATTCTCTTAGCTCATATAGATGACCATACTTTAGAACTAGAAGAAGCTCTCGAACATTTTAAGGACTCGACAGACCCAGAAATTCAGGCAATAATGTTAGGTCTTTCTGAGAGTAACGATGACCCTAAGTTTGGGGGTAGAGAACTAGAAGAAGCTTTTGAGTATTTTAAATACTCTGAGGATCCAGAAATCCAAGCAATAGTTAGCGGTTTGTCTGAGAGTAGTGATTACCCTAAGTTTGGGGGTAGTGATAGTTGTAGTAATTGTCAAGTCTCCCCCTTAGAAGTCCTTAACTTGGGATTCGGTCTTTTTACATCCGTGGTATTACTTGAGTCTCTTCAGACACCACAACCCGATCACCCTGATACTGTCCAGAGAGAAATTAAGCTATTAGAAACCCGTTATTCGGATGAATCTGTTTGTCAAGACACTCATATGAATCCCAATTGGTCATCCCAGATAGATCCAATTGTCTTGCAAGAAATCATCGATAAGGTTGTGCTCCGTTTGTTCATTTTTCTGATCCTCTGCAGTTGTCTCATTTTAGTGGCAATATTATTTGGTTTTGATGATCCACAGTTATTTCGACTATTGATATACGATTTGAAAGGGTAATTAGCCATTTTATGGGTACGTAATGTCTGGCTGAAGACGTTAAACTTAGCACTTCTTGGGAGGTAACCCAATATTCATGCGACACGGTAATATCTTTCCTTATCTCTTTTGCTTCAAATGGTAACAATTTCTCCTTGTTCATGCTTTTAATTCTATCTTTGGAACATTGAGGACAATGTTAGATTTAAGTTTGGGGGTATGGGAGAAACTTTTTAGTTGCGATAAATAAACTCCAGAGCCTAGAAATTTATGCTTATTAAGGATGGCACTAACCAATCTAAGTGGATGGAAGCATCTTGGTTGTAGGAGTTGAGGAACCAATCTGATTAGATGGAAACATCTAAAGAGTCTATTCATAAAAGCACAGAGCTCAGGTGTTAGAATTAAAAAAAAAAACATGGTAGTTTCGCCATATCTCGTTGAATCCTTTTCACTTCTATTTTTATTTTGTTTTCTTTAAAATATGTTTCTCTAAGTGATTAGGTGGGGCTCACGATTCAATTTGTTACCACTGCTAGGGTGAAATAGAGTGATTGAGATACCAAAAAAAAAAAAAAAAAAAACTTTTTTGACCAGACCATCAGACCAATCGGAATAAATTCAATAAAGTCGACCACTGGAACCCTTGTATATGCCAGTTGTGTTGACCTAGAGTTAGGATTATCGACCACTGGTTCCCGTGTATATGCTAGTGTGTTGATATTAGTCCAGACCAGTATCTCAGTCCATTAGGATAGGTTCATTTTGGCAGTGGCCTTCAGACATATATGGGAAACACCATTCACCTTAGTCAACATCAAAACCATCTATGTTTTTCTATATCCATCTCATAATCTATCCATATGATTGGTTGACTCCGGTTATGATGTCCAGAAACTATCTGAGTAGAGCTCTGTGACTTATATATGAATTTTAGTATGCTTGAGTGCAAACTCGTGTACAAAAATTGGAATTTCGCATCAGGGTACTTCCTCCTATAGTCAATAAGTATGCCAACCAAGGAGATTCTTTAGTGCCTTCCAAAGTTCTGCGTAGATAACTAGGGTCTGAAGTAAAGTTTTTGTGGGTATATCTCTGGTAAACCCTCCCGAGACTATAACTCGGCCACTAGGGCCACCTAGGGGTTTAAAGGCTTATTGCATACGCTAAATGCAATCGACGATGCCTGCGACAGTGAGTTAGGATTTTATTTTGTAGATTTGATTTGCTCGGGACTAGCAAATAATAAGTTTGGGGGTATTTGATAGACACATTTATGTGTCTATTTTCATCTCGATTTTCTATATTGTTAGCACCCATTTTTATACTTATTTTGGTATTTTATGTTTTTATAGGTGATTTTGGAGAAGTACACTTGTGCGGGGAAATTGGCTCAAAAAGTGGAATTTGCGCACCCGGAGGACACCTGCTATTCGGACCCCTCAAATGGATAAGGGGCACCCAGATGATAAGGGGTAACCCACAGGGCAACTACTATTGGCACACCGGAACTGGATAAGGGGAGGTCATCCTCTTCGTTTGAATTTTTGGTTTTGGCGGGAAACTGGTTTCAGTGAAGAACAGATTAGGGTTCGGATTTTGGAAGGGTTTTAACGAGATTCAATCATGGATTTCAATTGCGTTGGGCCTGTTTGGATGAAACAGGGGAATACCTTTCTCGGGTTTGTTGAGACTTTCAGGCGAGAACTGGGGAGAGGTTTAACTGGGGATTTTCACGGGAATGGATTCGTATTTGTCTGTCCCTACATAACATGGATGGTAATGGAGTTTGAATAAGAAAAGGAGCAGACTTACACGAGTTACACGATTATGGATAAAACACAGCTCGGGTTTTCTGGGAAATATTTGGGCTGAAGTTACTCGGATTTTCTCACAGATATGATTTGGTTTGGGCCTGCTGATACGAAACAGGGTTCGTAAGGAAGTTGGTTGCGAAGAAAAGGGAGTTTTCATCCCATTCACGATAAAACAGAATGGGGAGATATTCCGGGATATGTTTCTCGGTATCTGTTGGATTTATTTTTTGAATTACGTGAGCTTGAGGGGAATATATTCTTCCAGGATCGATATATAGTAAATACTCTGGAGTTTTGAAAGTTTAACAACTCAGTTGACGCGTAGGAGAAGAAATAGTGGAAATTATTCTCGAGACTTTGGGAGGAAGTAAAACACGATAAACAAGGATTTGCTCGACCATGTGGAGTATATATATGGGTATTTGGAGTCACAGCAAAGGGGTCGACACTTCGGGGGGTAGCTGCAGAGAAAAACTAAGGCTTGCAGAGACGAATTCATAACTTGCAGAGAAGAGGAAGAACAAGAACAGAGAACAACACTCAAGGAAGGTCGCAGAAACCGTCACCTATTCATTCAAATTCATTCTCTTTGTAACAATTTTTCCAACAATTATATTGAGTTCACAACAGTCTCTTAAGGTTTCTCTGTAACAGTGACTTCTGTAACAATTATATCTGTTACAAACTCGCTGCTTTATTAGTTTTGTCTTGTTTTTCACCCTCTTGAGCTATGAACACCTATTTTGAGCACGTGAATAACATGAGGAGCTAAACCCCTTAGCCGAGGCGACGGAGGAAGCCATTGTTCCATGAAGAGTGGTATATTTCTATTTTAATTAATTCTTGCAATTTTTTTATGATTATTTGCATGGAACTAATAATGGAAAATTGATTTTTATTGAATGATTGTGATTCGTTTTGATGGAGCATGCTTAGTTTAAGACTTTTGATGTTTCATGCTTGATGTATACAATTGTTACTTCGAAAATCTACTAGAGGCAATAAATTAGAATCACTTCAAACGCAAAGAATTGCATGAATATTGATTAGATTGAATCACTTAATTGGTCAATGGTGGAATCCTGAGTCTCGGTGCTTTTTATAATCTTGATAACAACTTCGTAAGTTTTCTATTGAATTTGAATCTAAAATTGAATCTTCACAAGTCTGAGTGAACGATACTTTTCTTACCACTTTCTACAACAATTTAAAATCACATCAGTACATACGAATATGCATATCACACAAATCTGAAAGTCGATATATAACTACTCCTCTACATGTATGAATACATGTAATACGGCTACATACATATAACAGTTTTCTCAGTTTGTAAGACTGATAACGTTGTCTTGTATTCCGAATATAGTAGATATATATTTCTCTAAATCAATTCGAAACATTCCTAAATAATATCAATGAAACATATCACTCTTTTAAAATAGTGTATAGGAAATTTTCAGTTTGCAAACCCTTCAGTCCACGAAATCATGAGTTTCCATGGAACACATACCTTCTTGTAGACGTCGATATTCGGTAAACTTGTCTTGCCCGTAACTTCTTCGTCCGAACTCGGAATGACCTCATTATTTTTGCATTATTTTTTTAATTGAATTCTCTTCAAGATGGTGATGATAAATCCTTAATTTGAATGAGTTAAACTTCGTATTTGGCCCTTCTCTTGATTTTGAGCATCTTTGCTCCTTTTCGCCATATTTCCTGCACTTCTCTTTGACATGGGCACTTGGATACTAGCAATACATATCTTCTTAGGTATTTTTAGCACTTTGTATATCCTTTTCACCTAATAGAGACAAATAAGAGAAAACAAGAGTAATAACAATAATACATGCAAGAATAATAGTCAACATGATATGTGCGCCCCAATTGTTTTGCTTTCCTTACCGTATTCATAATGGGGCATTTCTTGGTGATGATGCACTTTCAACGCAATCAAGTTGTGTTGGGGTGAACAGTGTATTGCTCAACACATGTGGTTGAAACAAACTTTTCAGCATTTATAGATTTTTCACTATCTATAGTTTTTGGCTTATTTCGTTTCTTCTTTCACCAATTCTTGTATTTCACGTTTGGATTATCATGAAGGAGGTCACTTTTGGACCCATTCATATCTAAATCCATTTTTCCCAAGAAATTTTTAACTTCCAACATCATGGATTTTGCCTTTTCCATAGTCATGGAATTTTCTGGGAGATCATTCCTATTAACACTCAAAGCATCATTGACTTTCTTAGGTACCCACTTTTGAGTACGTTTAGGAACAACCTGAACCTTCTTCCCATTATTCTCATCAAGGTTTCTCGAAAGAAAATCGAATTGACCATCCTTTTGAAAGTTGGTCTTTCTCCAATTGGGAGCATCAGATCTTGTCTTCGTCTTTACAAAGTTAACCTTTTGATAATCATTACAATTGTGAAAAGGCTTTGTATGACGTTTATAGGAAAATCTTGGTTTATCATGCAATGATTCCTTGCCTAAAGGTTGGAAAGTTACAACGTGTAATATTAAGGGGATTAACCTTAACATATAATCTAGGTTTCATAACTTCTTGTGGTACCCAAACAAGAACATCATGAAGTTTCTCATTTCTTATAAGAAAACGACATCCTATTTGCAGGTGACCTTTATTTCCGCAATAATAACAAACATAAGGAATGTTCTTACATGGATTCATGTGTGTTGTCTTTGGAGGTTGATATACTTTTCTCTTTCAAACCTTAACTGTTGGTGTATGTGTTTCACTTTTCCCATCAGTGGAAACCTTTGGTTGAGAAGAATCATTAGCCTTGAATTTTTTTACCTCTTTGTTAATACTTGGAGTATCTATTCCCTTATAGCCAAATCCTCGTATATCACGATGAATTTTACTTGCTCCTAGCATAGTGGTTAATTTATTTGAACTAGTATTGAACCTTTTCAAGTCCTCTTCCAACATCTTGATTTTATCAAGAGCAGCAACTAAATCCGCCTCAAGGCGTTTTTCTCGGGCGAGAGAAGCGCTCTCTCTGTCATTAAAATTTATTTGCTGGGAGTTAATCCTTGCTTTAGTTGCTGCAAGTTTTTCTTCCAACTTATAAAATCTCTACGAAGATTATCACATTCAAGTGATTTTTTACTTAGGTCACTCTTACAATATTTGAGGATTGAATCGTTACTGGAATTCCATATATAAAGACCTTGATAAATTCTTTTAAATTTTTTGTTTTCACGACAGAAAGGAGTTAACAATTTAACTAGATGAGAAGTCGTCATCTTTTTCTTTTCACGATGAATAAATAGCTTGGTATATCCTTAGAGCTCCTCATCAACATCTCTATCAATATCTAAGTCACCTTCACCGAAAAGTTCATCCAACTGTTCTTCTCGGCGTGTTTCCCAGTTATCCACAGTTTCTTCATCACTCGAGGTGATTTCATGAAGGATTTCAGATATTAATTTAGACGCGATAGTTTTCTCAGGTTTCGGATCCAAAATTTGATCAAAATCATCTAGTTGATTCTGAACTGGTGATACATTATCAGAGATAGATCTTTCGTCCATATAGTCAGACTGCTTCAAACACATACTTATTAGGTCTTAGCGTGTTTGCCTGCTCTGATACTAACTGAAAGCGCTGGGGGTACCAAGATACACCACCAACTTTTTCTTAGGAAATATGTATGGACAAACTCAACACAACTCAGTGAGTAAAAACTCAATCATGGAAACTGCCTAGAGTTCTCTCTCTCTCTCTCTCTCTCTCTCTCGTTGTTAAAATGTTTATAAAATTGAATCCGTGAACCTAACTACAAAGAGAGTTCTTGGACGGTACCAAAGACCAATGTCCAAGGATCAATCAAGTCTTTTCCAACTAACAAGGTTGGACCTAGCTACTGTGATTGATCAATGCACATCCTGTGATATTTCAATTATAAAGATAAACAATATAATGCGGAAAACGAAATAACACAGACACCAGAAGTTTTGTTAACGACGAAACCGCAAACGCAGAAAAACTCCGGGACCTAGTCCAGATTAAACACCAAATTGTATTAAGCTGCTACAGACACTAGCCTACTACCAATTGACTTCAGTATCCTACTGATTCAGGTACAATCGCTCTCCTTACGCCTCTTGAATCACAGCAGGACTCTGCGCAATTGATTCCCTTAGACGATCTCACCCACGACTAAGAGTTTCTTCAACTCAATTGAATACTTTAAACCAAATCTGCCTCCCACAGATTAAGCCTATATAATTGATTTCCTGATTTACGATCTAAATGGATGATCAGATTAAACAATAGATCCAGGTGATGGAAATCGATAGCAACTTAGAAAAAAGTCTGGCTATCCTCAAAATCCGGACTTATGCAACCCGAAATGCATCCTAGATTATTATTCACCTCACAATTATAAAACTTGTGGAATCAACAAAGTATGAGACGAAGAGACTTTGTTGATTACTATCTATCTTGATTGATGAAGCAAGGCTCTACAAACAATCAAGATCATGATACTCAAGTTATCAAGATAAAAGATAATTGGACCTGGCTTCACGAATCCCAATGAAGTCTTTGTAGTTGCTAAACCCTAAAAGGGTTTTTGGAGAGGACGACTCTAGATACAACTAGGACACACCAAAAATTAGTGTCAGGATTCAAAAATCACAGTTGCCAAGAGTTCCCCTTATATAGACTTCAAAGCCTAGGTTGCTTTAGGTTTAAGCTAAGATAGTTTTGGAACCAAGCAAACAATATCCACTGTTAGATGAAAGCTTTGAATCTTAATCACATATACATGATATACACTATGGTTAGGTAAACCGTAACTGAACCTTGTATAGAGACTATGTTCAACATGGTTAGCCGAAACTAGCTGATTTGAACTTAAAAGCTTAACACTCATTTTCATGTTCACTAAGACATTAATATTGAGTCACAATCATGTGATCAAATGAGTGTAGTGTTAATTAGAGAATTGATCAAATGCAAATTACTTCATAGAAATAATTTAATCGCAATTAAATCATGACCGACATAGTTTGTAAATGTACAAAGTAAAATTACTTGAATCGTTCGTGAATCGTCTTAGTCACAGTACGTGGACCGGTTTGCAAACTTATATGCAATTACCGAGTTCCGGAGTCTAAAGAACTTTTCAGTTCATAAACCGGTTTGCACAGTACTTATGCAATTACCAAGTTCCAGACTCTACAGAACTTTTCAGTTCATGTACCGGTTTGCAAACTTTGAACCAACTCAACGTTCCGGAGTTACAGAACTTTTTAGTTCATACATCAGTTTGCAAACTTAAGACTTTTGCCGGTTCCAGAGTTCACAGAACATTCAGCTTGCGTACCAGTTTGGGTACTAAACTGGTTCTAGAACATAAAACTGTTTTGGCTCACATACCGGTTTGATTATTTTAACCTGGTTCCCTTACCACAGTTCCATAATGGTTTGTATACGAATATACATACTTATCCGGATCACGAAACAAACAGATTTTCCCATGATGTACATACGAATATGCATATCACACAAATCTGAAAGTCGATATATAGCTACTCCGCTACGTGTACGAATACATGTAATACGACTTCAGACATATAACAGTTTTTTCAGTTTGTAGGACTGATAACACTGTCTTGTATTCCGAATATAGTAGTTATATATTTCTCTAAATCAATTCGAAACATTCCTGAATAATATCAATATATCACCGTTCCAGGCTATTTTCGAATGATAAACTTGAATCATGATTTGGTTCCGAACAATAAATTGTTCTCCATCGAATTTGATCAAGTATGAACAAATGTTCATTAAGCTTAGTCATTATATTTCGAGAAATTCGTAAACTAAATAATTAGTTATCAACTCGAAATTCTTGTCTATGGTAGCTAGTATAATTAGTTATGCGACAATCGTCTCAAGGATATAAAGGTGAATATAACTTGAGAAATAGGTGGTCCAGTCTTCACTTACCTTTTGTTGATGAAGTTCTCCAAAAGCTTCGGTTGATCTTCGCCTTCAAACGGTAGAACACAAATGATGACTGGCTCGTTTTTCAACTCCACTATCCTATACCGAGACTTAACTAATTGCAGACTAGAAATCAAGATATAGTTTTGACAACTAAATTTGACAACAAGCTTGATATAGCAACACTTGTGAGTTCGACCGAGCAATGCTCTAACACTAACGGTTCTTGGTCTAGTTCTTAAATTTATAGACCTAGAGCCGGGCCCGTTAAAAATCCGGATACCTTCGGTTCTGGGTACCCGTTGGGTATTAAGAAAACTATAGGAAAAATCTCAGAAACGTAATATTTCTTTTCTTTTTCGCTTAAACCTAAATTATTTTTATAAAAATGTATTATTTTTTTATTAATGTAATAAATAAAGATTAAATGTGAGAAAAAAGTGAAAAATGAACAAAAAATTTAGGGAACATTATCTAAATACCCCTACTATGAGGCCCCTTGAAATATACCCTTATCAACTTTACAAATACCCCTAAGCCTAATACATTACTAAAATACCCTCTTTTATATAGTGAATATACAAAACCACCACCACCACTATTCAAAAAAAATAAAAAAATAAAAAAAAATATTTCTAATGCCCACACCAGTGTCCACCACCAACCACCACCACTGTCCACCGCCTACCACCACCACCGACGACCACCACCACCACCAACCACCACCACCACGACCACCACAACTAACCACCACCACCGACGACCACCACCACCGACCACCACCACCACCGACCACCACCACCACCACCACCACCACCAACCACCGCCGCCGCTAACGAACACCACCACCGTCCACTACCACCGCCGCCGCCAACAACCGACACCCACCGCCGCATGCCAACCATCACCGCCGTCAACCACCATCGCGCGCCAACCACCACCACCATGTGGAGTCAACTTGCTGAAGTTGTGTCCATATCGGAGGCAACTAGCTCAAGTTGTCTTCAACAATAAAGGCAACTAGCACAAAGTTGTCTTCAAAAAGTGAAAGCAACTAGCCTAAGTTGTCTCCATACATGGAGGCAACTTGCACAAGTTGTCTCTAAAAAAAAAATTATACAAAAATAAGTGAACCTAGTGTGAATCGAACACACATCTTCTGACATATAGTCAGTTGTGCTACCATTGCACCACAGGTTCGCCACACCAACAGTGTTCAACCAACAATTCAAACAACCACCATACAACACCACACCCTCCATCTCTAACTCTGCAACTCTACCTTAATGACTTCATGACCATAACCGTCTATGCACACTTGCAACATGAGCCAATAGCTGCAGTCACTTCCATGCCCCTACTCAAACACCATCAAGAACACACAAGAAGTAACAACTTCTTGTTGCGCTTTCAATGCTTGGATTCATATTGAGTTCGTTCTCAACTTCCTAAGCATTCATCTACTCTCTTGACTTTAAAGCATGAGCACCAACAAAGCACAACCATTATCAAGCAACTCAACACAACATTGTGTTACCATTGCACCACAAATTCGTCACAAATACTCTAAGATATATGTATAAGATAATTTCAGATGAATAAATGAACCCAAAAACATAACCAAGTTGCCTCCGAACTGGAATCAACTAGCTCAAGTTGCCTCCAATCTGGAATCAACTAGCTCAAGTTGCCTCCAAAAGTGAAAGCAACTAGTTCAAGTTGTCTCCACATATGGAAGCAACTAACTCAAGTTGCCTCAAATCTGGAATCAAATTGTCCCCAAAATCTAGCTCAACAAACCTGCAATATCATCTTCTCATCCTCTTAACATCAACATCACCAATGCAAGGCTATCAACCACATCTCCTAACTGCAGTTGCACTATAACCTCAACAAACCCATCAGTAGCACACATTCCATCATTGCACCAAACACTCATCACTATAATCACTTTCTGTCACAACACTTCATTCCACATTCCATTCTCTCAAATCTGTACTGCAAGATAACCCTGCACACCCATTAAAAGCATCATTGTAACAGCTGCAACAAGGTTGCCTCGAGCCATTGTCGTTGCATTTCATTTGACTCTCCAAACAAAGAACAACTTGAAGCACAAATACAAACTCCTCATAAAGCACCATTCTCTGCAATTTGCCTTTCTCAAATCCACCAACTATTCTTTCTCCATCCATTGAAATTGAACACATCTGCTCATTTATAGCTGCACCTTCAAGCTAATACATCTGCTCATCTCAACTCTAACACATCAGAATTATCCTCCTTGTCACATTCTCATATCCATGGCAGCAACAACATTACTTCCTCCTCGATTCCCATCTCCTCTGAATCGTATCAACACTTTTCTTCATCCTATTCTCAACCTGCTACCACCATCGACTCAGCACCATCTCTTCCTTGTTCTCTTCACATCAACAGAACCAAGCTCTTTATCTGAGCTGCTCAAGACAGCTTCAACCAACATCTTCTTCCCATCATTTTAGAGACAAACCCATTTTATCTTCATCCTCCATCTCACTCAATTCAGCGTCACTGACCCATATCAACAGCAACAGCTTCAGATCGAAACCCATGAACTCGTTTACCAGATCCCCTTTTCTCAATTCAATCGAATCACTGAAAAACCCTTAATCTAATTTCAATATCTTCTTCTCTGCATATCAATGAATACCACCATCATTCCATCTTAAAACCATCTCTGATTCTCAAAGATTCTACCAAAATCGAAGCCATAATCATCAATAGTAGCTTCATTTCTTTCTCCTCACCGTTCTACCATTTAGCAGCAACATCAATCGTCTCTTCTCAGCTCATAGATCGAATTAATCTTGAATCAACCACAACCCCTCTTCAATTTCATCTTATCTTCATCACCTATCCAGATTTCAACAAATTCACTTTCTTCAACTCTAATTTCTCGATCTGATTGAACCACAGCAGCAGGAACCCATCTTCTTCCTTATCTCTCAAAATATGCTCTTCAATCTCTCAGTTTTGCTGTTTCAGGTGATATAGAAGCAGCCGCATTTAAAAAATGCGACGGAGATGGTGGTGGAGATGGAGATGGAGATGGAGATGGTGAGATTTCAACAAATTCACTTTCTTCAACTCTAATTTCTCGATCTGATTGAACCACAGCAGCAGGAACCCATCTTCTTCCTTATCTCTCAAAATATGCTCTTCAATCTCTCAGTTTTGCTGTTTCAGGTGATATAGAAGCAGCCGCATTTAAAAAATGCGACGGAGATGGTGGTGGCGACGGAGATGGAGATGGAGATGGTGAGAGTTAGGTTGGTTTTTCTCGAGTTAAAAAATGAAGAAGAAGCAGAAGTATAAGATGCAAAGGTTAAAAGTGGGATTATGTGAATTATTTTTCTATTCATAATTACAATTATGCCATCAGGGGTATTTATAAAGACTCATAAGGGTGTTTGTGCATGACCCATGGATAGTAGGGGCATAAATAACATTCCCACAAAAATTTAAAGCCAAAACTAGAAATTTTGTTAAGATTTGGGTCCAATCGGGTAATTACCCGTCGGGTCCTAAGTTGTTAATGCCAACGGGTCTAACTCTAGGACCCGGAACTGGACCCTACGGCCTAATCTACCGAGTCCGGTTCCGTCTCGGGTAATGGGATACCCATTTCCAGCCATTGAGAGTGTCCAGCACCACAAAATTACCCCTGAGCTGGCCTAAGGTCCGTTGGAAAAATCTTCACAAATTACAAGATTCTTCGACATACAATTCCTCGAGCTCTTTCTCTTCCAGATTTTGATTCATATCATACTAGATCTTCTGCAGCCGAAGTCCAGGTTTGTTGCTGCCAAATCAAAGTGCCTACTTATTAGGTTAAAGTTTGCTGCTTCAATTAGGATTTGTTCTCTGAAGGTAATCATTTCACGGGTTCTATTTTTTTCCGTTACCCTAGTCATTTGGTTACATATGCTGATTATGCAACTGCAACTGCAACTTATGGTGTTCTTCTCATTTTTCTGGAGTCTACCTTGTGACCTATCGGTTTAGTTACAATGGAGAATTGAAATATAATTCAATTTCTCCGCAAAGTTTAGTACCAAAACCAGATTTCCATGATACACAAGGAAAAGTGATTCTATTAATTCGATTTTATTAGTGTGAGATACTGTGATTTAACTTAATTTATTTCTGTAGCAGAGGCTTCATTGTATTCGAAAAGCTAAGCTTGGGGGTGGTTGTCATGAACGCAATCAATGTCATGTGAGCATTATGTAGTTGAGGATGCAACTGGTGTGACATCTATTGCATGCCTAAGTGTTATTTCAGGGAGGAAGAAGATGGAGTTTTTAGAACTGCAAGACCTTGTTAAGGTATGTTTATTAAAAAAAAGACCTTGTTAACTAGTTGGCTTTTCTTTTCAATCCTCCTAGTTCATTATATGCCATCCATCTTTAAAACAATGTTCCTTTTATATTCTGGAGTATTACTTGCTTTTGTCTCATGTTGTCATGCATTGAGTTCTGCATAAATATCATTCCGAAACATTTTGGTATGACAATTGTTTTTGAGATTCTGATTATTAAAATGTTTTATGCGGCTTAACAACAATGGGAGCATGACCTTTGGGTTAATTGCATGATTTGTGATTCTTGTTAAAGCGGGAACCTTCGTTGATTAATTGTATTGGAATAACTTAGTTTTGCTTATTTCGTTCCATACTCTTATTGATTGTGATCTTGGCTTTGTTTTTTAAATCGGATAAAACCCAATGAGCAAGGAGCACATTTCCACCCCCATCAGGTTTTGTTCAACTGGGTTTGAAGGAACACACATGACCGAGAATAATAGAGAGTTAAGTCCATGTCGCGAAGTTATCAGATTTGAATTATCATAACATCACTGCATGTAATCTCAAGCTTGACTTATGTGAATAGTTTGTTATTTGAAAATATAAATCCAGAAAGCTGTACATTGGAGAATTTTTATAGAGTCTGTCATAGTCAAACATCAAAGGAAGTTAATTTTCTGTATACATCAATAAGCACATTCAACATGGTGTTCTACAAACCATCTTCGACACTGGAGATGTTTAGTTTTGCTTAATTCCATGGATCTGCGAAAATATTGCAGAATTGTGTTAGTTGGCATGTTGTATTCTTCTATACAGGTATCTCAAGTTCTCAACTGATGAATTCTTTGTTATTGTTCGCCAGCACTTCATTTATATATTCTGTTGTGTTGGACGACTTTTGCTTGTCTTCTTTCGTAATTCGCAACTATAAGTTCTTGGTTCAGTCATGTTGATCTTTATATGGCTGCATTTGTAGTAGTTATTTCCTGTTACTGATTTTCTGTAAATAGAATATTAGTTTGTCTAGATTACATTTGGCAGTCTTTATATAACCTCGCTACTTAAGCATTTGCTGAATTAAAGATGTGCTGTTATTAGAGGAGGAGCAGGAGCTGGAAGTAGGAAGCAGAACACACTGAATATTCTAGTGAAGTACAAAAGATATATCCCCAACGCTGGATATGCCCAGGAAAAGAAGATAAAATACAAGCTTTGTGGCATTCTTCTGCATCTACGAGTTGATTGAAAATTCCCAGCTCATTTCAAAATTCCTCTGAGGTGGTCGAATAACTGATGCAATGCTATCAGAACCGAGTCTCTTACTTCTTGAAGTATATTTATGGCTCTTCCTTTAGTTACATCCAAATTCCGATTATTTCCTCCGACTTCTGGAGGTAAGAGCACTCTCTTTCTCCAAAATCACTTGTTCAAACTAGTTAAGATGTTGATGATATGTTATTAATTTAACAGCAGTTGGATGATAAATAGAAAGAAAAGCAAAACCCTGTGAAATATTTATGCCCGTGCTGGGTCAGTTTATTTTGTAGGGAAAATGTTGGGGTCATTAGGATCTGGTATTCCTTCCTAACGTGACGTTTTGTATGTGTGGTCTTCTTACTGTTCTTTGGGACTATAAGAAGGAGGAAATGTGCGAAGCTGACACAATTATTTTTACCGTATTATCAGGGTGCAACTTTTGTTGTTATGGAGGCCCTTCTTCTACTGGAGTGATTATTTCAATGCAGTTGACTTTCAGTGTAAGAACCATAATCTATAAGTATCAAGTTTGATCATGGTAAGCTTTGCTTTTGGTCTTTTCAGCATGAATGCGAACAACACTTGAACACATGTTTGGTTTGATTTAGGGGGCATTTCTAAAGATTTCTGGATTGAGATATTTGCAATTTGTTGCAGCAATCAACCTTGTTCCATAATTATCTTTCAAAAAATCTCCAGGGAGCTTTGTAGGTATGTAATTTATATTTTTAACTTAATTTTGCATTCTGAATATTTACTCAAGTATTGATTTTCTTTTGTTGTTTGAATTTGATGTGGTGTTTCACTTTATGACTTTTGATCAGTATCCTCATGTTCAAATGATGAGTATGATAATTTAACTATAATGTTGCTGGTTATTATTTAATTGGGCTACGCACAATAGTATAAATGGTATGGCTGAGGCTGTGTACTAATTTCCACTAAATGAATCAGTGATCTTGCTGTGATGATTTGAACATTTGATAGATGGGATTTCTAGAAAACTATTAGGAGTCACTTAGGTTTGTCTGTTAAATTTGTTTTCTGATGTACTGTGGATCTGACGTAGATATTATCTGGATGCATTGTTCTGTTAATGGAATGTCTGGTTGATGCTGGTGTACGGTAGGTCACCGTAAGGGTGTGGAAATTAGTTCCTTTTCCAATATTAGATTTATCCACTTGAAGTTTTTGACGAATGCAAAAAGGAGGGACCATTGTCCAATTTAAATTACCTAAATAATAGGTTCTAGCTTGCTTAGCTAAAGCATCTGCCACTTGGTTTCCCAATCTTGGCACAAAACGAAATCCTAGGAAATTAACACGTTCCCCTACTAACTTCTTTGCTTCCTCCAAAACATTGTTATCTGCCAAGATATGGCCACTGACTGACCATTTAAGTGATCCATTAGTTTCCTACTGTCTCCTTCAATGCTGAAATTTGGTAGGTTCTTCTCTTTTGCCCAAACTGATGCTTGCAGTACCGTTGTTGCGGCTGTAGACTAGGAAGGTCTTGCTTTTGCTTGTTCGAAAGTACCTGCATCATTTCTGAGAAGTAGAGCAAAACTAAAAGGTACTTCCTTAGAAAGCCAGCCTGCATCTGTATTTATCTTTAATTGGTTGGGGGCTGGTGGTTTCCAAAACTTCTTCGATTTTTCCTTCCTAATGGTCAGGGGTGTGTCGTTTGGTTTAGACATAGACCAGTAATTGATGTGTCTTTGAATTACTATGTCAGTCTGCAAAAGAATTTGATTGTTTTGAAATGCTCTAATGCATCTTTGCACCCAGATAAACCACATTTTTGTTACAGTTGTTTCGATATTAGAAATTTTGTTTGAACTTTCCATCCCAAACCCGCAATATATTCAACAAGTTGGCAGATTTACTAATAGAAAAATTCATGGGTGCAGGCGGCAGCATCCAAATAGTTTTTGCAAAATGACAGTAAGGGACGAGGTGTTCCACTGTTTCATTTTCTGCATATCCAAACGAGCAGTGAGGAGATATATCACATACCCAAATAGCCTACGATTTGTTCGCAAAGCATTTTGCAAAAGAATTTTATTTTTTGATTCCTAGTGATACTTCTAATTTCCAGAGTCCCTTCCAAAAGGAACTACCTAGGTTATTATGAATAGGAGCAGGGATTGATGAATTTAGCAATAAACTCCCCAGAAGTAGTTAGTACATCCTAACTTATCTTTCTTTAATGAATTATATATCTTTGTGAAATGATTAATATTACTGATGAGAGAGACAATCCTAGCAGGGAACATAGAAGAGAGGAGATTAAGATTCCACTTTTTATTGACTGAATCTATATGATCAGCACATGGGCTAGATCAGAGTTTGAGGTGTTGCGAAACTGAGCCAGATTAGAGCCTAGATTAGGGATCCAATTAACAAACCAAATGTTTATAGATACCCAGTCTACTACTTCCCAAATGCTATTTTGATCCACCAATTTCAGTTCTTTACTTGAGCATTTCCAGATCCAAGAACTAGTTTTTGCTCTCTTCACCCTTTTAGAGCAGATTTTCATGTGAAAGTCTTTAGACTTTAATGAGGGGGCCCAAAGGGAATTAGGTTTATCTACAAGTTTCCAAGCTACCTTAGCTAGCATAGCTAAATTTGCTTTAGAAGCATCTCTAAAACCTAAACTCCTCCTCACAATGGTTTTTACATACCACTCCAGGCTTGTAAAGAAAAACCTTTAAAATTAGATAGTTTACCCCACCAGAAGTCCTTTTGGACTACATTGATCTTGCGAGTAATTTATTTAGGTAATAGAAAGCTACCCATCTGGAAGGTGGGGACACGTATGTTTTACAGTTTTTGTTTGGACTTGGAGATAGATTTTAACTTTCCCTCATGGGCTTTCTAGCAAATCACTTAGAGCTTCACTTCTTGCTATTGACAGAGCACTCTTTTGGCAATGTGTTGTCAGACAGTGATCACGTTGAACTTAAGGATTCAACTGTGCTACCATTCTCTTTGGCCCATGCATGAACGTACTGAGATGTGGATACAAAAATGTTTAAGTTCACGCGACTTGCTCGCTGAACACTCGGCCACTTCAAATGTGCCTCTTTTTCTCACCCTAGATTTAGGAATTTCATCACTTTTACCGAATCGGATTTCACATTCAATGGAGATTAGGGTATCCATGTCTCAGCGCATACATGCATGCACGAATCTATCATGGTTGATGTGGATACCCTAATCTTCATTGAATAAGAAACTCGTTTAGATAAAAGTGAGTCTCACACGAAAGCCATTCATAAATCAACGGAGAATGAAGGGATCATGTCCAAAGTGGCGAACATCGAGTATGAGTTTTGACATTTTTGCTAAGGATTTGGAGTTTGGAACGTCTTCAAATGGATTAGTTAACAATGTTTCTTTGCCTAGCAAAGCATTCATTAAGAAAATATAATGTCCATTCAAACAGAAAATAGGATATTGGTTTATGAGTGTCAGTAGTAGGTTAGTTACATGGGTTATCTGAACACTGATAGATTTCAAGCTGCAGATATTTTTTTTAATGAGTTCAAAGTCAAATTCACACACTCAAATTGAATTTGAGTGTAACTGTCTAATGAAAAGGGAAACCAGCTGGGACTAAGAAATGTAGTGGAGTTACAGCTCAATCATAGGCTTATTGAGATGAAATTTGTTGTATACCGATAGTTCAAGAGTAATCTGTTAATTGACCCTTTGCAATCACAACTTTCTAATTGGTTGAATCAAGTTTCTGCGGATGTTCCTTTGAGTTTTGACATCTCAAAGGCCAAAATTCGTTAAGATAAGCAAATATTTAATGTCTGATTCAGTGAAAGATACAATCATATTTAGATTAGTCGTACAATTGACTTTGAATGGAGCTGATACGATAATGTCTACCATATAAGATCGTGGATGAGTTAAAATATTCTCAGCAAAAAAAAAGGATGAGTTAAAATATTAAAGGTAGTGTGTGAGACAAGTTATACGACATTTTCACAATATATTTTATCCATATGAATTATTGCCCCGTTAAATAATGTCCATATCAATTCTCTACCTACAAACTAATTTGTCCTTCAGTTCAACTAATTTATTTAGCTGCTTCTTGACAGATCAGACTCGGTAATATCATTTTAACAGCTGTCTGGTATGCTGATCAATCAATAAATCAGCATCAGATGTTCAAAGAATCGGAATGCTGAGTTTTGGTCAATGACATTGATTTGTCGCAAATTATTAGAGGGGATATACGAAAGCAACCATGCCAGACAATTAGTTCTTGCGGTGGTTGATTTGCTACTTGCAGGCATTTTTTATTTCTTATTTATCTCTTCTCGGATGTAATAGTTCTGTTGCACCCATTTAAATTTCATGGTATTTTTCTGAAATTAGAATCGGAGAATGAATAATTTTGGCATTAAGTAGATGTCACATCTTTTATATAGCTATGTCGAAGTAAGCACTGACTTGGCAGCTTGTGTGTAGTTGGAGTGATAAACATCCCCATCAGCTGCCCTAGTTGGTGGGAAGTGGGAACAGGAAGAATGAATAGCTCGATTTATGTTGTAATCATTCTTAATTGGCATCTGAAGGAAAGAATACAGAGGAAATTTCTTTCGCTTTTTGTTTTGTTTTGTTTTAATCAACGGCCTTAAGGCTAATGATCCTCCTCAATTGTTGGTAAAAGCCAAACAGGAGGGACAAACCAGTACATAATAGAATTGTTCTTCTTTGCCCACAAAGCTAGCTCATGAGCTACAAAGTTATAGGTACGAGGTTGAAAACTAAAAATACAAGCAACTAACTTAGAAGAGAAAAACTGAATATCCTTAAAAATAGCATCTGTACGTGAATCTCCATCGAACTTGCCAGCTGAAAATTGGTCGATGAGGGATTTCGCATCACTTTCAACAATGATATGTGTTAAATGTTGCTCCACGGCTTTCTTCAAGACTGCCCAGATGGCTCTGGCTTCAACTTCTTCAGCAGAATGAACTTCAAAGACTAAGGAGGCACAAAAGGTGGCTTTTCTTGAGAAATCACGCATCACATACCCTGCACCATTTGCTCCAGAAGTATCATCAAAAGCACCATCAGTATTGCAGTTAATGCATCCAAAGGAAGGGGGCATCCATTTATCACAAATACTGACAGAAGTAGTTGTAGTAACTGTAATACTAGTTTTCCTAGTGAGGAGCATAGCTCTGGCTCTAGCTAGGATAGTGGTATGATTTTCAGTCAGGTTTTGGAAGATGAAATTGTTTCTACTAGTCCAAATAGACCATAAGATAGCAACGAAAAGGATTTGAGCTTCATCAGATAGTTTAGACAGAGGGTTAGTTAACCAAAAAAGAAGCCAATCAATGAAAGACTTGTTTTGAAAAAACTGAGTGTTTATATTGAAATCAGAAATAAACCAGACTCTACTAGCAAAGGGACAAAGGACCAAAGCATGCATAATAGATTCATAAGGATCAGTACACCTAGGAAAATCCACACTATGCATAGGCATTCTAGTATGAAGGATAATTCTGGCAGGCAGAGTATTTCTAGCTGCTCTCAAGACAAACACTTGAATTCTGTAAGGAACTTTGAATTTCCAGATACGCTTCCAAAGATTTTTACAAGGGGATGGCCTAAGACCTCTGAGTCCCATGTAGGCAGATTTAGAAGAAAACTTGCCATTCTTTGAAAGATCCCAAGCCCTCCTATCAGGAGTGCAACGCTGGCTTAAGGGAATTGTGACAATCTTCTGAACAAAAGCATTATCAAAGTGGGTGTTAAGTCTAGACACATCCCAACTTCTGGTATGTGAGTTAATAAAATAACAAACTTTTATACTAGGATCAGGGGGGACTAGAGGGTTGGGTGTGGCAGAACCTAGAGTAGGTATCCATTTGTCACACCATGGGTCAATAAATTGACCATCCCCCACTATATCCAATAAATGAAAGGCTTGATAAGTTCTTTTATAACATGTATACACTTCCAGGTCAAAGAGAACTTACCAGTGCACTTGGCATTCAAGAAATCAGTTCTAGGAAAGTATTTAGCTTTAAGAACAATAGCTAACAGGCAATTAGGATTTTCCAGGATTCTCCAGGCATTCCTAGCTAGCATAGCCATATTGTTTAATTCAGCCTTTCTAAAACCCAAACCACCTTCAGCCTTGGGGGAGCATAAAATGTCCCAACCAAGCAGGTGCAATTTCCTATCTTTTGGATCTAAGGTTTCACCCCACCAAAATTTACAGAGATGAGAATCCATTTGTTTACAAAGGTGCTTAGGAATAAGAAAAGCTCCTATTTGAAAAAGGGGGATAGCTTGGCCAATATGTTTAATCAGAGTAGTTCTAGCAGCTTGGGACAGGAGCTTATGAACCCAGATGGAGATTCTGGCATCAACAGCTTGGAGAATACCCATATGAGTCTGGATTTTAGAGGCTTGGAACACAGTAGGAGTGCCAAGATATTTTTTTCCTAAGTCCCTGCTCTGGATCTCTAGAATGTTAGCCAAGAGAGCTTTCCTATGCTCAGGAATTTTCCTACTAAATAAAATACCAGATTTTTCAAACTTTATTTCTTGCCCAGAAGCCAGGCAGTATTTTTGAAGATAGTCTTTAATGACTTGAAAATTTTGAGAAGTAGCTTTTGAAAAGAGGAGAGAATCATCAGCAAACAACAGATGTGTCATTTCTGGAGCATCTTTACAAACTTTGATACCTTCTAAAATACCCTTTTTTTTTTGAAGATTATCTATATAAGAGGATAAAGCTTCAGAGCATATGATGTAAAGATAGGAAGAAAGAGGGTCCCCCTGTCTCATACCTCTTTCAGGCTGGAAAACCCAGTTGGGCTATCATTAAGAAGAACAAAATATGAGACAGTAGAAACACACTGATTTATGAGTTTAACCCAGTGGTTAGAGAGACCCATTTTTGTTAAAACCTTTTCTAAGAAATCCAACTCAAGCTTGTCATAAGCCTTGGACATGTCAAGTTTGATGGCAGCTATGCCTTCAATTTTGTCATTGTGATTGACAACATATATGGCCTCATTAGCTAGTAGAATATTATCAGAAATACTCCTCTTTGGAATAAAGACACTTTGATTTTGGGATATTATGTTATTCATAAAAGGTTTGAGTCTATTAGCAAGGGTTTTTGAAAGAATTTTGTAAATGAAGTTACAGAGCCCTATTGGTCTGTACTGAGAGACAAGCTCAACAAGAGGAACTTTGGGAATAAGGGCAATATTAGTATGGTTAAAAACCTTAGCAATATGCCCAGTTCTGAAGCAGGTTTGAGTCATATCAATGACATCATCTCCCACAATGTCCCAGTTTTTTTGGTAAAAAAGACCTGTGAAACCATCAGGTCCAGGGGCTTTTCCCCTCCCATTTGGAAAACAACATTCTTAATTTCCTCTGGAGATAGAGGAATATTCAATAATATGTTATCCTCAGCAGAAAACTTAATGGGAGATCAACAAGAATTTCATCCTGGAATTGTTGAGGATGGGAAGAGTATAAGTTTTTAAAATAGTCTATGAAAGAAGTTCCAATACTATCTCTATCAGTTAGAATAGTATTTAAGGAATTCTTAATCCAGCTAATGGCATTCCTTTTCCTCCTAAAGAGAGTTACTATATGGAAATATGGTGAATTTCTTTCACCTTCCATGAGCCAAACCTCCCTGGATTTATCTTTCCAGTATAACTCTTCTAGATTATAAAGGTACTCAAGCCTAGCTTTGAGTCTAGAAGTAGTGCTGGTATCAGTAGGATTGGAGATTTGAATCTCAGCTAAATCTTTCCTAATGGTAGATATATTAGTTTGAATATTACCAAAAGAAGACTTTTCTTAGTACTTAACAGTTTAGCTTTAAGCTTGTAAGCAGGGGATCCTACCACATTGACAGACCAAGAGTTTGCAATGATGTATCTACAAGTAGGATTCTCAATCCACATAGCCATAAAGTGAAAAGGTCTAGGCATACAAATATCCTCATAATTAAACCTATATGCATAGGGCAATGATCTGAAGAGTCCCTGGGGAGGTTGTTAACACAAAGTTTAGGACAAAGATCTTCAACAGTTTGGTTTATAAGACATCTATCTAATCTTTCAACAATTAGATCAGGACCTTGTTGCATATTGGACCAAGTGAACCTAGGTCCAGAAAACCCAGGATCATGCAAATTAAACATAGAACAGAAATTTCTAAGGTTTTCAAAATCAGGATCATCAACTTCTAAACCACCATTTTTGTCTTAAGTTCCTAAGAGGGCATTAAAATCTCATATGAAAAAGACAGGTTCATCTAAGGGAGCATTGGATTGCTAGAATTGTTGTTCCCAGAAGGCTTGTCTCAGACTACTATTAGGTTCACCATACATAAAATGAATATGAAAAGTTTTGGAATGAATGATGTCAGTAGATGTAACATAGATACCCCTCATACTGGATGAAGCAATGTTGAGATGAATTTCCTTTTTCTAAGCAAGGACAAGACCACCACTTCAACCAACACTAGAAACATTAAAGGTGCAAGGGAATCCCATGTTTTTAAGCTTTCTAGCCGCCATATCTTTATTCATTTTTGTCTCAGAGAGAAAGATGATATCAGGGTTAACTGATAGGGTGTAGAATACATCCTATTTACTATCTATTGTTTATGCTTTATTTGCTATTTTTCTTGTAAATTATGTATTTTATGCTTGTTTTGAGTTTTATAGCTACTATGGAGTCGCACGAACGAAAAGAAAAAGAAATCACCCAATTTGAGAAAAAGGGCAAAATTGTCATTTCATTGGCGAACACTATCTGGAGCCCAGTCAAGGTTAAGGGGCAACTCTTTTGGGAGGAGTACTAAATACAGCCAGCTGTGGTTAAGGGGTTGCCAATTGAGTAGCCCTTATCAGGGGTGACCGGGTGTCATTATCCAGCCTTACCCTAAACCTATTGAGAGAAGACTTTTCTCTCATTCATCTCATTCTTTCCACCTGAAATTGAGGCAGCGGCTGCTGCTGTTGAAACGAAGAGAAGAAAGTGAAATCGATGCTGTTGAGATCAAGAAATTCAGAGAAACTGAGAGATGTCTGAGATGTATTTGAATCTGTTGATGCTTAGGAAGAATGGGTGTCGCTGCTGTTGTTCGAATCACAGAGAAGAAATTAGGGTTTCGATTTGAAGAGGAAATCAGAGATAAAATCAAAGATGGGTTTGTGGCTGGTTGTGAATTAGGGTTCGATTTCTGCAACTGAAGAACAAAGTGAAATTGGGACGAATCTGTGGCTGAATCTCGAATCTGTGATGATTTAAGTTAATGGGTTTTGACTGAAAATGCTGTTGGTGGTCTCTGATAGAATGTTGAAGTTGTTGCCGTTGCCAGAGCATGGAATGGAAGAATCAGAGAAGTCCATGGGTTTGAGTGGAAGAAGGAATTGAAGAAATGCTACGAAAAAAAAAAAACCGGGAGATTACAGGGGAGATGACGAATCTGGTTGCTATGAAGATGGAGATTAAAATGGGTTTTGTCCGATATTGGTGATGGTTAATCCGAGTTCAACAGAGAATTGAAGTAGCAGTGAAGAAGACGCTGCTTTGCTAAAATGGGTTTTTCATGAGCAAGATAACAGAGATAAAGAGAATGTTGCAGCTGTTACATCAAGCATCAGGAAGAAGATGGTGGATGTTGTTATGAGCAACAGGGATGAGTGAGAGTTCAGATTGAAAGAAGATGGAAATTGATATGGAATTGGAGATGGTTCTGTGTTGGTGTTCAAAGAAAGGCAAGAGTGAATAGTAGATGAACAAGTGAAGCTCTGCAGGTGAACCATGGCTTGAAATGAACTAGATGAATGTTAGGATTCTTAATAGGTGAAGAAAAGAAGTAATGGCCTGAACTTGGCCTGAGGAAGTCCTATAAATAAACGAAACTCGGCCAGATTTCTGTTCCAGCGAGTCAACTCGTTATTAGCCGATGAGCCGATCCAACTCAGCTGAGTAAGACCATTCAGCCAACTAGGCAGTGACTCGTTCTCGACTCGGTGGTCGACTCTCTATTCCCTTGACTCCTTGACTAACTGTTTGACCCTTTTGACCGTTATCTCTGACGGTATCGTAACAGAATATTCCGTCGACGGAGAAGTATATCCAGTGACCGGCAGTGCCGTTTTCTGGCCGGATTTCGGTGATCCAAGGGACTTTTCAGGCGACCAAAATTGCAGAATTTTGTGTGAGTTTCTCTCATGGGTGTGAAGACTTAGATTTGGGAAAAAAGATGAAAACTTGGAAGCTTTGGAGAATTGAACTTGAAATTGGAATTAGGCTCAAATTGGGAAAGTGATGTTATTATGGAATGAGGATTCTATTCCTTGGAAGATTTGGAGAGCATTGAAGCCTATAAATAGAGAAGTTCTCTACACCTTTTACACACACAACACTTGTGTTTTTGCTTGCTTTTCAAAATTCTTCTTTTAATTATTTGTGTGAACTTGAAAAATTCTCCTTTTAATTATTTGTGTGAATTTCAAAAACATGAGTAGCTAATTTTCTTATTGATTGAGGATGAATTCCTAGTTCTTAATATATGATTTGAGTTTTGATTTCAATTCTATCTTGAAGTTTTTCACATGATTATTGTTTGTTTTTACTAATAGGAATGTTTATGCATTCATGATTGATTGATAGATTATTTGGGTGGCCAACTAAATTGATTTGTTAATTGATCTAAAGCTAGTGAAAGTTAGGGGATAAGTAATCGTTTCTTGACTCTTTACATAAGTAGAAAACACGAGACCTTGCGGAGGGATTCCGTGGAGCAATTGTGTGTGAAAACAACGTTAGCAAGTAGACCTTGATCTAAGAGTCTAAATACTAATATCAACCTAATAAATTCATAAATCTTAATGCGTTTATTTAAATTACATCTTGAGTGATCTACTACTAGGTGGTTTGGTAAATAGAATCCGGTAGTCGAGAACTTCCGTATCCGGTGATACAAGGGATTTAGGGGTTTAGCACTGATCTAGCTGCTTTACCTACGGTTGGTGATAATCTGTGACTAATAACATGTGGATGAAAAACATAACTTAAATCATTATTTTGCAACGAAGAAGGATTCCTTGATCTTGTCTCTCTTATTGATTTCAACTTTATATTTGAATTGCTTTGTTTATTTTCTTTTGCTTTATAAATCCCCCCTTTTTGTGACAATTTTACAACTAAAAATCTCTTGCTCCTCGTGGGAACGAACTTAACTACCACCATATTACTTGTTAATTGAGTGGAAAAATATTCACTAATTTGTTGTGGTTACGACACGCATCATTAACATTCCTACATAGTAAACTAAGTTCCTTATTGGCAGATTTTTTTCCAAATCCTCTAATGTTCCAAGCAATCAGATTGATGTTATTGAAAGGGAATCGGTTTATATTGTTATCGGCACTATCAATTAAAGGGGTTGAAGGAGTTGGATTTACCTGAGTGATAGAGTCAGACTCACCACCAAGAGAAGCACTGGTACCATCACCACTTTAAGAATCATTTTGGGAGGAATCAAGACTAGAAGTAGCAGCATTGAGATGAGAATTATTGCGGACACCATTGTTGTTTGAGGAATTATCAGCAGGTACATTGTAGCTCCCATAAAAATCGATCAAAGTTTGGGTATTGAGAGAACAGTTAGAAAGATTGATAGCAGATAATTCCCCCAATTTGGTAATTGGAGGACAGAAATGAGCATAATCAGGTTCAGTGATATCATGTTCTTCTGGGATAACCACTATACTTGCCAAACTATAATTAGCTCTTGTACGTTTCCTCAAGTCAGCCCTGGGATTAATCTTCCTTTTGAGGTTTGCTAAGGCATCATGCTCAGCTGAGTTAAGAGCTCCTCTAGTGATAACAGGATTCGTATTTGGAACAACAACAGTCTTGAATCTCCTTGAAGAGTTAGAAGTACGAATCGGTCCACTAAGGGTTGGCTCAGAACCAGAGATAGAAGCTTCAACATTTACATTCTGAGTAGTAACCTGTTTAAAGATGATTGGTAAACCATTATCTAGCTGAGTCGATTGTTGTTGAACCGGACCAACATCAAAGATCTTCAGAGCAGTGGAATTGTTGACAAAAGGTCCCATCTGAAAATGCGGGGGCCTAACAACCTCACCCAATATTTCGATTAGCAATCTGTATGGACTAACTCGAATATACTTTTAAGAGAATCAACTAGACAGTCAGACTCAATCTTAATAAAAAGTATATCAAGGAGTTCATATCTCTATCTCTCGATTTGATATATACTCAAACAAATAGAAATCTGTGAGTCTTTATAAAATACAAGAGATATAAACTTGGATGGTACCAAAGACCAATATCCAAGGATCAATAAATTTACAATCAACAACCAAAGCTTGAATTTCACAATTGATCGATACAACGCACAACCTGTGATATTTCAATTATATAACAAAATATAATGCGGAATAGAAATAACACAGACACCAGAAGTTTTGTTAACGAGGAAACCACAAATGTATAAAAACCTCGGGACCTAGTCCAGATTGAACACCACACTATATTAAGCCGCTACAGACACTAGCCTACTACAAACTAACTTCGGTCTGGACTGTAGTTGAACCCTAATCAATCTCACACTGATTCAAGGTACAGTTACGCTCCTTACGTCTCTGATCCCAGCAGGATTCTACGCACTTGATTCCCTTAGCTGATCTCACCCACAACTAAGAGTTGCTACGACCCAAAGTCGAAGACTTTAATAAACAAATCTATATCACACAGAAAAATCTAAGACAATAGATAAATATGTCTCCCACAGATAAACCCAAGAGATTGTTCCGTCTTTTGATATAAATCAAGGTGAACAGGAACTAATTGATAACTCGGACTTATATTCCCGAAGAACAACCTAGAATTATCAATCACCTCACAATAATCTTAATTGTATGGTAGTGAAATAAGATATTGCGGAATCACAAACGATGAGACGAAGATGTTTGTGATTTCTTTTTATCTTGACCTATCGGAGATATAATCTCAAGTTAATTATTCAATTGAACTCGTACGATAGAAAATGCCAAGATCAGATCGCTCAACTACAAGAGAAGTAGTTTCGTCTGGCTTCACAATCCCAATGAAGTCTTTCAGTCGTTAACCTACAGGGTCTCGAGAAGAAACCTAAGTTTAAAGGAGAATCGACTCTAGAAAAACCAACTAGTATCACACAGGAGGTGTGGGGATTAGTTTTCCCAGTTGCTAGAGTTCCACTTATATAGTTTTCAAATCATGGTTTGCAATCTATGTTAGCTTAGTAACAAAGCATTCAATATTCACCGTTAGATGAAAACCTGATTAGATACAAGCTAATATCTTTCAACCGTTAAATCGAAACTTAGCTTGTAACACACAAATGAAATGTATTTCATTTAGGTTTGAGTAACCGTACCTAAACGTGTACACTTAGTTGGTTCACAAATAGTTAACCAATGGTTATCCATATGAGCACTTCCATATTAACCGTATTCATCTTTCTCATAACTAGTTCAAATGACTCATACAAATTAGTTGAAGAGTTGTTCAATTGCTTAGGTATTTATTCATAGACACAATTGAAAAAAAATCAGTTTGATACATTTGAATCAATTCATGAACAATATAGCCACGGTTTGCAAAGATTACATTCCTTATAATTTATTGTTTTAAGTTCATGAACTACCGATTTGAGAAATAACCAGCTTGGGTACGCGTACCCTAGCTACGTGATTTGAGTTGGCTTTGGTTTCCAAACTCAGCAGAATTTTTCGGGTAGAAAAGTTACGGGTACGCGTACCTAAGGTGACTGGTTTATGAGTTCGTAAACTCCAAAATCAGTAGAATTTTCCGGGAGGAAAAGTTCCGCCAGTACGCGTACGAGTACGCGTACCCAACCTGTCTCCTTCACCAATACCATATGCACACATATGCACACACTTGGTTTCCGGTACATGGATTTATACACTAATGTGCGAACACACTATATATGCTTATATCCATAGATGGTAATCTCAACTCTACATTTCAATCATTGAAACATTCTTCTATAATGTTATAATAGTCGTTATTCACAACTATCGTCATCAAAGCCATTTTCAAGATTGAAACGTCATCATGACTTTCGTCACGGGTAAAGATGAAAAATGGTTAAAGCGAAAGCTTACCAACACATATTTCGAGAAAAAGATAGGCGAGTAAACTCGGCTCGAAATAGCAAATGTGCATGTATGAAAACTATCATACTTATACGACTTTTGTCTAAATAGTAGGAGATAGAGTAGACTTTTGAGTGATAGATAAGTTCAAGTCTCCACACACCTTTTAGTCGAATGAAGTTCCACTAGTTCCTTGAGTAGTTCTTCGTCTTCGTTAGATGATCACCATGGAGTCTAGATCTCAACTACACTTAACTATCCTAGACCGAGACTTAGCCATAAGTAAACTAGAAATCAAGACATATAGTTTTGACAACTAAATTTGACAAACAAGCTTGAGATAGCAACGGTTGCGAGTTCGACCGAGCAATGCTCTAACAATCTCCCCCTTTGTCAATTTTAGTGAAAAAACTATCAATACATGTGGATTACAAAATAGATAAAACTTTGTAGCTTCTCATCCACATGCTTGATCTCCTTGGTGCTTCAACATTACTCGAAAACTTTGTCTTTTCCAAGTACTCCCATGATTCCATAGATGTTTGATGAGTGCCAAATATTGCACATTTATACACCTTTTTATTGGCATTTTACTCATCTTTTGTGCTCAGAAATCAGATATTATCCCAGATTCTGTGTTTTCTTTGTTTTCAAGAATAAATATTTGTATTAATTAATTTTGTGTTTTTAGGTAGTAAATAAAGCTCGGAGAAATTGAGGAGCCAAAAGAGCAAAGAAGTGGAGTCGAGCGTCTATAGAGCAGAAAGCCAAAGCCCGCGCGCGAAACAGTTGCAACCCAACAAGGAGCAACCCATCTACAAGACATGGGCTTGAGCTATCCAAGACCCGACCCGGATCCGAGCCCGTTCACCCCGAACCGTTGAGATCTCGCCTAGCTACATCCTACGGTCGCTCCTTCTTGCTCATCGTCCCTTGATGCATCCGCTCAACACCAAAACAGCCCGTCCTTTCCGAGCCGTTCAGATCTCACTTATCTTCATCCTACGGTCGCTGCAGCTGGCGCATCATCTCTCGCCACTCTTGCTCCACACCGAATCAACCCATACCCCTACACCATCGACCATCACCCCATTTCTCTTCTTCTCCTTCTCTTTCTTCTCCATACCTCCAGCAGAGAAACCATCCCCCTTCACCTCCTTCACCCATGCTCATGGCAGAGCCATCATCACCACCTTCTCCTTATCCTGCGCCTTCACCAACCGCATTCGGTAGTCCTTTCACCTCCCCTCTAGGTTTAGTTATCTCTCTTTTAGCTTCTCCATAACCCTAGAAGCTAATTTAAAGATAACTAGAACTAGGGTTTCATCAAAACAGTCGAAGCATGGAGCTCTGAGCCAAATTGACAGAAGAGACGACTGATTCAGAGATATGGGCGGTATGGGTTTGCTTTTAATTTGTATTTTGAAGAAAATTAGGGTTTAGAATTGCATGTATAAATAGAAGAACTGTGGGTGTTAGAAAGCATGCCTGGGTTAGCCAGAGCACCAATTTAGGTTTAATTTGTGTTTTATTATTTCCTCTGATGTTTTAATCACATTGGCTAGGGTTGAGATGAAACCCATAATCTGTTGCTAAGATTTGTTCATATTTTGATATTGTTCTTGATTGAGCTTTATTGTTTAGGATACATATAATCAGAACACTTTTGCATATTACTTTCACAATGTATGCCATGTATGCATTGTAGTCAGGTTATTTCTATGTTAAATGTGTGCAATTCATGCTTCATTGATCATTATTGATCCTTAGACTAGTTGTGCCCTGAGAAGAAAGCTAGTGCTTGGGAAAGATACTCTAATTGTGATTAGAATATCCATCTTAAGATAGGTTGAATCATCTAAGTAGTGAAAACTGATTTGTGATTAGTTGTACTATGACAAGACAGCTAATACTAGGAATTAGTTAATTGCCTTGGTTGATAATAAACCATCCATTGAGACCCTGGATAAATGGCAGACTTGCCATTACAAGGGACGAGAACATTATAAGAATTGAACCGACTTTTACCGAGATTAGGTGGAGGATTCGATACCCTAGTGCTCTCTATCTGTTACAATTTATCTTGCTGTTTTAGTTTAGATTCACACCACAAACCTGAAATTTGTATGGACTAACTTCTCTCTTGAGTTAGTTTTGATATTCTTGTGATAACCCTAGTGCTCTCTATCTGTTGCAGAATCATTGTATCGCACGCACAGGTCAGATACATCTTAGTTCTCTGTGGAATGACCTGTGTAACAGATAGAGAGCACTAGGGTATCGAAATTGTAACACCACATTCATATCATCCTTTCATGCTGTAGACTCCTCTCAGTTGGTACTCTCTGTCTTTGCAATAAACTGCAAATTTCTCAGTCACTAAGAATCATAGTTTCTGTGAGCATAAGTCACTATCCTCATCAGCGGTGCCTTCCTTGTTACATACCGCCGCTTGGAGTAATCATTGTATCCGAAATTTCAGCATTAATGTTTTGATATTCTTGCTTCAGCTGTGTAACTCTCCTGAGAACTAAATTCTCTCTTGAGTAAGCATGTACCTGTGCTGCTGTGCAAGCCAACCCAGGGAAGGTAAAGGAGCAGAACACAGTTATTATTGGAGCTAAAATTGGTTGGTCACTCTAGAACTCCATCATACTTCATATGTGCATAAATGATAAACCATGTTCCCTGATAACCAAGATGCTGAACTAGTGCCATGTATTTGAACTAGTGCCATGTATTTGAAGCATTGAGCTTTAGCATGATGATGCGATAAACATATGTATGAACTGTAAAACCTAATTTTATATCTAGTATTTATGCTTTCTTTGTAGTTTTCTTTGAAGCATTGCCTCACTTCTTTGCATACCGACATTGAGCATGACCGAGCACTAGCCTTGTTTGCATGATAAACTAGTGAAAATGCCTTCCTAAGTGTGCTCCACACCTAAAATCATTGTTTTTAGAGCTGAATTGGTGGTGTTGTGAAATGAGATGGCATCTTATCTCCAGCCATGGGTATGGAAGAGAGGGTGAGTTAGTAGTTAAGCTTATAGGGTTTACTAGAGTTCCCCGCAAATCCCACAAGTCAACTAATATCAACCCTTTGGATGGATGTGGAGGAAGATTGCGTTGACATCAACAGGGAGCGAAGTGAGTTGATGCCACATACCCTGGTTGGCTTAAGCATTGCTCAACCTTGCTCACACCGTGAATCGCAAGCGGGGAACTTGAAATTTTGGTGCTTGACTGTTGACATCATTTGTGGCATCTCACGGGTTTCTCTCCGTGCATGACAAGTATGTCATAAGAGTGTTGATGAATTTGTCTTTTAACTGCGATCAAGGTATTCTAGGGTCTTTAATTTGTTTGCTTATTTATTTATTTCGATTACTATAGGAAAATCTTGATTTTCGTTGACATCATTTGTGGCATCTCAGTGCATGACAAGTATGTCATAAGAGTGTTGGAATTTGTACTTAATCGAATCTTGATTTCTCTTGTGATGTTCGACTTTGAATTGACTCCGAGCATAAGCCGAGAAAATTGAAACTCACCTCCGGCCCCGAAGCCGTTGAGGGTGAGTTGCAACTTAGATGCCAAGTTATTTTGCAAGCCTTGTTGACATCATTGTGTGCATTGACACCATCACCAGTACCTTGAGCCAAGTGTTTGCCAAACCCTTGCATGCTATAACTCGCCTCAACCAAAGCTGTTGACAGCCTTGTGCAAACCTGAATCTGTGCTCTGCCTGGGCCGTGTCAATCTTTGTGGTTTTTGCTTGTTTCCCTTGCTCTGTGCAACATAATTTGTGCTTGGCCTCACTTGTGTAACCTTGCCAACCAGCACTTAACCCCGTCTTTGTGCATTTTCAAGAAGCACTCCCCGTGTTAGAGATTCTTTGTGTCATTTTGTGTGAGTTTTGATAATCGAAGCTGTGTTGTGAGTTGCGCTTAGACCTGTGCAAACTGCCAATTGTTATTTTTCTTGTGCTTGGCCTGACCAGGGCTGCACATAACTATCCAAGCTGTGCACATAGCCAGTGTGTGAGCTGGCTATTGACAGACCCCTTGCAAGAGTGTCAACATCTGATGATATGCTTGTCTACCCCCCTGGTGTTGCATACCCTGAATAGCTGTTCATCTGTTGCATGTTGCATTCTGTCTTTCTTGTGCATCTGCCATCCTATGCTTCACCTGTGTGCTGTGTTATTTTTGTGAGTTCTGTTTCCCTGTGCTCGGCTTGACCAGTGCATAAGATGCACTGCAATCAGACCTGTGCTGTGTAAGCCTGCATAAACTGGGATGTGCAACCTATGCTGAGCATAACCCAGGCTAAGCTGTGCTGAGTAATCCATGCTCAATATCCAGTGAACTCTCCAACAGCAAGCATTTCTTTGTGCTTAAATTTGAGAAATTAGGTGTTAGTTTTGTGAGTTGTAACTCACAGGGCTCTGCTTCTGCCAACTGGGCTACACTTTCAACTAAAAGCCCATTGTGCAACTGCTGGGTTTCACATAATTTTGTTTCTGCATAAGCTGAAGCCCAAATACTGGGCTGTGCAACTGGGCTGTGCAAGTTTCACAAAACCTGGGCTGCAAACAATTAATCCCAACAAAACCAAACCAAAGCCCAAACAAACCAAATCCCACCAAACCAAAGCCCACATAAACCAAACCAAAGCCCACATAAACCAAACTGAGTCCACTACAACTGGGCTTTGAGTTCAATTTGAGTTGTTAAATCATGTCAGGATTTTGGTCTGCAACTGGGGATACAAACAAATCCATCAGAGAGCTTGCTTACGGGCATGCTTCATAAAGATGAACTCCCACAGTCCATGATGATTTTAGGGAATATTATGAGCCTTCTCGGGGCCCTGACTTCACATACCCTAATCATTATGAGCACATGTATCATCCACCACAGGTTGAAAATGAACACTTTTCTCATACCCAGTCATCACTTTTAGATCAATTAGAAGCTCAAGTATCCGCTTTAGAAAGGCAATTACATGAGCAATCTTTCGAATCTAATTTCCCTAGGCAATATGAAATGTATGCTTGTACCTTATGTGGTAGCTTAGGCCACCCTTCTGAAAATTGCTATATTTTGCATGATTTTAGGCAGTCTAGGGAAAGCCATGATAATCCAATGTACGAATTGTCCGGAAGTGACTATACCGGTAATCATTGGGACCATAATCACCTTTCGAAGGTTGCGATCGGTATTCTAAGAACCCTAATGACCATGAGCACATGTATCATCAACCACAAAGTGGGGAGTTGAACAATTTTGTACTCCCCAACTCCGTGTTTGCAATCACTAATGGAAACGCTCATGGAGCAAAATGCTAGGCTTGAACCGAATGCAATACATGACCATCCATATAACAACATATCTCGAATTTCCTTCTCTAGTGAACCTCATGCTCAACCATACAATGAATATCCATATGAGGAATGCATACCCACTAGTGAAGACTCTCCTTCAATAGAACAACTCACTATGATTCTTCAAAGGAACCTGATTGAGTTACAAAATGATAGGATGTTTGTTATTCCTGATAATGTTGAAAATAGTGTTTCTAGTCCTACTCATGCAACTAACACTGAATATGAACTTAATCTAGAGGTAGATGAGTACACTAAAAATACTACCATTTTGAATGGAGAGATGAATTTTTGCTATGATGATGATGATGAATATGAAGAGCATATGTATTTTGAAAATATAGTGGAATCTTTAGGTTCAGAGACATTAAGTGTCTCTTCTGTGAACCCTATGAATGATGCTTCTTCTGATATTCATACATGTGCTGATGTGGAACCGTGCATTTGTCCTGTGAAAATGAGCATGCCTTACCACCTGTTTGTGACTTAGGAATAGCTGAATTGTCTGTTGACACAGATGATTCAATGCATGTGCCTGATTTCATGCCTAGGTTATAGCATGATATCTCTCCTGGTTATGTTGTGCATGAGAGTGATGATGATTATGACATGGAGATTGATGAATTGTTCTATGCTGGTGAGCATGATTTACCTGTGTCTGACTTTAGGAAAGTGTGTGATGGTGCAAATGATTTTATACATGAACACAACTTAGATGTACCTAATCTCTCTCCTAAGGCACAGATTGCAACTCCTCCACCAAACCTAGGTGTGGTTTGTAACAAAATTGCAAAACCAACTTTTCTAAGAATGCCTAATCTAGGCCTAGAACTTTGTGCCTCCCAAGTCCTCTTGGACTATTTTGCATCAAAGTATAACACTTTTAGGGAACCACAGTTGGAATGTGTATGTCTGTCTGTTCTTAGCAAAACTCACTTTGAGTTAGACCTTGTGCATGATGTACCTTTAAAATTGCAAGATTTTGTGCTCTCAAACACACCTGTTGACAAGTTTAGGTTTGGGGGAAACTCATTCCCATATACAAATTTTTACTTGCGCTCTCATTTTATATTTGTGTAAGGCTGTTGATGTTTGTATATATTTTCTATTGGGTTGATCCTCAACTCTTTAGATTGTTAGTGTATGGTGATTTTTCATTGTATATAATCCAGTAGGACTTGTTAAATTTTTCTTTCTTGAATCGGTTGAGTCTTCTTGTACATATATTGTGCTAATCCGATATGATCTCCACTGAGAATGTTGGATTCTAGCCTTGACAAATGAAGCTCTAACCTTGCTCCCGCCGACATCCCAGTAATCTCTTCCCTTTTCTCTACTCAACATAGTTCTCTTGGTATGTGACTGTTTAAATTTTTTCTATCTGTCGACACATTGAGGACAATGTTTGATGTAGGTTTGGGGGTGCATTTGCATATAGAGTTTTTAGTCTTTTATTTCAAAAAAAAAAAAAAAAAAAAAAAAAATTCAAAACTTTTTGCAAATAAAAACCTCCAACTTTTAGAGATTTTAGAGTCACTAGCATGCTTCTAGCTATGTTTACATAGAGATTCTGACCGAAATAACAAAACTTGGAAGTACTAGAGAACACAATCGGGTTCCTTAGTTGATTAGAGCGTTAAAGTTGGATTTAACCATACCGGAGGGCGAATTAGGTGCACTTTAGATATTCGGTAGTAGAATTGTGATCACCCATAGTGGAGACTACACATTTTACATCAAGTGAGGCACCAACCTTCAATTTTTTGTAACTTTCTATAAAAGTCGTTAGAGTGTGTGTCACCGTACGTCAATTCCGGTAGGAATGGTGAGCTACCCAACTTCGCACCATTTTCAGCACTACTTTTGATCTCTTGAGTGCTATTTTTGTCAATCATGAGGGTGAAGTTTAAAGATGAAACTCCTTCTAAATACCGATTTGTAGTTAGCATCACTCTCTCCCTCTCAACAACATCAACAGATTCATAGAAACACATCATCATCAGCAAGCGGAGCATCATCAGAACATTTGAAGAAAAGTTGATATAGTCCAAGGTTATATACAACAAAAGAAAATAGGATGAGAATTAATGAAGTTTGTGAAATCAAGACAAGTGTAAAAAAAAAAAAAAAAATTTGAGTCTTATTGTTTTATTGTTATTTTCATTCCAAGTTAAAAAAAAATAAAAAAATAAAAAAATTATTATTCAAGTTTTTGTAAAGTTCAGAAGTTCATCATCAGCTATTGAAGACCGAAGACCGAAGATTGAAGACGTTTCTATGAATGCTGAGAGAGTGATATTAATTACCGATCGGGTGATAAGGTAAGTGAGTACTCCCACCCCTTGCTAATGGTTGATTTCCTTTCTTAGAGATCATCAGAAAAAGATTCTTTTTGTCCACACTTCTGTGGAGTCTCCAGTAAATTATTTCGGAAGGTTATCCTTCTTACCTACAACGTGTGCGGGATTTTCTCTTTATTCCCGCCGCACACATGAGAGACTAAAAAGCGATCTTTTTGAGTGCAATTATCATAAAACCCTAATGGTGAGGCAGAAGTCGAGGCTTATGATCACAATCGAATCCGAATTCTTTCATATGATATGGTTACTTCTCGCTCAAAGACTTAAGGATGAGAATGCGTTCTTTGGTAGTTCTAACTTCGTTACTAGCATGCGAAACTCTATATACTCATAGCTCCTTGGATGCTTGAGACTCTTTTACACTCGAAGTTGGAGAAGGTTTTGTGGGTACACTGCAAAACCCTCACGAGACTACAACTCGTCCACTAGGGACACCTAGGGGTTTAAAGGCTTAGTGCATACGCTAAATGCATTCGAGAGACCCATGAAAGGGTGGTATAGTTAGGATTTCTTATTTTATGTTTCACTTGAGGACAAGTAAAATTCAGGTTTGGGGGTATTTGATGAGTGCCAAATATTGCATATTTATACACCTTTTATTGGCATTTTACTCATCTTTTGTGCTCGTAAATCGATATTATCCCGCATTCTCGTGTTTTCTTTGTTTTCAAGAATAAATATTTGTATTAATTAATTTTGTGTTTTTAGGTAGTAAATAAAGCTCGGAGAAATTGAGGAGCCAAAAGAGCAAAGAAGTGGAGTCGAGTCGAGCGTAGATAGAGCGTAAAGCCAAAGCCGCGCACAAACAGCTTGCAACCCAACAAGGAGCAACCCATCTACAAGACATGGGCTTGAGCTATCCAAGACCCGACCCGGATCCGAGCCCGTTCACCCCGAACCGTTGAGATCTCGCCTAGCTACATCCTACGGTCGCTCCTTCTTGCTCATCGTCCCTTGATGCATCCGCTCAACACCAAAACAGCCACGTCCTTTCCGAGCCGTTAGATCTCACTTATCTTCATCCTACGGTCCGCTGCACCGGCGCATCATCTCTCACCACTCCCCGCTCCACACCGAATCAACCCATACCCCTACACCATCGACCATCACCCCATTTCTCTTCTTCTCCTTCTCTTTCTTCTCCATACCTCCAAAGAGAGAAACCATCCCCCTTCACCTCCTTCACCCATGCTCATGGCAGAGCCATCATCACCACCTTCTCCTTATCCTACCAGCTTCACCAACCGCACCAGTAGTCCTTTCACCTCCCCTCTAGGTTTAGTTATCTCTCTTTTAGCTTCTCCATAACCCTAGAAGCTAATTTAAAGATAACTAGAACTAGGGTTTCATCAAAACAGTCGAAGCATGGAGCTCTGAGCCGAATTGACAGAAGAGACGACTGATTCAGAGATATGGGCGGTATGGGTTTGCTTTTAATTTGTATTTTGAAGAAAATTAGGGTTTAGAATTGCATGTATAAATAGAAGAACCGTGGGTGTTAGAAAGCATGCCTGGGTTAGCCAGAGCACCAATTTAGGTTTAATTTGTGATTTATTATTTCCTCTGATGTTTTAATCACATTGGCTAGGGTTGAGATGAAACCCATAATCTGTTGCTAAGATTTGTTCATATTTTGATATTGTTCTTGATTGAGCTTTATTGTTTAGGATACATATAATCAGAACACTTTTGCATATTACTTTCACAATGTATGCCATGTATGCATTGTAGTCAGGTTATTTCTATGTTAAATGTGTGCAATTCATGCTTCATTGATCATTATTGATCCTTAGACTAGTTGTGCCCTGAGAAGACAGCTAGTGCTTGGGAAAGATACTCTAATTGTGATTAGAATATCCATCTTAAGATAGGTTGAATCATCTAAGTAGTGAAAACTGATTTGTGATTAGTTGTACTATGACAAGACAACTAATACTAGGAATTAGTTAATTGCCTTGGTTGATAATAAACCATCCATTGAGACCTGGATAAATGGCAGACTTGCCATTACAAGGGACGAGAACATTATAAGAATTGAACCGACTTAGCCGAGATTAGGTGGAGGATTCGATACCCTAGTGCTCTCTATCCGTTACAATTTATCTTGCTGTTTTAGTTTAGATTCACACCACAATACACCTCAGTCGTATCGACACCAACTCATAGTTATGTTACACACTTGCTTGAATTCAGTTTAGCATAGCCCTTGATCAACCATAGCACCACAAGTTCTTGTGGGATCGACCCGTATTTGCCCTGTCTACATTGTAGACACTGTGCACTTGCGGTTATCACAGTAGGCATTAAAACATAACACATTATCAAGCCTACCAATGTTCAGTTCAACATCATAGTTGTTGAAAATCCGTAGCCATAACAATGAGAAAACAAAAGCTCTCGATCATTGTCATATAATGTCATAGTATTATTACATAGTTGTTGATGGTGGATTTTCATTTAAGGTTAAAATTGTAAAAACCAGAAAATTATGCGCTGACATCTTGTAAAAGATAAGGCCATCAATAAGTGTTGGATACTCCCTCACTTAATTCACCTAGAATGGAGCATGTGGCAACAATCTCATTCTCAGGAATACACGAAATTCATCCAGGTTGGAGCATGTAGCAACAATCCCATATACCCTGTGAATTTCTAGCATTATTAATTAATGCGCAATCAGCCTTGTATTTCCGTACTCATTATCAGTGCAAGATGACGATCGAGTGTTGCTCTTACAGAGCAACACGAACCTCCAAGCATTATAATGAAACCATGTACGAAATGCCCGTACTGTGCCGACTCTCGGTGTGTTAAACTAGCCCGATTGAGCCCCTCTCGGTGTGTTATACTAGCCGATTGAGCATCCGGACTCGACAGATCGGGCCCGGATATGATCACAATCATCCAACTCCACAAGCATGATTGGATGACCCATATCAATTCCATCACCCCAAGCGGTATGGAATATCCACCGCCGAACCAACGCGGACCCCGCATGGTCGGCCTCCCTCCGCATTGGCCTAGCTTGCCAAAACGTCCAAACCATAGCAAAGATGGGTGGAAAACCCTAAATTAGGGTTTGCGGCATATTACATGTGTCGCAAAAATGCTCTCAACCATCCATCTTCGCAGTATAGATGGAGGGTGTAGATGTAGATTCAAAGGGCCCAGAGCATGTCAACACAATCACCGTGGGTCCGCCTACATACCTGACCAATCGGTCAGGACCAACCATGGTTGGTTATCCCAATTCGTACGCCGAATAAAGCATGGTCGCACGGCTTTGAAACCCAAAATTAGGGTTTTGAGTATCACGAGCGTCCATCTTCTCCGCACGAATGGAGGGTCCAAGATTAGATTAAGGTGTCCGGTCATACCAAAGATGACCACCGTGGACCCATCTATCCCCTCACCCGATCGGCCAAGGCATATCATGCCCGGTTGTTCCAAGACGCGCGCCCAAACTAGCGTGGTCACACCTTCCAAACCGCAACCGATCTCAACCGCTCAACTTCACGGACGATTTGAGTGGATGGCTTAGATCACGTTTTCATGGGATATTCAGGTATAGGCGTGAACACCAGCCTACCACCTTCACACTGACCGATCGTCCAAGACCGACCAAGATTAGTCACCTTGGAACGTGCGCCCGAAATGGGCATGACGCGCGGCTATTGCAAGACGGTTTTTTGTCACAAATTGATCTCGACCATTCAACTTCACCGGACGAATTGAGTGGCCCAGATCATACTTTCGTGAGGTAATGGGTATAGGCGCCTACACCGTCATGCCGTCTACACGCATGTACGGTCGCCTACCGGGCAAAGTCATATCCCAAGCCGGGATTCGACCAGTCAAGAGGGATGCTTGCGCACCTCTTCTAAAACCCTAATTCCACCAACGGCCGCAGATGAGTGTCTCAAAGATCATCTCGTCCGTCCAACTTCACCGGCTTGGTTATACAACCCCGGTCGAGTTAACTGGTCAATGAGGCGTCATGGTAATCACCACCCATCACTCTACCACACCAGGATGCAGACTCGCGATAAAATACACATGATACTTCACAAGTATCAACTTCCCGAATAACGCAGCTTATTCAATTCAAAGATTACATGCTACCTTTCGTGGATCCACGATCCACACATTCAGACATCAATCATGTCACAAACTTGGGGGATACATATCGGGTATTGGTCTGGCGGTTTACGCTGCAGGCTGCGGCAACGCGCCATCACAAGAACGTGTTAGGAAGTTATGGACGGTTAGCGATGACAGGAGAAGTGGGCAAGACCGATCGTAGCACCGACACAACTCCACTACTCCATCACTCCACTTCCTCCACTTCCCGCGAGAGACGTGAATAAGGCTCAATCACTTGTATAAATAGGTTCTCCTCCCTATTTCCAAAAAAGAGAGCAAGTCCAAGACAAAAACAAAACAAGTGTTAATACAAAACACCGAATCGATAGCTTGCATCCCGTAAGCCGGTTCATCTTTCTGTTATAAGTCATAAGCAAGCCAACACCTTCACAATCTCAACACCTTCTTCGCTTACCTCCCTAAGATCAACCCCATCTCCTTCACTTTGTGACCGAAACAAGTCTGGAACGGCCATTTCTTGGTTTAGGCCTGACTTGCACAGATTGATTTCCGAATCTACAAGCACTCACCGCGCAAAGGCATTTGTTTAGGGTTTAGATTCATTCCTCATCCACACACCCCAAATTACCAAATCCTGGCAGAATAGTTTTCACCCATAAACAATTGGCGACCACGGTGGGAGGTTGATCTCTCGGTCGCACAAAATTGAATTCTCAATTTTTCGGTTTCCATCTCGCAATGTATCCGAAACCACAGTGGTTCGGGATATCATGGGAAGTGTAGCTAGAATGTCGGAGGATGTCTTGGCAAATCAAGCCAGATCACTGTAAGGAAGAGCGAGATATTTCGCCTTTTGAATGATATAGCAAAGACAATTACAAGAAGGGTCGGCAGGCATCTACTCAAGTAAAGGTAAGAAATGTCAATCCTTAGTCGAGTCACACCTTTACCTGGTGGAGAGGCAAAAAGAGCGCAGAGTCAGCAGGAGACTCGTGAAAGATGAACAACATGGTCCAGTCAACAATGAAGAACCGAGCCAACTCCACAGAGGAAAGGACTTGTACGGAGTACTACAACGTCTACCAGATAAAGAAAAAGGGAGCCTACAGCCTATGGAGCCCTATTAGAAGATTTATATCTCAAAACTCTTGTTGAAGCCCGGAAGACTGTCCAATCCGCGTCGACCTTTTATCCAAGCGAAGAAATGCTTGAGGAAGGAGAGATCGATCAGAAATACGTGAATACAGAGGATGAGAGCGTTCAATTCGATCACTCAAGCAGTTGATATTACGACACCTTCCACATCCCTTTACCTGTGCAAGCGATCCGCGGATATGGTGGCACTCGCAAATCTTCCAACTTCATCTCCGAACGTGCTCCACATCAAAGCCACGTAGAGACATCACAACGCCCACTAACGCAGAAAAGCCGGACTCAAGTACCTACACTTTCCGTTCCCGATGGAAAAGATTTTGGAGTTGTTGGAGATGTGGGTACGAAATAGAGAAGTGGAACTACCTCCTGTATGGCGTCCACCAACCGATCAAGAAATAATGGACCCGAGGTACTGTCATTTCCACCGGTTCCTTCACCACCCTACCAAAGGAGTGCAACGCTTTGAAGCGCATTGTTCAGAGAAACTTGGTTCGTAGGGATAGCTCTCATTCTCTAAAAATTAATGCGGACGACTTCCTTGGAGAGGCTACTTCGGTTTGATACAAGTGAAACTTCAAAAACAAGTAAGTTCTATTCAGCAATTTTACAAGAAAGATAGTTTTGGAATTCACTGGGACTTAGCATCCCACACATGGAGAAAGAGACTTAGTGATCAAACGCATGTTTGCTTCCCTTCATACCTCCCTTTTACACGACATTTGCAATTTCATATGACATGTGCAATCATTCATGACCAAGATGCAAATTCCATTTAAAATAACCTCTTTCAAAAAAGTTATTCACAAAACTATCTCAAAATAAACCAATTCAATTACCTATTAATTCAAAACTAGAAGTCAAATCACGAAAAGAAATCCTCACTATCACTCAAAAAAGAAAAAGAAGAGACAAGTGTATAGCAAGAATCCTTCAAGGAAAGTCCTTCAAGAAGAACTTGTCCTTCCGGGCAAGAGCGACTTTCATCCTTTGAAGTACAACTCCGCTTCAGCCTTCAACTCCTCATACAACTTTTCAACCTCTTCTTCCCGGCGAGTAACACATTCTCGCGTAAGGGGCTTCACCTTGTAATTTTCGGAGCTCCCGAATATCGGAGAACCCTTTGAGGAACCAAGGAGCATTGAAGTCGTATCGCACAAACACATCTCGATGGCACTTCCGCCTTCAATCATCTCCTCGTAAACCTGTTCGACTGGGGCCGTGACGCTCATCCCATGGATAGAAAATAAAGCCTCCCGAACATGGTTGACCAATGCAAGACGACTTTTGAGCTTCGTAGTGGTAGCAATGTGGCCGTGTTTCTCCCATATTGCCGTGTACAACTCCTTGAACCGAACCTAAGCACATCGAATCCTCCAACCAACACATGGCCCGGATAAGGAACAATGAAAGGAGGATCGAACAAAGCTCCAGTGTTGCGCTACCAATACTTCACCACCACAGGAGCCTTGTCGGGTTGCAGGAGGTCTTTCGTAAGAAGTCGCCACGACAGCCTTTATTGATTGGAACATGCTCGTAACATTCTTCAAGGGGAGCCACCTCAACAATAGCGGATGTTGCCTCTCTTACATTCCTCCCGATATCTACTTCGCCCGGGTGCTAATTTCCATCACGGACCCATCAACAAGATCACTTAGGAGGCGCCTTGTCCAACCGAGCTTGCATCATCTCTCGTCATGGTCGGAAAAAGGAGCGGTTTCTCCGACTTTTCAAAGATGAAGATCAAGCATCGCCAAACTTCTCAAAGATGAAGATCGCACCGCAGCACTTCTCAACATGAAGGCCAACATCACCAGCCTTCTCATTCTGAATGCGCGCCAACCTTGTGAAGACATTCTCTTTCTAATTCCCCGATTTCAAGCAAGGATCACTCTTAGAAGAATTTACTCTGGAGAAATGAAGGAACCAACGGAAGAGATTTAAATACCCGCATATTGGAGGAATTGAGGATCACCGAACCACATGCCTCGCCTTTTGGATCTCTCTCCGCTTGGGGACCGCAATCCTCGCCCGGTCCGTTTGGTCGGGAAGTGGCTTCAACCGGAAATGATTTTTCAAAACGTCGAAGATGGTTCACCACGGAACTTGTCACAACACTCTCCGAGAATTCCCGGAAAATCAACAGCTTGCCTCCTCCAAAATTCCTTGTACTTATCTGCTACCACCGGGTTTCTCCCAATAGGCCGAAGGGAAGGCTCACCTGCTCTAAAAACACGTCAACGTTAAGAATATTTGGGAGGAATTCTTTCGAACCCCTGGTGGACGGATAAATGGGACACCCCGATCAAATCCCATTTGACGAGCCGCCCGTCAATATTGTACTGAGTCACAAAGAAATTCTTCGTTGAATAAAGACGGACATATCCCGGGATGCAACTGCAGTAGGTAAACAATTTCCCCAAATCTCATAGTCTTAACATCGTAGACGCAACACAAAGATCAAGACCATCAAGCAATAGCAAAAGTCTTTGGCTGAACAATGGAAGGGTGGATCGCCCCATGGACGGAAATCTACAGAAGACACATTGTCAAATATGTCCACAAGTCTCGCGCCGGTTCTGGGACGCCTCCTATGCCAACGGAGTATTCTCGAGCCACCATACAAGTTGCTGAGCGAATTTGCAGGAGCAGGAGTAGGAGCATAACTTTTGAAGTGTTCCCATAAGAATGCCTGAATAAAAGCGAAGTGAACGTACGACTCCACCTTCTTGTACCCGTTAGAAACATGCATGTCCATTGCTAAGGCATCCAGATGAGAATACAACGATCCAAGGAACAAAGCACCTAGGGGAAGAACTTTACCTTTTGCCAGCTTTATAGCGATCTTAACGAGGTCACCTCTAATGGTCTTCTTTCCAGAACCGTCGTCGAATATATCTCCGGATAGCCATAGAGACAGGAACGCAATCAAACTGAGCTCATTTTCCAACTCTTGATCCGGCTCTGGATCTGCAGGAGACCACTCCGACACCCACTAGGTGTAAAAGCATCTCGTATCTTTTTTCTCCTCCTTGTCCAGACTATCGAAACCCGCCACCTTTTGAAGTATGGCATCATAGTTACGTTGTTCCGTATCAGAGAGCTCATAAGAAAGACTTCCAAAGAACAAGAAGTGTTCATTAATGCATCTACACTCTCCTAGAGTAATAGTCATCTCTCCCCACCTAGATATGGTTGTATGAGTAGAAGGACGCCATCGAGAAATGAAGGTAATCAAACCCGCAACGCCTTTCTTAATTTCAAGAGCAAAGCAGATGCCATGACCGCATTGAGGATTTGCGCTTTGGTCAAATTGTCTTTAATGCCCTTATTACTCAACATGCGTCTCATCCATCCTTCATAAGAACCTAGTGGAGTATGACAAATCTTGAAGTCAATAGGGAAGGCGGATATTCATTTCTCCTGAGACAAAATCTCATCACAAGTGTCAAGAAGAAAATGGATCAAAGATCCATATTCTCCGAATCGGAAAGGTGACTATCTTATGAGAAGGATGTTTTCTAATGTTTGGAAAAGGCGAGGTGAACAACTCATCATCGATGTTCGGCATATCTTTGAAGTCGTCAACACTTCCCGACTTGGCACCAAAGCATTATCTCCTAAGACATCTCAACAGAATTCTTTTCTTCATTCCACAATGAAATAAAAGACAGGAGTTAGAACTTGTATGAAAAGCGCATGAAGTGTGTAGTCACGCACGACAAGACACGTTGAAATGCACAAAAGTCGGGATTAGGTCCAAACACCAAGATACTCAAGATATTGGTTTCAAGTTTCAAGTTTCCGGGTATTGGTTTCAAGTCCTACATGTTTCAAGTCCTGGGTATTGGTTTCAAGTCCATTATAAGTTTTCACTGTATTGGTTTCAAGTCCCAGACAAGTTTCTGGCCTGGGTATTGGTTTCAAGTCCCAGACAAGTTTCAAAGTATTGGTTTCAAGTCCTGACAAGTTTCAAGTCCCAGATAAATTTCAAGTTCGGTGTTACTCAAGTTTCAAGTCCGGCACAAGAAGGTCAGTCAAGCATATGTGGGTGAGACCCACGTTCAATCAAGCATACACGGCGGGCCCGCGTTCATCCGCACACATCATAACACGATTTTTCTTTATTCATGGGAATCGTGTCTATTTAGATTCAAGCCAAGGTTTTTCTTTTCAAGATACAACCTAAAAGCTAGGTTTTGCATGCAATGGTGGAAAGAAGCAAAAACAACATGATCATGGATTCACGGGTTGTTTTACTAAGCAATTCTAGAAAATATTGGCGTATCAACCCTCGGTGGAAAAAACTAAGCATATGCACATCTTACAAAAGGTGTTTACCTAGCAAACTAGGGTTTTACCTTTATATAAAAAAAAAAAAAAAAAGGAGCGAAACTTACCTTGACGGCAAAAACTCCGACAACGACGGCACAAGAACTCAAAGAAAGAAAGAACGGCGCAAGTCATGTTGAATGAGAGGAGCAATAGGCAGTCACGGGACGGAGCTGCTCAACAACAAAAAAAAAAAAATCGTGAGGAAAAGCAAAGGGGTTGGTCTCTTTTATAGACAAAAATTAGAAGAATCCCAATAGAACAAGGATACCTCTTTTTGGATTCCTTTTTCGATTCAAATACCCAAAGAAGGAAACCGGTCCCACCAAAGGATTCCATACAAGCACAACGGCATGGGGGCTAGCTAGTGGTCGATCAATACTCTTCCGAGTAAACTTCTTTTATCCCGTCTTTCTCACATATGTATGTCACCATCTCATGCCTACCCCACAATAGCGTAACCATTATGTGCTAGGCAGGGACTTAATGTTGATGGTGGATTTTCATTTAAGGTTAAAATTGTAAAAACCGTAAAATTATGCGCCGACATCTTGTAAAAGATAAGGCCATCAATAAGTGTTGATACTCCCTCACTTAATTCACCTAGAATGGAGCATGTGGTAACAATCCCATTATGTGAATACACGAAATTCATCCAGGTTGGAGCATGTAGCAACAATCCCATATACCCCGTGAATTTCTAGCATTATTAATTAATGCGCAATCAGCCTTGTATTTCCGTACTCATTATCTGCGGATGACAACTCGAGTGTTGCTCTTACAGAGCAACACGAACCTCCAAGCATTATAATGAAACCATGTACGAAATACCCGCACAGCCGACTCTCTGTGTGTTATACTAGCCCGATTGAGCCCTCTCTGTGTGTTATACTAGCCCGATTGAGCATCCGGACCGACCAGTATCACCGGGATATGATCACGCCATCCAACTCCACAAGCATGATTGATGACCTGCATCAATTCCATCACCCCCAAGCTGTGTATGGAATATCCATCGCCGAACCAACGCGACCCCGCATGGTCGGCCTCCCAAAAGATTGGCCTAGCTTGCCAAAACGTCCAAACCATAGCAAGATGGGTGGAAAACCCTAAATTAGGTTTGCGGCATATTACATGTGTCGCAAAACAGCCTCAACCATCCATCTTCGCAGTATAGATGGAGGGTGTAGATGTAGATTCAAAGGGCCCAGAGCATGTCAACACAATCACCGTGGTCCGCTTACATACCCGACCAATCGGTCGTGACCAACCATGGTTGGTTATCCCAATTCGTACGCCGAATAAAGCATGGTCGCACGGCTTGAAACCCAAAATTAGGGTTTTGAGTATCAAGAGCGTCCATCTTCTCCGGCACGAATGGAGGGTCCAAGATTAGATTAAGCAGTCCGGGCCATACCAAAGATGACCACCGTGGACCCATCTATCCCCTCACCCGATCGGCCAAGGCATATCATGCCCGGTTGTTCCAAGACGCGCGCCCAAACTAGCGTGGTCACACCTCCCAAACCGCAACCGATCTCAACCGCTCAACTTCGCCGGACGATTTTGATGGCCTGCATCACGTTTTCATGGGATATTCGTGTATAGGCGTGAACACCAGCCTACCACCTTCACACTGCACCGATCGGCCAAGACCGACCAAGATTGGTCACCTTGGAACGTGCGCCCGGTGGGCATGACGCGCGGCTATTGCGGCACCGGTTTTTTGTCACAAATTGATCTCGACCATTCAACTTCACCGGACGAATTGAGTGGCCCAGATCATACTTTCGTGAGGTAATGGGTATAGGCGCCTACACCGTCATGCCATCTACACGCATGTACGGTCGGCCTGGCCAAAGTCATATCCCTGCTTCCGATTCGACTGTGTCAAGAGGGATGCTTGCGCACTCTTCTAAAACCCTAATTCCACCAATGGTCGCAGATGAGTGTCTCAAAGATCATCTCGTCCGTCCAACTTCACCGGCTTGGTTATACAACCCCGGTCGAGTTAACTGGTCGTGAGGCGTCATGGTAATCACCACCCATCACTCTACCACACCAGGATGCAATACTCGCATAAAATACACATGATACTTCACAAGTATCAACTTCCCGAATAACGCAGCTTATTCAATTCAAAGCATTACATGCTACCTTTCGTGGATCCACGATCCACACATTCCGAGACATCAATCATGTCACAAATCGGGGGATACATATCGGGGGTATTGGTCGGCGGTTTACAAAGGCGTGCACAGATGCAACGCGCCATCACAAGAACGTGTTAGGAAGTTATGGACGGTTAATGATGACAGAGAAGTGGGCAAGACTGATCGTGTAGCACCGACACACAACTCCACTACTCCATCACTCCACTTCCTCCATTTTCCGCGAGAGACGTGAATAAGGCTCAATGACTTGTATAAATAGGTTCTCCTCCCTATTTCCAAAAACAGAGCAAGTCCAGACAAAAAACAGAAAACAAGTGTTAATACAAAACACCGAAAATGATAGCTTGCATCCCGTAAGCTGGTTCATCTTTCTGTTACAAGTCATAAGCAAGCCAACACCTTCACAATCTCAACACCTTCTTCGCTTCCCTCCCTAAGATCAACCCCATCTCCTTCACTTTGTGACCGAAACAAGTCTGGAACGGCCATTTCTTGGTTTAGGCCGGACTTGCACAGATTGATTTCCGAATCTACAAGCACTCACCACGCAGTGCATTTGTTTAGGGGTTTAGATTCATTCCTCATCCACACACTCCAAATTACCAAATCCGGCAGGAATAGTTTTCACCCATAAACAACAGTATCAAAGTTCAATTGTATCACAACTTTGACAATAATACTATGGTGATATGTATCACTCCCACTTGGTCAATACTTTCATCTCAACATGAAAATCACTCCCCCTTATATAGTGATCCGAAAACCATATGTATTTGTAGTGTGAATTACATATTAATTCTCCCCCTTTTTGTCAATAAAATTGGCAAATGTACGAAAACGGGATCCTAATGAAATTTCATGGAGATGCTTCAAGACCAAAGAAAAATACATATCAACTTTGTTTAGATGCAATCATAAAGGTATGAAAACGGGATCCTAATGAAATTTTCATGGAGACGCTTCAAGACCAAAGAAAAATACATATCAACTTTGTTTAGATGCAATCATAAAGCCGAAGCTAAATGCATTCATCACGGAGTTTATAAAGATACAAGATAAATCCTCAAATATTCCACAGCCGCACTCCCCACAAAGATATGGAAATTAAGCTCAAGTTCAAAAGAACTCTCCCCAATTAAAATGTCATTCCCGAAAGAACAACAAGAGTGACCTTACTTTCACAAGAAAAGAAGAATTTCTTTGGACATAACAAATCACATACGAATATGAACTTCAATCCAAAAATACTCAACCAAATTAACCACAAGAAAACCCATGATTAATTTAATCGTAAATGCTCAACATAAGAGAACTTACGGAGCCGCACAGTATATACATAAAAATATGGATCATGGAAGATCAATACTACGGAATAGACAAGGATTCATTCTATTTTCCATCACTATTTGCACAATGACATACAATAGACATAATCCTCGTACACAAAAGTTTTATCCTTTCTTCCATCAAATAATGACATAAAAGGCTTTAACTTTGTAATGTCAAAAGTTCATTCTATCTTCCATCAATACATTCATACCGACATAATAGAGATAACTTTTGAACAAGTATGGGATAGTCACAGATTCATGGATGTAACCAACATAACCAATAATAATTTGCAATATATAAAATCAGAAAGATTAAAATTGCAAAAATCATCTTCCAAAAACTTAGAATTTAAATAAATATATCTAAAAAAACATGAAGATGAAAATCGTTGGACATAGCTATGTGTACTCACAATAATGGCTATTCCAAACCCTAGTTATTCTTCTTAAAAACATAAGAATAAAATTCCCATAAGAAGATTCCTAGACATCAAGACAAACTCGTAATGCACATACAAGATGATTTGTCCTTAGTGGGTAGAATCAATATTTTTTGCACGGATTTACACCAATAATAGCTACCAAAGGCGTATAAAAATATTTTCTTAACAAATAAGAACATACAAAGTCATTAACGACCATGCACCATAGTTCACATAAGATGGTTGTGAACATTCAAGAATCCCATAAAGAATGCGTGCATACGCCCATTCTTGAACTTCCTTCTTTGTGATTCACCAACAATATTCTTGTTAAAGCTACAAATGAGCTTAGAATAGTATTAATCCAAGAATCCAAGTGACCAAGTCCAAGAAGTGGAACAAGTGCGACGAAACAAAGCAAAACACTAAAAAACAAGAGACATGACAAATACCAATCTTAAATCATCCAAATTCAAGAATTCTCATCTCCATTTTGAAGAGAATTCAAAAAGAAAGATAATGCAAAAAGAATAAGGTCATTCCGAGTTCGGACGAAGAAGTTACAGCCAAAGCAAGTTTACCGAATATCGACGTTAAGTATGCATACCGGTTTGCAAACGAATTTTCATAACCTGGGGGAGTATGCAAACGGGTATTGATCGTGTGTCAATCCGTCAAAAATAATTTCACTTTCTTACGCACTAAATTTAAATGAAGCACAAGGTAAGGAAGAGTTCGTATCCACAGAGAGGCAATTGTTGTTAAGTAATTTTCAGTTTCTAAAGTAACCCAAGGTATGTTTGTTGTTTAAGAAATAAAAAGTAGTTGAAAGCAAAGTAAATAATTTGAGAAATCAATAAGGAGAAGATATTGGTCAAGGGATAGTTTCATTCACAAACATGTATTTTCATCAATGATTAGAATTGGTATTTTAATCTCGTATTTATTAAAAGTCCTAGGATATCTTGATCGCAAGTATAACCCGTTAATTCCCTGTTTTCATCACAACCACATTAAAAGATGCTTATGTGAATTCTTCAGTTTAAAGCAACCTAAAGTGTAAAAGCACAATTAAGTTTAACTCCCTAAAAGCATTAAGATTTATGGAATAAGACTCATCAATGCAAACGAATGTGTAAAATCACTAGACGTTTTAACAAAAGTTATGATTCACTTATGACTAATAGGATGTATCACTACAAGCACTAACCACAATTATGCTACTTAGAATCAGGGATAAACAACTTTTTCGTATTGAAAACCCTAATATAGCTCTAGAGATGAACACAAATCGGATTGATTCCGGACTCAACCTAACAAGTTTTCAAATCTTATAACACTATTAATTGTGAATCACAAACAATAATTATCTGAGACAAAACTAATTCATTGAATCAAAAGCATGTTGAGAAATCAACTTTTATCCCATAACCAATAAGATGTTTAGCTACTCATAGCTATGGAGTTCATCATCATCAATATTCAATAATAAAACAAGGAAGAAGAAGAACAAAACCAAACCCTAGAAGCGTAAACAAAACGGCTCCCCAAAAATTCCCAAGAAAAAGATATATCATGTGTTGTAGAAAACCTCCCTTTTATAGCTTTTCTCCAACTTCTAAAATTAGGTCTAGTCTTCAAAGTCCATTAGGTGAAAATCCACCAAGCCCACAAGAAGGAGAAACCCGTGTAGAAAATACGCCCCAAAACGGTCGTTTAAGTCCGGGATCGCGGCCGGAAAGTCGCCCGAAAAACAGCCGCGTGACCGGCAAAGTCCGCCTCGACCACCGGTCAACGAGTCAAAACGGCCGGGTCAACGGGTCGAATCGATCGCCGGATTAACTCAGTCGGATCGGTCAAAGCTCAGGTGAATTGGCACCAAGTCAAGGTATGAATCGAATCAACTAATAGGCTGAGTTGCCAAGCCATATGGTCTTGCACAGGCCAGGGCTGTACATTGCACAACCATTTTGCTCCCAGCCATGATGGCTATGCACTGTCTCATGGACAACACATAATTGTACTGCCCTGTATTTCACTTCAGTTCATGCTGCACATTTCCAGGCCATTTCCAGCTCTTGCTATCTCAATACCAATGAGCCTTATCACTTGCCACTGACTCCATCTAGTGTTAGCTGCACTCATACCCGCAATTCTATCTTCAATTTTCCCGTCCCGCTTCAAGCAATTGAACTCCAACTATTAATCCACCACCAAGCTCACAAAGACAACCTCGCCTCTCGCAACATTCCCAACTTCCACTGTTCTAACAAAACTTAGCTGAGAGCCAAGTACCAACACCCACTTGAACTGGAGCTGCAAACCCCTCCACTGCACTTATAATGCCATTGCCATCATCCTGAACCTCCACATTAACCACCAGTACCATTCCAGCTGCCTCCATGAGCATAACCTCAGCTACCAAGCTCTACTGCCACAGCCAATTCCAGAACCACCAACAAGAACACTTCACTTCCTTTGCCTGCAACATATCCACTCCTGACAGCTCACAGCTCCAGCTGATTCTCAGTTACATTGCAACCATCCCCAGCTCTGTGCCCCTGCCACTTCAACATCACTGCTCAAATTCACAAAGCCGGGACCCATCAGATTGGCTCGATTATAAGACCACCACAAATCCATGGCAAGAACTCAACTCTCCCTGTCTCAACTTAGAACCTCAGGAAGCTTCATGGCTACAATGCCATTCACAATCGTAGTCTCACATACACAACCATTGCACTCACTTTAACCATTCAACTCCACTTTTATTGAATCAACCAATTGAGATCCTTATGTGAACCCAAACACCAATTCTATCTATTACCCGGCTCCAATTCTAACCTACTCCACCAGCAGAAGCTCCTTTTGCGCAAAGACCACCACCAGACATTCGATGCCTTCCCCGCACTAAATCCAACACCGTGAGATCAATTCTGTGCAAAGAACCCAACAACATCATCTAGACTGAGGCCATTTGAACCATGCCAAAGTCACACACCACCTGCAATAACTCCACCAGACTATTCCCGCAATGATGCGGTCAGGTCATCCTAGCACCAACTCCAATTCCATTTACTAGCTCGAGAAGCGCCTCGTTCACTGCCGCCACTGCCACATGCTCCTTCCCTTTGTCAGGATTTCAGCTCACTTGAGCTCAAACAATCAACACAACCAGCTCCAAAGAACTCCATAACCTGCTCAGTTCACAGGGCATAAGCATCATCTCCTTTTGTTCTTTGCCATTCAGCCAGCCACTCTGCCATCGATTCATTAACACAGCAAAAACCCATTATAACTGAAATGAACCATCAACCTAATTCAATAACATCTTCCCTGATTTCTTTGGTTCAAACAAACCCAACATCCAAATCTATCTTCTGAGAATCATGGCTTAACAGAACCATAACTTTCTGTTAATCTTCAACTTCAGATTCAAACTCACAAAACCCTAATCTCATCTTCTCAAACTCAGAATCCTGTTCTTCATCTCTCAGCAGAGCTCAGATTCACACCCTCATTTTCTCTTCTCTTTGACACAACAACCGCCTTGGCTTCTCAGGTGGAGAACGAAATCACATTGACAGGGGCGACATAGGGAAGAAGAACTAATGATTCTCTTCTTCCTTGGACTCAACACAACAGCATTTGCTCCCTGGCTTCATTATCATCGCCAAATGACATACCTGTTAATTACCCATAATCACCACTAATTCCTGCCTGCTCTCGTCTCTCAATCTGAGGTCTGAGCTTGAAACCCTTCAATTCATCTCTCAACTTGAACCCTAAAACAGTGAACCCTAACTCTTTCTTCTCTCACAGAGACGACACAATGATTTGGGGATGAAACGATTTCCTTCTTCACAAAACCAAGCTGGTAAGGTTGCCTGTACGGCCGTATTTAGGCACCCCAAATAGTGGATATGGGCCACCCAGTTTAGAATTAGCTTGTCGGTTTCAGAGAACCGACGATTGCTCCTTATTTTACTTCCTTCTCGTGCACTATAGCCCGCTCCAAATAGCAATTGCTCGCATGTGAATTGGTCTTTGTGCTCCTTTTCGCTCCAAATGATTAATCCTTCTTCTTTTGCTCCCACGGACTCCAGAGTACCTAATAACTCAAAAACACGCATAAAGTACATAATTCACAAGAAAAATAGCAAAGAAAGCGTAACTACTATATAGTAAATTAGGTGTATTCTACACCTATCAGATTCCCCCACACTTAGACTTTGCTAGTCCTCGAGCAAATCAAACAAAACAATAAAATACAACAACTCCGTGTCGTCGAGGCTACGGTCACTTTTAGCATAAATAACAAGCCTTTAAACCCCTAGGTGTCCCTAGTGGACGAGTTATAGTCTCGTGAGGGTTTACTAGAGATATACCCACAAAACCTAAATTTCCAACTTACTAGTTCTCCGTAATGATAGTATCCAACGCGCTAAGAAGACATAGAGATTCTCGACACTAGTCATAAGAAGTTAGACACATAAATGAACACAATCTCATTCTTAAAAGTTGAGAGAGAAGTAACCATCCCTTCTCGACTAAAATTCGGGTTCGGAGTGATCAAAAGTCTCGACTCGCCTCACAAGAAAGGGTTTTATGATATTGCTCTCAATAATAAACAACATTTTATGGGTCACACATGTGTCCAGGTTGGAATGAAGAGAGAATCGAGACACGTTGAATGGTGGGAAGGCAAACCCTCCGAAATATTTTGAAAACCCACATCTTTTATATATTTTTGAAAACCCATTTTTCTGACGATCTCTTCGAAAGGAAATCAAACCATTTAATGAAGGTGGGAATATGCTTACTTACCTCGTTATCCGTTCAACGTGCAGCTAGCACCACTCTCACAGCATCCATAGAAACGTCTTCGGTCTTCTATCGGTGTCTTCATCTTCATCTTCGGTCTTCAACTCTTGATGATAACTCTCGAACTTCGTAGAATCTTGACAATATGATTATTTCCTCAAATTCCTTGTCGCTTGAAACTTCATTATAGATATTCCTTCTTTCCATAGGCTTTATTGAAAGAATACAAAAATAAAAACAAACTATACAAACCCATTTTTTTTTTTTTTTTTTTTCTTTCATCTTTTTTTTTTTTTTTTTTTTTTTTTTTTTTTTTTTTTTTTTTTTTTTGAATAACAAATAAAATAAAACAAAAAATAAAAACGTTTTTCTCTTGTGTTTTTTTTTTTTTTTTTTTTTTTTTTTTTTTTTTGAGACAAGAGAAAACAAAATACAAATAAAATAAAAATGTAAATACAATGCCATGGTGTAAGTACTTTACCGCTTGAATCTTCACAACTTATATGTCTTGATATCATAGACTTCTCGAATTCTCATCCTTAATAATTTCCGCACTTGTATATTAGTCTTCAACTTATAAAAATTATGCTCCTCGTTTTTGTTGCTTTACTCAAATCAAATCTGCCCATTTTATACCATTGTTTGTAAACCTCGAACGTATTCAACTTTCCTTCGAATTTGTGATGCTCCTCTTGTTGATGATGATGGTGTTTCTATGGACCCGTTGGTGTAGAGAGAGATAAGGTGGATGGTGCTAATCGCGAACAAGATCACAAGTGGTATGTAAGTTAGCAATTCGATGTCACCAACATGGTTGATAAAAATAGCACTCAAGAGATCAAAATAGTGCTTCTATGGTGGGAAATTGGACAGCTCACCATTCCCGCCTGTAATTTACGTACGGTGACACACACTCAAAAAGTACAAATTTAGACAGTACAAAGAATTGAAGGTGGTGCCTCACATTATGTAACATGGGTAGTCTCCACTATAGGGGATCACTGTTTCTAATACCGAATTCAGCCTCGCACCTTATTTGCCACATCGGCATGGTTAAATCCAACTTTAACTCTCATACAATTAAGAAACCCGATCATGTTCTCTGTCATCTCTAAGTTCAGTCACTATCATGAGAATTTCGATGTAATCTTAGCGACATGTATACTATGTGACTCTAAAGAACTACAAGTTGGAGTTTTCTTATTCACTAGTTCACAAAAAAAAGTTGAAAAATTGCAAAAATTTACAACATAAACCACTCCCCCACACTTAAACTTTACATTGTCCTCAATGTAAATTGAATCGTCCAAAGTAAGTCAAGGTGGGAAATCCTAATAAGAAATCAGCAAAAACAAAGTAAAAAACAAAACAAGAAAAACTAAAAACAAGAAAAGAAATAAATACAAGACAAGAAATACTCATCCTTTGGGTTGCCTCCCAATTAGCGCTTGGTTTAAAGTCGTCACCCAACTATCTCCTTGCTTTCTATGACTCCTCCGAGGGAGCACATCCACAAAGTTAACTCCTTCCACCACTTCGGAAGTGAAGTTCTCATAATATGGTTTCAACCGGTGCCCATTAACTTTAAGTTCTTTCCCTGTAGCTATGCTACGAATTTCCACTGCACCATGAGAAAACACATTAGTAACAATAAAAGGTCCGATCCATTGTGACCTTAGTTTACCCGGAAATAAATGCAAGCGAGAATTAAACAAAAGCACTTTCTCGCCCAATGCAAAATTGTTTCCTAGAAATCATGTTATCATGGAATGCTTTCGTCTTTTCTTTGTAAATCCGTGAACTTTCAAATGCATCATTGCGAAGCTCCTCTAGCTCTTGAGTTGTAACTTCCTTTGCTTTCCAGCCCCATCCATCTCCATGTTGCATTGTTTAATAGCCCAAAACGCCTTATGCTCAATTTCCACGGGTAAGTGACAAGGTTTACCATACACAAGCCTAAAAGGAGACATTCCAATAGGTGTTTTATATGCGGTTCTATACGCCCACAAAGCATCATTGAGTCGCATGCTCCAATCCTTCCTTGTTGGGTTCACCGTCTTTTCTAGAATTGATTTCACCTCACGGTTAGACACCTCGGCTTGTCCATTGGTTTGGGGATGATAAGGTGTTGCAATCTTATGCGACACATTGTACTTCCTTAACAAGCTTTGCAAGAACCTGTTTTTGAAGTGAGAACCCCCATCGCTAATTATCGCCCTTGGAATTCCAAACCTTGCAAAAATATTAGCTTGCACAAAATCTGAAACCACTTTAGAATCATTAGTTGGGGTGGCTTTAGCTTCCACCCATTTCGAGACATAATCAACCGCAAGTAAGATATAAAAATTCCCATGGGAGTTGACAAAAGGCCCCATAAAATCAATACCCCATACATCAAAAACTTCAATAAATTGAATAAAATTTTGTGGCATTTGATTTCGGACACCTAGATTGCCGGTTCTTTGACACCTATCACAAGTTGTACAAAATATATGTGCATCCTTAAACAAAGTTGGCCAATAAAAACCACTTTCAAGTACCTTGTGCGCGGTTCTCTTACTCCCAAAATGTCCTCCGCAAGCATATGAGTGGCAAAAAGACAAGATAGAGTTAAATTCGATTCGGCACGCACCTTCGTATTACTTGGTCACTACCATGTTTCCATAAGTATGGATCATCCCATATGTATTGGTTCCCTAACCTCTTAAGTTTGTCCCTCTCAAAGACGAGACAAGTTCTCAGGATTTGTTTAGAAACTAAGTAATTAACAATATCGGCATACCATGGTTCTCCAAAGGCAATTGAGAAAAGTTGCTCATCCGGGAAACTTTCACGCAACGGGATAGTCTCCTTGTCCACAGCAAGTCGGCTCAAGTGATCCGCAACGGTGTTCTCAATCCCTTTCTTGTCTTTGATTTCAAGATCAAACTCTTGCAAGAGTAAAATCCACCGTGTGAGCCTCGGTTTCGCCTCTTTCTTTGTAAGCAAGTACTTAAGCGCCGCATGATCGTAAAAACAACAACTTTTGTACCAATTAGATAAGAGCGAAACTTTTCTAAAGCAAAAACAATGGCTAATAACTCCTTTTCAGTGGTGGTGTAGTTTTGTTGAGCCTCATTTAACGTTCTAGAAGCATAATAGATAGCATGAGGAAGCCTCCCCACACGTTGCCCAAGCACCGCACCAACCGCATAATCACTAGCATCACACATGAGTTCAAACGGCTTACTCCAATCCGGTGGTTTAATGATAGGGCTGAAATCAAAAGTTCTTTCAAACGATTGAATGCCGCCATACATTTCTCATCAAAGTTAAAAACCACATCTTTTTGCAATAAGTTACAAAGTGGTGATGCTATCTTAGAAAAGTCCTTGATGAACCTACGATAGAAACCTGCATGACCAAGAAAAGAACGTATCTCCCTCACCGTAGTGGGAGGGGTTAGAGCACGAATAAGGTCTATCTTATATTTATCGACTTCCAAACCTTTAGAAGATATTATATGGCCTAAAACTATGCCATGAGTTACCATGAAATGACACTTCTCCCAATTTAGCACAAGATTTGTTTCAACACATCGTTCAAGGATTAGAGACAAATTGTTCAAGCAAAGGTCAAAAGAATCACCAAAGACACTAAAGTCATCCATGAACACCTCGATTATGTTTTCAACATATTCCGAAAAGATACTCACCATACACCTTTGAAAAGTAGCCGGAGCATTGCATAAGCCAAAAGGCATCCTCCTATAAGCAAAAGTACCGAAAGGACAAGTGAAAGTGGTTTTCTCTTGGTCCTCCGGTGCTATCACAATCTGATTATAACCCGAATAGCCATCAAGAAAGCAATAGTATGAGTGTCCCGCTAAACGTTCAAGCATTTGATCAATAAAAGGTAAAGGAAAGTGATCTTTTCTAGTGGTGGCATTCAATTTTCTATAATCAATACAAACCCTCCAACCGGTTTGCACACGAGTTGGGACAAGTTCATTCTTATCATTCTCCACCACCGTCACACCCGATTTCTTTGGTACCACTTGTACCGGCTCACCCACTTGCTATCGGATATGAGGTAGATAACACCCACTTCCAAAAGCTTGAGTATCTCCTTTTTCACAACTTCCATCATGGGAGGATTCAAACGACGTTGCGCTTCCCTAGTAGGCTTTGCATCATCCTCCAAACGAATTTTGTGCATACAAACGGCAGGCTAATACCCTTGATATCGGCAATTGTCCATCCTATGGCCGTCTTGTACTTCCTTAGCACCCTTAGAAGTTTTTGCTCCTGTAAATCATTAAGCTCATTAGAAACAATCACAGGTAACTCTTCATTATCACCCAAGTACAAGTACTTAAGGTGGTCGGGAAGAGGTTTCAATTCTAACTTTGGAGATTTAACAATTGAAGGTACAAGCTTTTCATCACTGCATGGTAAAGAAATAAAAGAGATATTATGAGTTTTCGGGCATCCTTGGAGTGAATTAAGATCACCAAGAGCTTCCTTGACTTCATTACCACACTCTACACCATTATCTATGGATGTAGTTAACACGGTTTCCAAAGCATCATCACCGTTTAATTCAAACATTTGTTGTGCCAATGAATCCATAACATCAATGGAGAAACAAGAGTGGACATCACTAGGATATCTCATCGTCTCGAAAATGTTGAAACGTATTGTCTCTCCATCAAATTCCATGGTTAGCGTTCCTTTGTCCACATCAATTATGGTTTTCGCCGTTTTCATGAAAGGACGCCCAAGAAGCAATGGAAGAGACGAGTCCGGAGCACCTTCATCCATCTCTAACACACAAAAGTCCGCTGGAAATACAAGTTGATTAACCTGCACAAGAACATCCTCAACAATACCCATTGGGTAGACATTAGATCGATCGGCTAATTGCAATACAATTTCCGCCTTTTTGAGAGGACCAAGATCAAGTGACTTATACATTGACGCCGGCATAACATTAACGGATGCGCCTAAATCCAACATAGCTTTGTTAAATGTTTTGTTACCAATTGTGACGGGAATGTCAAAACTACCCGGATCCTTGCACTTAAGTGGGAGTTTGTGTTGTAAGATTGCCGAGGTATTCTCCCCCACACTAAGCACTTCATTACCTTTGAGCCTTTGTTTGTTGGTACACAAGTCCTTCAACACCTTTGCATACTTTGGTACTTGCTTGATAGCATCAATGAGTGGTATGTTCACATGGATCTTTTAAGAACGTCTAAAATCTCCTTTTCTAATTCCGCCTTTTAGAACTTGCAAACTGCGAGGAAAAGGTAGAGGAGGAACATAAGTAGAAACCGGAGTTTTAGAGTTAGAAATAGGTACCTCAGAAGTTTGGGGAGAATCCTCATTATTCTCCTCCAAAAACAGGTTCCTTTGGTGTCTCCACCTTGCCCGAATCAAGAACTTCGGGTTGCACAAGTTGTGTACCGCTCCTCAACGTAATAGCATTGACACCTCTTTTGGGTTAATAGGTTGAGAAGGGAGTTTCCCACTATTTTGCGCCTTCAAATTGTTGATATCAACCGCCATGGATCCCATTTGTGTTTGCAACTCCTTAATAGCACTCTTTGTTTCTTGTTGACTTTCTTTGAACATGGTGGAAATACCTTGCATAAAAGTTTGAAGCTTTGCATCAATATCAGCACCTTGATTTTGCATCGATTGTTGTGCTTGAGGTTGCTGAAATTGTTGCCTCGGCTGGAATTGTTGTTGTTGAGGTTGAAATCCACTTGAAGAGTTGAAGGTAGGTTGTTGAGTTGCACCTTGCTTGTTAGCATAGCTAAAATTGGGGTGATCTCTCCATCCCGGATTGTAAGTGTTGGAGTAGGATCATACCGTCTTGGTTGATTTGGAAAGATCGCATTAGCTTGCTCGCCTTCATAAGATTGAGGAGAAGTTGGTATAACCGCGGATGCAACTTGTTGCAACATTGTCGTCATGTTACCCATTTGTTGACGAAGTTCCTCCACCTCGCTTACTTCACTCACCCTTCTTAGAATCACATCCGAACCACGACTTAAGAATTGTTGTGAGTTCGCCGCCATGTTTTCAATCAACTCCTAGCTTGTGCCACCGTCTTGCTAACTAGTGCACCACCACCCGCGTCAATAAGATTCCTATCACTTGATTGGAGTCCTTCATAGAAGTATTGGATGATCATAGCGTCACTAAATTGGTGGTGAGGGCAGCTTGCAACCAATCTCTTGTACCTTTCCCAACATTCATATAAGGATTCTCCCACGTTTTGCTTCATCCCACAAATTTCTTTGCGAATTTGAGTAGCCTTGGATGCAGGAAAATATCTCTCCAAAAAGAGTTTCTTCAACCCATTCCATGTTGTGACACTTCCGGGAGGTAAATAGTACAACCAATCCTTAGCACTATCCATTAAAGAGAAACGGAAATCCTTCAACATTGCACCATCCGCCTCAACATTTGCTGGAAGCATAGCCGTGACAATGGTGTGGAAGTCCAAAAGATGTTTGTTAGGATCTTCATTCACCATGCCATGGAATTTTGGTAATTCTCTAAGCAACCCCGGCTTTATCTCAAAAGTAGAGTTCGTTTGAATACACCCCTGTTGTGTATCAAGCCTATGAGAAGCTAAGTCCTTGAGTGAACGATTTGCATCACCCATTGTTTCTCCTACTTCCTCCTCGTGCTCGTCCGTTGTGTTTCGCCTTGGTTGGAGTATTGTGCCGCGTCGAGTAGCTATCCCGCACCTTGGATAATTCCAATCCTTAGAAGCCAGATATTATGCACCTGAAAACAATTCTCCAAAACAAGTGAGAAACAAGACAAGAACCGAAAAGCAAAGATAAAAGCAGAAATTGTAAAAAGAAACTAAAAACTCAATAACAAGCCGTATGCCTCCCCGGCAACGGCGCCAAAATTTGATCGTGTGTCAATCCGTCAAAAATAATTTCACTTTCTTACGCACTAAATTTAAATGAAGCACAAGGTAAGGAAGAGTTCGTATCCACAGAGAGGCAATTGTTGTTAAGTAATTTTCAGTTTCTAAAGTAACCCAAGGTATGTTTGTTGTTTAAGAAATAAAAGTAGTTGAAAGCAAAGTAAATAATTTGAGAAATCAATAAGGAGAAGATATTGGTCAAGGGATAGTTTCATTCACAAACATGTATTTTCATCAATGATTAGAATTGGTATTTTAATCTCGTATTTATTAAAAGTCCTAGGATATCTTGATCGCAAGTATAACCCGTTAATTCCTCGTTTTCATCACAACCACATTAAAAGATGCTTATGTGAATTCTTCTGCCGAAAGCAACCTAAAGTGTAAAAGCACAATTAAGTTTAACTCCCTAAAAGCATTAAGATTTATGGAATAAGACTCATCAATGCAAACGAATGTGTAAAAGCACTAGACGTTTTAACAAAAGTTATGATTCACTTATGACTAATAGGATGTATCACTACAAGCACTAACCACAGTTATGCTACTTAGAATCGTGGATAAACAACTTTTTCGTATTGAAAACCCTAATATAGCTCTAGAGATGAACACAAATCGGATTGATTAGGACTCAACCTAACAAGTTTTCAAATCTTATAACACTATTAATTGTGAATCACAAACAATAATTACTGAGACAAAACTAATTCATTGAATCAAAAGCATGTTGAGAAATCAACTTTTATCCCATAACCAATAAGATGTTTAGCTACTCATAGCTATGGAGTTCATCATCATCAATATTCAATAATAAAACAAGGAAGAAGAAGAACAAAACCAAACCCTAGAAGCGTAAACAAAACGGCTCTCCCCAAAAATTCCCAAGAAAAAGATATATGATGTGTTGTAGAAAACCTCCCTTTTATAGCTTTTCTCCAACTTCTAAAATTAGGTCTAGTCTTCAAAGTCCATTAGGTGAAAATCCACCAAGCCCACAAGAAGGAGAAACCCGTGTAGAAAATACGCCCAAAAACGGTCATGGGAAGTTCTGGGATCGTGGCCGGAAATCGACCGGAAAGTCGCCGGAAAATGCCCTTGACCGGCAAAGTCCGCCTGGCCACCGGTCAACGAGTCAAAACGGCCGGTCAACGGTCGAATCGGATCACGGATTAACTCGCCGGATCGGTCAAAGCTCAGTGAATTGGCACCAAGTCAAGGTATGAATCGAATCAACTAATAGGCCGAGTTGCCAAGCCATATGGTCTTGCACAGCCGTGGCCGTACATTGCACAACCATTTTGCTCCAAATGCCCATGATGGCTATGCACTCGTCTCATGGACAACACATAATTGTACCGCCCGTATTTCACTTCGTTCATGCCGCACATTTGTGCCATTTCAGCCTCTTGCTATCTCAATACCAATGAGCCTTATCACTTGCCACCGACTCCATCTAGTGTTAGCCGTGACCTCATACCCGCAGAATTTATCTTCAACTTCCGTCCTGGGCTTCAAGCAATTGAACTCCAACTATTAATCGACCACCAAGCTCACAGCACAACCTCAGCTCTGCAACATTCCCAACTTCCACTGTTCTAACAAAACTTAGCTGAGAGCCAAGTACCAACACCCACTTGAACTGGAGCTGCAAACCCCTCCACTGCACTTATAATGCCATTGCCATCATCCTGAACCTCCACATTAACCACCAGTACCATTCCAGCTGCCTCCATGAGCATAACCTCAGCTACCAAGCTCTACTGCCACAGCCAATTCCAGAACCACCAACAAGAACACTTCACTCTTTGCCCGCAACATATCCACTCCGATACCACTACCCACCTGATTCTCGCTACATTGCAACCATCCCACTCCGTGCCCCCCGCCACTTCAACATCACTGCTCAAATTCACAAAGCCAGGACCCACTGTATTGGCTCAGTTACAAGACCACCACAAATCCATGGCAGCAACTCAACTCTCCCTGTCTCAACTTAGAACCTGTAGCTTCATGGCTACAATGCCATTCACAACTGTAGTCTCACATACACAACCATTGCAGCTCACTTTAACCATTCAACTCCACTTTTATTGAATCTGAACCAATTGACAGATCCTTATGTGAACCCAAACACCAATTCTATCTATTGCCAACTCCACCAGAACCTACTCCACCAGCAGAAGCTCCTTTGCGCAGCACCACCACCAGCATTGCAGTGCCTTCCTTGCACTAAATCCAACACCAGAGATCAATTCAGGCAGCAACCCAACAACATCATCTAGACTGAGGCCATTTGAACCATGCCAAAGTCACACACCACCTGCAATAACTCCACCAGAATTACCCTGCAATGATGCAGTTCAGGTCATCCTAGCACCAACTCCAATTCCATTTACTAGCCCGAGCATGCCTCGCCACGGGCCGCCACCGCCACATGCTCCTTCCCTTTGTCAGATTTCAGCTCGGCTTGAGCTCAAACAATCAACACAACCAGCTCCAAGAACTCCATAACTCCGCCTTCTTTGTGGCATAAGCATCATCTCCTTTTGTTCTTTGCCATTCAGCCAGCCACTCTGCCATCGATTCATTAACACAGCAAAAACCCATTATAACTGAAATGAACCATCAACCCTAATTCAATAACATCTTCCCTGATTTCTTTGGTTCAAACAAACCCAACATCCAAATCTATCTTCTGAGAATCATGGCTTAACAGAACCATAACTTTCTGTTAATCTTCAACTTCAGATTCAAACTCACATAACCCTAATCTCATCTTCTCAAACTCGTAATCCTGTTCTTCATCTCTCAGAGCTCGATTCACACCTCATTTTCTCTTCTCTTTGACACAACAACCGCCTTGGCTTCTCGTGGAGAACGAAATCACAGATTGGGCGACATAGGGAAGAAGAACTAATGATTCTCTTCTTCCTTGGACTCAACACAATAGCATTTGCTCCCTCGGCTTCATTATCATCGCCAAATGACATACCCGCATTACCCATAATCACCACTTCCACGCTCGCTCTCGTCTCTCAATCCGAGGTCCGAGCTTGAAACCCTTCAATTCATCTCTCAACTTGAACCCTAAAACAGGCTGAACCCTAACTCTTTCTTCTCTCACGTAGACGACACACCGATTTGGGGATGAAACGATTTCCTTCTTCACAAAACCAAGCTGGTAAGGTTGCCTCGTACGGCCGTATTTAGGCACCCCAAATAGTGGATATGGGCCACCTGGGGCTTAGATTAGCTTGTCGGTTTCGTGAGAACCGACGATTGCTCCTTATTTTACTTCCTTCTCGTGCACTATAGCCCGCTCCAAATAGCAATTGCTCGCATGTGAATTGGTCTTTGTGCTCCTTTTCGCTCCAAATGATTAATCCTTCTTCTTTTGCTCCCACGGACTCCAGAGTACCTAATAACTCAAAAACACGCATAAAGTACATAATTCACAATAAAAATAGCAAAGAAAGCGTAACTACTATATAGTAAATTAGGTGTATTCTACACCTATCAGGTATGCGTACTTAAACCCATGGATTTTGATTTTAAATGAAGTTATGCAAACCTGGTAGGTGTACCATGAAGTCGAACATCCCGAACTACTATTTCAAACCTAAACGTTTAAGAACCTTAAACACAGATCAAGTTAGGTAGAAATGAAGAATAAGCAGGGTACATGGATCATTATAAGTACTCTAAGCAAATTAAAACACAAATCTTGCTCAGGTTTATGGACATATCTTTTTTAGAAGAATCCAGTCGAATTCTACATCCTTACCGAACATAATCTGTGTGCCCCAATTCTCGTGCTTCCCTCACCGTATACATATCAGGGCATTCCTTGGTGAGGATGCACTTACAACACAATAAAGTTGTGTTGGGGTGAAAAATGTCTTGCTCACCACAAGTGACCTTTGGATTATCATGAAAGAGATCGCTTTTAGAACTTTTTACATCCAATTCCATTTTTCCAAAAAACTTGTTAAGTTCCAACAACATGGATATTGCCTTCTCCATAGTCATGGAATTTTCTGCAAGATCATTCCTTTTCACACTTAAAGCATCATTGGCTTTCTTTGGTACCCACTTCTGAGTGCGTTTAGGAACAACCAGAACCTTCTTCCCATTACTCCCTTCTAGAATTCTCGGAAGATAATTGATTTGACTATTTTTTTGCAAGTTAGTCTTTCTCCAATTGGGAACATCGGATCTAGTCTTCGTCTTTACGAAGTTATCCTTTTGATAACCATTACGATTGTGAAAAGGATTCGTATGACGTTTATAGGCCAAATTAGGATTATGATAGCACTGATTCCTTTGCCTAAAGGTTGGACAATTACAACCTGTAACGTTAAGGGGATTAGTCTTAACATATGATCTTGGTTTCACAACTTCTTGTGATGCCCAAACAAGAACATCATGAAGTTTCTCATTCCTTATACGGAAACTACATCTCTTTTCCAGGTGACCTTTATTTCCGCAATAGTGGCAAACATAAGGAATGTTCTTACCTCGATCCGTGTGTGCTGACTTTGGAGGTTGATATACTTTACTCTTTCGAAATTTAACTTCCGGTGAAGGTATTTCACTTTTGCCATCAGTGGAAACCTTTTGTTGAGAAGAATCACAAGCCTTGACAAATTTTACCTCTTTGCTAATACTTGGAGCATCTATTCCCTTATAGCCCATTCCTCGTGTATCACGATGATTTTTACTTGCTCCTAGCATAGTGGTTAATTTGCTTGAACTAGTATTGAACTTTTTCAAGTCATCTTCCAACACCTTGATTTTATCAAAAGCAATAACTAAATCAGCCTCAAGGCGTTTTTCTCGAGTGAGATAAGCGCTTTCTCTGTCATCAAAACTTGCTTGCAGAGAGTTCATCCTTGCTTCAGTTTTTGCAAGTTTCTCTTCCAACAAAAAGTACTTTTGGTAAATATTATCACATTCAAGTGACTTCATACGTAGGTTTTCCTCAGAATCCTTGAGGATCGATTTTTTAGAACGATTCGAAACATAAACACCTGCGTAACGTCTTCTCAATTTCTTATTTGTACGACAGAGATTAGTCAGAAAAGGTATGACATGAGAAGTTGTCATTTTTTTTTATTCTAACGAATTCAAGAGCTTAACATACTCTGAGACTTCCTCATCAACATCTCTATCAATATCTGAATCACGTTCATCAGAAAGTTCATCTAATTTTTTTTCTAAGCGTGTTTCCCAGACTTCAACAGGTTCTACATTAAGAGAATGTTTAAATACTGACATAGATGTGACAGTTTTATCAGGTGAATCCAAGCTTTGAAAAACATCTGGTACTAGTACGTTATTAGAGATAGACTCGTCCATAATCAGATCGCTACAAACACAAACTTATGAGGTCTTTAATGTGTTTGCCTGCTATGATACCAATTAAAAATGCGGGGGTCTAACAACCTCACCCAATATTTCGATTAGCAATCTGTATGGACTAACTCGAATATACTTTTAAGAGAATCAACTAGACAGTCAGACTCAATCTTAATAAAAAGTATATCAAGAAGTTAATATCTCTATCTCTCGATTTGATCTATACTCAAACAAATATAAATATGTGAGTCTTTATCAAATACAAGAGATATAAACTTGGATGGTACCAAAGACCAATATCCAAGGATCAATCAATTTCCAATCAACAACCAAAGGTTGGATTTCACAATTGATCGATACAACGCACAACCTGTGATATTTCAATTATATAACAAAATATAATGCGGAATAGAAATAACACAGACACCAGTAGTTTTGTTAACGAGGAAACCGCAAATGCAGAAAACCCCGAGACCTAGTCCAGATTGAACACCACACTGTATTAAGCCGCTACAGACACTAGCCTACTACAAACTAACTTCGGTCTGGACTGTGGTTGAACCCTAATCAATCTCATACTGATTCAAGGTCCAGTTGCGCTCATTACGTCTCTGATCCCAGCAGGATCCTACGCACTTGATTCCCTTAGCTGATCTCATCCACAACTAAAAGTTGCTACGACCCAAAGTCGAAGACTTTAATAAACAAATCTGTATCACACAGAAAAGTCTAAGATAATAGATAAATCTGTATCCCACAGATAAACCTAAGAGTTTGTTCCGTCTTTTGATAGAAATCAAGGTGAACAAGAACTAATTGATAACCCAGACTTATATTCCCGAAGAACAACCTAGAATTATCAATCACCTCACAATAATCTTAATCGTATGGTAGCGACAAGATATTTCGGAATCACAAATGATGAGACGAAGATGTTTGTGATTTCTTTTTATCTTGCCCTATTAGAGATATAATCTCAAGTCAATTATTCAATTGAACTCGTACGATAGAAAATGGCAAGACCAGATCGCTCAACTACAAGAGAAGTAGTTTCGTCTGGCTTCACAATCCCAATGAAGTCTTTCAGTCGTTAACCTACAGGGTCTCGAGAAGAAACCTAAGGTTAAAGGAGAATCGACTCTAGAAAATCCAACTAGTATCACACAGGAGGTGTGGGTATTAGTTTTTCCAGTTGCTAGAGTTCCCCTTATATAGTTTTCAAATCAGGGTTTGCAATCTATGTTAGCTTAGTAACAAAGCATTCAATATTCACCGTTAGATGAAAACCTGATTAGATACAAGCTAAAATCTTTCAACCGTTAGATCGAAACTTAGCTTGTCACACACAAATGAAATGTATTTCATTTAGGTTTGAGTAACCGTACCTAAACGTGTCCACTTAGTTGGTTCACAAATAGTTAACCAATGGTTAGCCATATGAGCACTTCCATATTAACCGTATTCATCTTTCTCATAACTAGTTCAAATGACTCATACGAACTAGTTGAAGAGTTGTTCAATTGCTTAGGTCTTTATTCATAAACACAATTGAAACAAAATCGGTTTGATCCATTTGAATCAATTCATGAACAATATAGCCATGGTTTGCTAAGATTGCATTCCTTATAATTTATTGTTTTAAGTTCATGAACTACCGATTTGAGAAATAACCAGCTTGGGTACGCATACCTTAGCTACCGGATTTGAGTTGGCTTTGGTTTCCAAACTTAGAAGAATTTTTTGGGTAGAAAAGTTCCGCCAGTACGCGTACCTAAGGTGACTGGTTTATGAGTTCGTAAACTCCAAACTCAGCAGAATTTTCCGGGAGGAAAAGTTCTTCCAGAGACGCTGCACTCCAACTGTCTCCTTCACCAATACCGTATGCACACATATGCACACACTTGGTTTCCGGTACATAGATTTATACACTAATGTGCAAACACACTATATATGCTTATATCTGAAAAGGAGAGGGTACCCAAATATACCTCAAGCTAAAACTTTTCCTACCTGTAAGTCCTTTCTCCGAAATTGTCTATGGACTGAGTCGAGACAATGCAACTAATCGGTTCACACTTCGTGTGATCGTCTATGGATACGAGATCGAGACAATAAAACAACGAAGTATGTTACTTGATAAAAAGGTTCGGACTTAACCAAACACAATGGGATTCACTTATCAAGTAAATATGAATTAACGTTTGTGTGATTTACTTTAATTATAATAAAACAGTTATAATGCGAAAATATAAAGTAAATGACACATCAAGATTTTGTTAATGAGGAAACTGCAAATGCATAAAAACCCCGGGACCTTGTCCAGAATTGAATACTCTCAGGATTAAGCCGCTACACAAAATTACACCTATCTTCGTATAGTTGAGACCAAGCAAATAAACCTATAGTTCACCTAGTTCCGTTTGTATTCCCACGCCTCCGACCTAAGTCACGTACTTGAAACAATTCCTTTGGTTCGTATTCCAAACAGTAAAGGAACAACAAATATGTTTGGTATCAACTCTATTCAACCAAGTGATATGATTCGGACAAAGGCTCTTCCGTTTATCTTAACATAAACTCCTTCGCCAGGTCCTTAGATCTATCTTATGTTCAATTACCGAAGTAATCGTTTAAGATTAAGCCAACAACACTATTAATCCAACGAATTGTATTGATGCCGATCTACTCAATTAATCAATCCAATCTATCACAAAGATAAACCGATTATTAATTGGATCGTATTTTACCGAAATAAGTATTGTGCACACCAAAGATTATGAACCCACAAATCAGAAATCTTCAATATCTTTTTTGTCTTCAAATCTTCTTAGATCTTCAATAAACACCTGCACACAATCACTTGAATCTCTTGTGATCAATCACGCACAGAACGGAGTTTATTAACAATGGATTATCACAAGATCGTCTTTAGAACTAACAACAAATCGAAAGATCCTGTTAAACTCTAAACTAGTTTGAGTGAATCTTATATCAGAAGAGAAGATTCTCAAGCATAAACAAACTAGGTGCAATCAAAGTTCAACCACTGTTAGTCAATCAAATCAATGGAAACAAAAGATAAACCGAAATTATCTAGTTTCCCACCAACGGTACTCGTAGAGCTTCTCAATCCCAAAGAAGACTTTAAACTGAGAGGCCGTAAGAGATTTCTCCTAATTAGGTTACTCTCCTCTCCGAATAGGTGGCTACACCAGTAACAACACAACAAAGAGGAAGTCTGTTGTTACGAAGGATTAGTTTGCTAGAAAGGCAAACTTCAAGTATTTATAGACAAGGAAGTTTGGACACCAAGGAATTTCCCAAAACGAAAATATTCTCAAGATATTCATTAAAGCACAAATTCGGTTTCCATAATTCCTGGAAATTCTCTGTCCAAAAATAATGATCGAAATCTCTCGAAAAATCTCTAATTAGTAAATGCACATTACTAATTATTATTTTCGTACAAAATGAAGTTAAATACCTTAATTAAAAGATTCTTAACTTATTTATGTTTCGATCCTGAGATTCTCTTCCCTTAGCTATTAAGGAATAACTTTGAACAATTAAAGAAATAAACATTCATAGCACGTGATCAAAGTATGTCGACATCTTAACTTTGTAAGTTCTCTTTCACACTTACAACCTTGAAACCGATTTACAACACTTCCAAACAAGTTTAGAATTGGTTTATCTGACTTTCAAGAACTATGTGATTGATCAAATAACATTCAGTCACAATCATGGGTTTAACGGTTCTACCAAAATAAGTTTCGGTTCTACCTTCCATGTGAGTACTGTGCATAGTCACACTAGCTTTCCAAAATTCGGTTGACTAGGTACTAGGATCGGTTCCCCACATATATATGGTATCTAACTTATATGTGTTGCACATGTCCATAGGATTGGATCCCCTTTGCCGAAAAACGTGTTACACATGTTCATAGGATCGGTTCCCCTTTCTGCTATAAACCTTGCTGCACCTCATACAAGGATCGGTTCCCCTTTGTGATGTACTGCACCTCTTACTAGGATCGGTTCCCCTTTCCCATATTTGGTCAGACAAAAATCACAAACCCGATCATACCATCTCAGGTGATTACTTAAGATCGGTTTCAGTAATAAAAGTCATACCAATACATAAGTCAGGCCTTTGTGAATAGTTCTACCAAAAACACAACAAGTCGTGAATGGTTATACTCAATCACACATATTGGTTGTTCATAATATATGCAATGAATAACAAAACTAATAACGCCTGTCGATTTCCTTTTCGATTCACAAACAAGTTTATGAACTTACTTCCTTAGAAAACATGTAAAACATTGTTCCCTAGGATGAAATCCTCACCTCATACCCATACATAATCACAATATCATTCAAATGATTATGGCAATGTCTTATCTACAAAGTTTAATGGTTAAGCAATAAACCTCGTATTGTATTACTTAATACTATGTCTATCTAGAGTTCAAATATGCTTCGCAGTTTTTTTTTCAATATGCACGACTTGAAAGATACGTTAGGGAATGAAACACTTTAAGTCAAATATCACTAACCTCAAGTGGAAGGATGATTGTTGTCGTTATAGCACCTTGCTTCTTCACATCTTCAAGTCTTCGCAATACTTGTAAAGTCTCATATCTTAATACTTTCAAGCTAACCTATACGAAGTTGACTCTAGTACATAATCAAGCGACTCTTAGCATGAGTTTTGATTCACTAAAATATGACAACCAAACTTGACATACCAACGCTTGGTGGGTTCAACCGAGCTATGCTCTAACAATATCCATAGATGGTAATCTCAACTCTACATTTCAATCACTGAAAAATTCTTCTATAATGTTATAATAGTCGTTATTCACAACTATCGTCATCAAAGCCATTTTCAAGATTGAAACGTCATCATGACTTTCGTCACAGGTAAAGATGAAAAATGGTTAAAGCGAAAGCTTACCAACACATATTTCGAGAAAAAGATAGGTGAGTATACTCCGCTCGAAATAGCAAATGTGCATGTATGAAAACTATCATACTTATACGACTTTTGTCTCAAGAGTATGAGATAGAGTAGACTTTTGAGTGATAGATAAGTTCAAGTCTCCACATACCTTTTAGTCGGATGAAGTTCCACTAGTTACTTGAGTAGTTCTTCGTCTTCGTAAGATGATCGCCATGGAGTCTGGAGCTCAACTACACTTAACTATCCTAGACCGAGACTTAGCCATAAGTAAACTAGAAATCAAGACATATAGTTTTGACAACTAAATTTGACAAACAAGCTTGAGATAGCAACGCTTGCGAGTTCGACCGAGCAATGCTCTAACATCATCTGAAAGGTATTTGATAAGCCTTTTTGAGTAGTATTGTCTATTCTTTGATCGATATCCTTCGCTTTTCCTTTGTTGCACATTGGGACAACAGGTTATTCGATTTGAGTTTCTGGCACAATCTCAAATTGTTGCATGATGGTATCTGTTATAGCAGTAAAAGAAGGTACGACTTGCTTGTTTGGCATCATTAACCTTGAGACAGCAGGGAGAACATACTTGCTACTAGAGGATGCAACTTCTTTAATTGCTTTCTGTTTTAATTTCCAGGCTGGACAGTTTTGATCTTTATGATCAAGCACACGGCATGAAGTGCAAAAGTACCTTGGAACTTTGATGTATTTGTATTCGATTAGGAATGGTTGAGTTCTACCACTGGTAAAAAGAGGGATGCCTGCTGGTAAGGCTTTCTGCACTGGAATTCTGAGACACACCTTGACATTCTTATTTATAGGATGTTTACCATAAATATCTAGAGATTCAATGAGTTCCCCCATCTTGTAAGTAAGTTTCTGAAGGTCTTCAAATTTTGTACATTCATTTGGGATGTTACACAAGATAAACCATATTAGTTCTTCAGTAAAGTGGAGTTGATGATTTGCTGGCCAGCCTTCTGTTGGAACCACTTTTAACACCATTAGATAACCACATACAAACCAAGGTCTCTGAGAGTTAATTCTGTTGAAATCCTCTTCAGCTAATAAACGAATAAGGACTTTGTTACGCAATCCACTGAATGTTGTAACAGTAGGAGGTTGAGCTAGAGGCCACTGATTACATATATAGAAGCGGAATGAGGAGGTAGGTACCAAGGTTTCACAACATAAATATCCCACCATACACCATTTCCAATTACTGTCAAACTCAGCTAGAACAACTTTTTGTCGATGAACACTGGTTCAGCAAGAGTAGAAGGTAAAGTTAATTTCTCAGCCATTTGAGCAGACAAATTTTGAAAATCTTGGTCTATCTTTTGAAGGTTTTCTGTGGAATTTGAGAAATTCATCAGGTAAGATGATTGGATATATATGAATAGAGATTGATTGAGATCAGGGTTAATTACAGATAACTAATATAATATGCAGTTGTATAGAAAGGAATCTCTTTTTGGTACTATATTGGTATTGATCACAGACAATGTGGATGGAGAAAAGGCAAGATGATTTTATTTGTTTATATTTTTGAACCTTAAAAAGGGAATGAGAAGACTGTTGAATAAAATTTGAAAAGTTTTCAGGAGAAATTTGGTGTAATGTAGTTGTTATAATACTGCAATGACTGTGATGGGGGGAGGGTTTATCATACGAGATGTCACTTTCGTATCCAAACTTTATGGATACCATCAGCGTTGAGGTATATGTATTCACATGAGTTTGGTGATAAAAGAGCCAAGTAAGGACAAAACCAATAATCTATTGCAAGTTTTTCTGGGATATAAGAAGATGGTATGTAAGCTTGGCGTAGTTTGGGGTTGGTGGATTATTAATGAGTTTGTCTTTTCTTAGATTGACGTAGGTATGATGGTACAAACTGCCAAATGTAATAATGGTAGTGAAATTGTAAAATGGGAAGTAAATATGGGAATGGAGGGAAAGATTGTGTTGTAGTTGATGGTTTTGATTGGGAAGTTGCATTTGGTGGAAGGCATAGGCTGGGTAGTTGAGCTAGTAACCCATCTGGCAGACATTCCCCAGACCGCAATGGTGCCTCTCAACTGATGCTGCTTTCTTCTAATCTGCATAAAACACAAAATTTTAATTAGACCCCAAAATGCTTTGTATGAGTTAGATGACCTACCAATACTCCACTTAAAGGTAGTTCCATGGGGAGTTATGGCTAATGAAGCGGTTAGGTGTTGAAAATAGGGTTTTATAGGGTAATTATGATGAAGAAGTTGAAAGGGGTATGCATGGCTTTGAAGGGACGTGAATAACAAAGAGACGTGACTGATTACCAATAGCCATAAATGGCAGTTAATAGGAAAATTTGTGTCTTTAAAAGGTGGGGGTTTTGGAGGAAATTAGCAAAGCCATTAGCAAATTTTCCAGAAAAGGGAAGGTTTAGAAGTAGATTCTCTAGATATGGCAAGTTCCAGTAACCCCATTCCGGCCATTTCTGCCAATTCTTATCAATACAACTTAGTCAAAACTCAAGCTCTTTCACTTGAAATGGATGAATTAATAAGATTGAGAGATGAAGTTCAGGTTGAGATAAATAGGCGTGCAAGTGAAGAGGCTCAGCAATTGAGGGAAAAGGAGGAGAAGAAGAGGATGGAAGAAGAAGAAGTTGATTCACTTTTCGCTGCATGGGTACCAAAGCATTATGCAAGATCTGATCGGAAGGAGGAGGAAAGATATCTGAAGCACCAGAAAGGTCCAAAGTATGGCAGTGCCACAGAGAGTGATTCCGAGGCAGGTTCTGATTGAGGGTTTGAGTATCCAGTGGAAGAGGTAAACACCAGTGAAGAGGGTTCTGATGCTGCTGAGGACAAAAGAAATATGCAGAGGTATCTTGATTGGAAGCTGCACAGGCGGTTTGATTTTGAAAGGGCAAACCCCAAGATATTTTCCAGAACCATGCAGGAAGGAGAACCCGAAGTTGAGAAGAGAGCCCCTGTGAGGATATACCCAGAGCTGCTCCTGTAGAAGAATCCAGTGCATCTGATGAAGACCTTCCTGATATTTCCAATGATGAAGATGATGAAGAAAGCAGTGATGAAGAGAGCTCATCATCTAGAGATGGTGATACTTCCACTTCGTCGGGCAAAGATCTACAAGTGAGCGGGGATGAGGAGGATGAGGACCGGAGTTACGATGAAGAGGACTTTTAAAGTTCTCTTTGGAGTGTCGAATACACCAAGTTTTCTGATTTTGAAAAGAGTCTCGAAAATGATCAACAAAGTTATTGCAAGATGGCTTTCTCGATGCTTACTCCCGATTTTCTTAAACTTCTTGTGGATGATGGTAGGTCTGTTTTTTTGGTATTTCTTTTTTTTTACTAGGTTGTTTTTAAGTTGTTTCTTGAAATTTGTTGTTGTTGATAGTAGGTGTTACTTGTGTTGGTGAAGGTGAAGTTGATGAACAATTCTTGGTTGAGAGATTCAAAGAGTATCTGTGGAACCGAGTTTCTTGATGATTATGTTGATAATGGGTCTTGTTTTTTGGGTTGTAATTATGATGGACAAAGTTGTAGTATATATGGTTGGATTTTTCTTTTTTATTTTGAATGCTAGTATTGATGTTGTCTCTTTAATGAATGTCCTTGGTACTGAAAATTGTAAAGTAACTACACAGATTGATGAGAAGCTTAGTGAAGAGATTTAGTAATTCAATGAAGATAGAGCTAGGATTATTGATTTTTCTAGGAAGAACACCAAACTGCATCTGAGGCAATTTTAGGCCTGCTTACATCACGGTGATGGAGCAAGAACTCAAGAGAGAGAATGTTGCACCTAACAAAAACCCTTGACTCTAGGTCCTAGACTGTTTGTTTGTTGTACTTGGCAACTAATTCCATCATTTCGGTCCCTCGTCCTTCCCTATTTCTTTCGTAATTTCATATATTAGAAATAAATTTTAATTTCTACATTATATAAATGAAACTCAAATTATTCATCTTTCTGGATGCACCCTAAAATTTATCTAGTTCTCTAAAATGTGAAAAAGTATGATATCTTGAAAGGCAAGCGGTGTGTCTTCATGTTTGATTATTAAAGGGAATGGTGGCCTTGGATTAGAAGTTAATAGAATTATGGATGAGGTAGTCGGGTTAAATAGGTACCTGGCCGCTTGTGTGGGGTTGGGATCATGGATGGTCACGAACTGTCATTTGTTGTTGTTTTTGCCCTTGTAACTTTTATATCTTCAGTTTTGTTCCATTTTGATTCGGTGACTCAGCATGACGCTCTTTCTCTTTTTCCAGAAATTGAGATCACCCCTAAATGGTACCCGTGCCGTCGAGGGTTAAAAGCCCACTAGGGCCACTACTTTTTATGTTGGCGTTCCTACTACTTCACTTCGAACTAGGGCCACTACTTTTTATGTTGGCGTTTCACTTCTAATAAACCAAGTGCTAGCTCAAGCCTTAAATTTGTAAACTAGTCCCTTTATCTCATTGTTGTCCCGGAGACGATTTACTCATCTCGTTTGGTGGTAGAAAGGTGTCATTTTAAATTCACAAAATTGGTTAAAAAGACCGATATCAAAATTTCCTGGGTGAAAAGGACAATCAGATTTAGATACTGTTTAAATGGATAAAAATTTAAAAATAGGCAGGATGTAACCAGTTTCATCCTGTCCATTTTCAAATATTTTTTCTTATTTTTATTTTATACAGGATGCATCCAGTTTCATCCTTGCTATTTTTTAAGTTTAAGCCAGGATGAATCCAGTTTCATCCTTGCTATTTTTTTTTTGTCCATTTCACCCATAAAATTTTTTACATGTCCATTTGAACCGTGTTTTAAATTTTTTGGACAAATGACCCATTTTCCGTTTTAAATTCATACTAGATAAAATAGTGTAGCCAGAAATTCATTTAAATGGTGTAGGCTGTATATAAGGACGAGTTCATCATCCATTTTTTTTAATTATTTTTCCTATTTTTAAATCAGAGTTGGGCGGTTGCAAGCCTAAAAATGTTTTAGGCGAGCTCAGGACAATATGTTCGCATAGGAAATGAATATGATGGATGGAAGAGTACACTCTAGGGTGGCATAGATGTCAACATTAAAGGAATGCCCTACAATATCTACTCTTGTAGTATTTAGGAGCGGGTTATATTTAATGAATAATGTACATCATGTTGGATAAATTATATAAATTTGCAGTAACCTCATAATAAATCAGTTTTTTGGTTAATCAAGTTCGTTAATTGGCTATTCGTTCCTTGAGGATTCGAGAAGAAGTTGTTCAAGTATACATGAGCATTAGCCTACCCAATAAGAAAAAGGTTGGTAAAAAGAACTTTTTAAGGTATGCAATTGACATACACCCTTTTCTGCTTTTGGTAACACTAAACCAGCGGTGCCTTGAATTGCCATTAGAATTCTTGTTGAAAAGGATTGAAATCCAAAAGTCAGTGAAGAATGTAAGATCATCCCATTTTTGAATTCCTTTCAGTACTAATCATTAATATGCTGATCCAGAAGGTAAAAACAAAACAATTACGAAACAAGACGAGACAACAAAACAAGAAGATAAACCTTTGGAAAATATATATAAAATAAAGGGGAGACATGCAAGATGATACCGTTTTTATTGACCAGTGAACCATAAACCATGCAATGCATCATCTGTAAATAGTTATACGCTTACTCGATTACCCGAGAAGCCGTATTTAGGTTTCCTAACCGGCCCATTAATGAAAGATTTTTACTAGTCAAACAAAAATTATATACTTGACTAGTCTAATACTCTAATTACCTATCAAAAAATAAAATAAAAATGCTACGTATAAATTTCATTAAATAATTATCCATTTGATAAACATTGCTTGGCTGGTTAAGTGCTATAAATAGGAACCAATTAGAGATAATCTAAAACAAGAACTAAAACCAAAAAGATTCACTAGCTAGTTCATCATCAGCTTTAAGATGTTCTAATCATGTCTTCCTATTCCTCTTCTACCTTTTCTTTCGTTTCTTATGTTTTAGTATTGTGTATGTTGCTGGGGATGCAGATTAGCACAACGTCTGCTCAGCTGAATACCAACTTTTACGCAACTAGATGCCCTAATGCTCTCTCTACCATCCAAACTGCAGTGCGAGCTGCAGTTGCCAACGAACGTAGAATGGGAGCTTCAATACTACGTCTTCATTTCCATGATTGTTTTGTTAATGCAAGTGATTATATTGATTCTTCTAATTTGTCGATATAAACTTTACAAACTCATCTCTTTTTACATTTCTGAATATACTCAAGGTCGTTGTTGGACTAGGCAAGCTCGATCACAGCGGGACAGTAGCATTAGTAGTATTTTTTCTAATAAACTTTACCAACTTTTATCAGCCATATATCTCATAAATTTTCATTTATACCGTTGAAAAATGTCAATAGACTTTTACAGCGGGAGAGTAGTATTATTTTTTTGTTAATTTTAAAGATACCGCGTACTCAGAAATTTATACATAAAATTAGTTAAAAAGACCAAAATCAACAAATCCTGGGTGAAAAAGACATCTAGATTTTGATACTGTTTAAATGGACAAAAATACAAAAATAGCCAGGATGTAAACAGTTTCATCCTACCCATTTTTAAATACTTTTTCTTTTTTTAATTTACACCAGGATGCATCCAGTTTCATCCTTGCTATTTTTTTAAGTTTAAGTCAGGATGTATCCAGTTTCATCTTACTATTTTTTTTGTCCATTTCACTCATATTAATTTTTACTCGTCCATTTAAACCAGGTTTTAAAAATATTTGGATAAATGACCCATTTTCCGAAATTTATATTCACTTTTAAGTCGGTTAATATCAAAAAAGTGCTATAAAAAAACTTATCCATTATTTAGTTAGCATTTGCTGCCTACAAAATGCATCTAACACGCACATATGCTGTGACTCTACAGGGTTGTGATGCATCCGTTCTGTTGGACGACGTAACGGGCTTCACAGGAGAGAAGAATGCAGGGCCAAATGCAAATTCACTGAGAGGGTTTAATGTCATCGACACAATAAAATCTCAACTTGAGACACTCTGCCCTAGAACTGTCTCTTGTGCTGACATCCTTACCGTTGCTGCTCGGGATTCTGTCGTCGCTGTAAGCAAGATTGTTGACTTTATTCAAAAATTTACATTTCCTTTTGATTAACTATTTTTATTTTCTTTCTTTCTTCAGTTGGGTGGTCGATCATGGAACGTACCATTAGGAAGACGAGACTCCAGGATCGCAAGTGCGACTGCTGCAAATAACAACTTACCTGGTCCTGGTTCTTCTCTCAGTGGCTTGATCACCAGCTTTGGTAACAAAGGTTTTACTCCTAAAGAAATGGTTATTCTCTCGGGTGAGTTTGATAACATATATGTGATGAAGGTCTTAACTCAATGTATAGCTGATTCTTTATATGAGACTGATTTAAATTCAAACTTAAATTTGAATGATATCTTGGACTCAAAAATGGTTTCATTTATAGCTGATTCTTTCATTATCTATTGCCAGGAGCTCATACTATTGGTCTGTCTAGATGTCTACATTTCCGCAATCGAATCCACACCGAAACCAACATAGATATGGCGTTTGCCAACTCCTTGAAGGGTATTTGTCCCTTATCGGGAGGTAGCAATAACCTGGCTCCTTTCGATTCATCAACGACTGTATTTGATAACACTTATTTCAGGGATTTGACAAACCGGAGAGGACTACTCCATTCGGATCAAGTACTATTTAATGGTGGTTCGACAGATGCTCAAGTCAGAATTTACAGCAATGACAATCCTACATTCTTGGCTGATTTTGCTGTTGCCATGGTAAAGATGGGTAATCTTAGCCCTCTAACAGGTAGTAACGGCGAAATTAGAACCAATTGTAGGAGAAGAAATTAAATGTTGTTTTTCGTTCTAATAATGACGTTATTGTAAACAAGTAATGATGCTTTCCTAGAGGAAAAATATAGTTTCCTCGTTTCATTGTAAAGTCGATGATCCCTATGAATAAAATTGAAGTTGTTTGTTAAGGTCACATATACTTGAAAACAAATCACCTAATGGCTCTCCGGACTCCGGAAATATGAGTCGTTTTCAAATGTCAGACAGAGGTTTGTGCTTCACAAAAAAGATCATTTCTTCGTGCTTTTTAGAAGTCATTTTTAGAACGGAGTTCTAAACTACCTTTTGACTTCCCAACTTTATTAAGTAAAAAAAAACTACATTTTGTGTAGGATCCAAACATTTTTGGGTGCCTATAGCGAGAATGCTAGGGTGACCGATTTTTTATCCCAGACTAAAAATCCCGCTTCTAACAAAATGGCTGGCCCCACTTTAACCTATCGATGATCCCGATACTCAGAACGTTCCATGAGACTTCTATTTCCCTCTCGGGAGATCTTACGGGATGAAAAATCGGTAGGCGTAGCATCTCGGGTGCCTATAGTGACTTGGAGCCTACATTTTTTTTCGTTGAAACGAGCACTCTTTTGCCAAGCTCAAGCAACAAAAAATCGCTATCCTTGTGGGCTCATATCTGTTATCACTGTCAGACAGTGACCATGTTGAACTTTGAGGATTTGGAGTTTGGACGATCTTCTATCAGATTATTTTAGTAACGAGTTTGTTTCTTTGCCTTGTCAAGCATTCAACTAATATGTTCCGGGGAATAATAGAATAATACTAGTATGTTTTATTCATACGAATTTTATTGCTCCGTAGAATCATTCCCATATATCAATTCTCCTACCTACATACTGTTTTGTCCTTAAATATAGTTTCTTATATGCTTAGCTGCTCAACGACAATGATCCAGACTCGATAATATCGCTTTAACAGTTGTCTGATATGCTGCTTATCAATCAATAAACAAAAATTCTTGATAAACTGAGAAAATGAACTATAGGAAAACTACACACTCACAATATTAAAAAAAAAAATGGGATCCTCTATTTTTCTTTTGAGGTGGGGCCCACCCTTTGTGCGTCTAAGTGGTTTTCATGTAGTTCATTTTCTCGGTTTGTAAAGAACTACTGATTATGTCAAGGACACTGATTTCAAACTGGGGATGAGAAAGCGACTATGCAATTCCTGTGGTAGCAAGTTGGGAAAACACATCTCATTTATTTCTCTTTTTCGAGAAAAAAGAAAATGGTACAAAGACAGCTTAGAGCATAAGCTTAGCAACACAGAAAGTGATCAATAGTTTCAGCGGGAACACAAAGAATGAAAGACTTGATATTTATCTTGTCATTGTTCTTTTAATGGCATCTAACAAAATGAGGTTCATGACTGAATTTTGCTCGTAAAAAGCTATCCGATTTATCAAGTGCATATGATGGCATACTTGTATATTTAATGTATTTTATCTCTTCACCTAATTCACCTTTACTAGATGGTGATCTTGGGTTAGATGTTAATAAAGAATATCATGGACGAGGTTAACCTGTGAAGTAGGTGCCCTGGTTGGGTTAGATCTTGGATGGATAGTGACAAATGGTCTCATGTATTTTGTTTTGTTCCACTTTGATCCGTGACCAGAACAAATTTAAAAGTCAAAAAGTATAATACTTACTTTGCAGAGTAGTCTTGTCAACAGTGAAAATCTTAAGCTTATTGGGAAGTTTGCGAGCAAAATAATCTAAATAAATTAAAGATTTGTCTGTCCCCTCCTAACTCAAAGCTGTAATGCTGGGTCTCTTTAGCTCACAGTTCTTCAGTTAACTTTGTTTATGAAGAAAATGTACTCATCTCGTCTAGAGGACGGCCGTCTTATATTTGATGAGTCTTGAATCTTGCACTTGCTGCAGTAAACTGAAAAAATGTGGCTAGGATATCAACACCTAAGGAATGTCATACTACTATAGCATGTTTGGATGAATATTTAGAAGTAACTTTTCGATTTTTGAAAGTTAAAAAACAAGAAGTCAGGTTAGATTTATTTTCAAAATGATTTCTAAAAAAAAAAAAAAAAGAATTGTGAAGCAGAAATATTTTGATTTTGACTTCTAAATTTTGGTATCCAAAAGTTTACAAGTAGAGAAGTTAAACTCCAAATGCCACGCAACTAATCAGATTGAAATGCCGCTATGAGATGATAAGCAAAAAGGTATTACATTTTCGCCGACCCACTTGGTTTTTCAACTGGTTTTTCCGTTAGTGATGAGAACCATTATGCAAAAAAGATTACATTTCTCCCTTGCCCACTTGGCGGACTTATTAGCGGAGAGATCGATAAGGTTGCATTTGACGCGTACCCCTTTCCACTTTTACTTTTAATAACACCATGTGCATGCCTGAAATTCACGTCCACAGGGAATATTAAAGTTCAAAATTTAGTGCGATCAATCCCCTTTTTGGATTCCGTTAACTAATCATCAATCATCAATATGCTGATCGAAGAGATAAATACAAAACATACGATAGAAAAAGAGACAAGAAAACAAGAAAAGAAAAAGTGGGGGAGGCAAGAAGGGACATTTGACACCGATCATATTGACTATTGAATCATGCAATGCATATCACTCAATAGTTCGATGCTTACTCGATCATCTGAGAAGACGTATGTAGACTTCCAACCGGCCCATTATTGAAAGAGATTTCTACTAATCAAACAAAATTTTACACTTGACTTGACTAAATTATTCATTGAGAAGTTGAGAACTATTGTACACATTCCCTTGCCAGTTAAGTGCTATAAATAAGAGCCATTAAAGATGAGCTAAAACAAGAACTAAAACTACATATAGATTCATTATAACTAGCTAGCTCATCAGCTTTCAAGTCTTTTAAATCATGGCTTACCATTTCTCTTCTAGTTTTCATTTCTTTCCCTATGTTCTAGTATTGTGTATGTTGGGCGGGATGCATATTAACACAACATCTGCTCAGCTGTCTGCCAATTTTTACGCGACTAGTTGCCCCAATGTCCTTTCCACCATCCAAACTGCAGTGCGAGCTGCGGTTGCAAACGAACGTAGAATGGGAGCATCAATACTACGTCTTCATTTCCATGACTGTTTTGTCAATGCAAGTGATTCTACTTCATTGTTGATAGATTACTTCTTTTAATCCATGGATAAAAATTTCACGAACTCCATTTTTTATATTTGTCACCATTAGACCTAAGCGAGTTAGGTGCGGCCTAGGGGGGCCAAATTTTAAGGGCACCACATGCGCATTTTTACTGTCAGGAAATGCCAGCTTTCGTTGTAGAGCTTTGTAGTGGCACAGTGATAAGATATGTTTTATACTAATAAACTTAGAAATTAGAGCCTAGGTTCACATCTCGTTAAGCAGTTGATATCAAAGGGATGTTACCAAATAACAATTTGATTACTGTATTTACTTAGCTAACACGGACATATGTTGTGACACTATAGGGTTGTGATGCATCCATTCTGTTGGACGACACAGCAAGCTTCACTGGAGAAAAGACAGCAGGATCAAATGCAAATTCTGTGAGAGGATTTGATGTCATTGACACAATAAAATCTCAAGTTGAGGCACTCTGCCCTAAAACTGTTTCATGTGCTGACATTCTTGCCGTTGCTGCTCGGGATTCTGTCGTTGCTGTAAGCAAGATTAAGTGACTTTATTCAGAAACTTGTTTTTCCGTTTAACTAAATCCTGTTCGGGTTACGTAACTAATTAAAGACTTTATAGACAAAATGATACAATTTAATGATCTGATTCCTTATTTACTTTCTTTCGTCAGTTGGGTGGTCGATCATGGAAGGTACCATTAGGAAGACGGGACTCCAGGACTGCAAGTGCGAACGATGCAAATAGCAATCTACCTGGTCCCGGTTCTTCTCTTAGTGGCTTGATCACGAACTTTGCTAACAAAGGTTTTACTGCTAAAGAAATGGTGACTCTCTCTGGTAAGTATGAGTTACTTAACTCGGTGCACAACTACTTAAGACCGGGTTATATTCAAACTTAGATGTGAACATCAAATGGTTCTAATATAGATGCTCTCGCTCTAGTGTCCGATAGAAATGTACAAAATTACAAGGAATTAATCAACTGGGCAAAAATGAATATTAACATGAAATTTAGCTACTTTTTCTATGTTAATTATAAAAAATACCCCCTCATAAACTTTTTCTTCCATTATCTTTTACCAGGATCTCATTCTATTGGTCAAGCTCAATGTGCAAGTTTCCGAAGCAGAATCCACACCGAATCCAACATAGACACAGCATTTGCAAACTCCTTGAAGGGGATTTGTCCAACATCAGGAAGTAGCAGTAACCTGGCTCCTCTCGATTCAACCCCAATACTATTTGATAACACTTATTACAAGAATTTGGTAAGCAAGAAAGGACTTCTTCATTCAGATCAAGAACTATTCAACGGGGGCTCAACAGATGCTCATGTCACAGCTTACAGTAACAACAACCCTAAATTCTTGACTGATTTTGCAGTTGCCATGGTAAAGATGGGTAATCTTAGCCCTCTAACAGGGAGTAACGGCGAGATTAGAACTAATTGTAGGAAAACCAACTAAATATTGTTTTCCATTCTAATAACATTATTGTTAACAAATAATGTTTCGCCAGAAGAAAATTGTAGTTTCCTCATTTCATTGTAAGCTCGATGATTCCCTTGAATAAAATTAAAGTTGGTATTTAAGGTCACAATCATGTTTTTGCGTTCATAAACTCTTCATCAGGTCCCAGCTGAGTGTGGCGAAAAAGAAAAGAAAACAACAACAAAAAAGAAAACTCTTGATCAGTCTTGTCAGCCAGGCAAAACGAATGGCAGCAATATGCGGCCGTAGATGCGTCGCCCAAAATGCACTATGAGGGCGATGTGCACCAGGAGAGAAATAGCATCCGAAATCATGCTTAAAAAAAAAAAAAGCGCATCCGAAATCATGTCACTGAAAAATAGAAGGTGCCAACTACCCAAAGCTTCAACACATAACAGTGAATTTTTATTCACTCGTACTGTAAAGTTTGATATAACTTTTTGGGAGAGTTAAATTGAAGTCGATCGATATGACGCTCATACATTTCGAATTAAGGTTGCTTGTATCATTCTAAAGGTTTACTGGTGTAGGTGCAAATAATCCACAGGGACAGGTGGAACCATCCTGGCCGAGGGCGCATCAAGAAAAGCAAGCACTAGAAGCACTGAATCATCTCATCAGATCTGGGCACGAGAAAAGAGGAATGGAGACAGCTCGAGAGGTCGACATAAAGGAAGAGAAAAGATCTGATGTGATGCTCATCGGGTTCGAGGGTAGTTAATGCAATGACAGGTTGGTGAAGAGATAAGAAAAGCTCGGTCAAAGTGGGACTCGGCCAGGAATCTAAAGGGCGACGTCGATCATCTCCACCAAACGAATGACATCGGGTGATGATACCACTCGGCTAGATGACTCGACTCGAGCAAAGGGGAAGATCGGCCGAAGCATCAGCTAGTCGTCCGAGAAGAACATCCAGGAAGCTACACCAGGCCCAACACTGTAATATCGATGTATCACCACCTGTAACTATAAATAGAGATCGTGTAGAGAGGTAAAGGCAAGCAATTCATAAGTAAGTGTGAGGAGAGATAGAGTATTGTCGAGAGCATTTCATCCTTGTAAACTTGTGTGAAGTAATAGGATCATCCTTTCACCCCGTGGACGTAGGTAATCATGCCGAACCACGTACATCTTGTGTTCTTCTATGTCTTTTGTTGATTTACTTCTTTACATACGTCTGAAATCATTTGGATGTAGTAGTAGGGTTTTCTACATCTACAACTGGAAAAGCATTCACAGGTCAAACTCAAATTCATATATTGTTTACTACAAAATAACAACAGTAACCTAGTTTTTTACCGCACAACTTCAAGAAAATTCCAAATGGTGCTAATGACGGTCTGTGTAGCTGAAAAGTGGAGAGTGGTTTGTAGTTTACCAAGTACTGGTTTGTCCATCGGCAAGTGCATTTGGTGTAGTGGTATCATAGTACCCTCCCACGGTACTATGATACCAGGAAGGGGATTTGTCCAACACCAGGAAGCAGCAGTTAATTGCGCCCCATGAAAAAAGTAACAATGGGAATTTCATTAGGTTTGGATTACAAGTATGTTCTTTTTAACTCAATATATTTTTATTTTAAAATGAACACCCAACAAATATATTTCATTAAGTTCCACGCACATTAGCGATCATGAAAAAAATTCCTAACAAGAATGAAGCCCAAACTAAGAAAAGCTGGCACGAAAACCATCTAAGAACAAGAAAAAAAAGCATAATTAAGGTGGCTTTAGAAAAAGTTTCTTTCATCTGGAAATAACATCAATTAAATGAATACCTGATCCAAAGTTTCTTTCATTGGCAATAACTAATGCTAAGCTCGGAAGTAATAGTTATTAAGTTTCTCCAGATCCAAATGGACCAAAAGATATATATTTGGATGACGCCTTTTGCATATTTCAGGTCTCATTGCGCGAAAGAGAAAACATCCCAATTATACATCTTCGGTGATAGAAGCTCCTCTTGGCATAGTTATATTAGCAGCGACAAGGAAAAATCTCTAAATCTGCATGTTTGTACCACGATAAAAATTGCCACATATCGGGCCAGAATGTTGTTTGGGCCACTATTCAGTTGTCATCTAAGTCTTTCGTCCAATTAACCGACATAGCCCACCATCCTGCCCAGTCTTCCATGAAGTCAACTGTCGGTCAATGGTCAAAGCCAATTGTGGACTCGAATATCCCGGTTCCGTTAATTTATGCTCCCAGTCAATGTTTCGGCCATGCTGCAAGCCAGTCTACTTCCAAACATGCTGCCAACCATGTTGCCAGTTGTACTCTCAGCCATGCTGTCATCCAGTCTATAATTCATTTTCCAGCAATGTTGCCAATGAGTCCGCCAATCAATATGCTTCCCAACCAGTCAATGAATGCCTACCAAAGTCCACCCACCGGTTAATGTCAAGGCCCACCAGTCATATCGGCTGGTCCATGACCTTTTGGCTTGTTCTACCGATCCAGTGCCAGAATCCGCAATGAAGGTTCTAGAAGTTTCTGGATTACTAGTTGGCCAAGTTACTGCTGAGAAAGTTCTGGAACATTCCAGATGTCTTCCTGACCAAGTTACGTGCATATGAAGTTTATCTCGAGTTTAGTGTGTATCTCATACATTCAACTATACAAATGGAGGGGATCCCAACCCTAAAAGGAAACACTTAGATACACAAAGAAAAATACCAGCAAACTCTAAAAGGGATAAGAAAACATCTCCTCCCTAAGGGGACTCGTACGTGGTTATGGGTAGGTCGCCGAACCACGTTCAATGTGTGTCTCTTTTATTATACTTGTTTTATATTATTAACCCTATTTTACATTGTCATCACCAAATCTATCATGTTTTGTGCCTAAAACTATTTGTGGGTACAAACATTGGCGCCCTCTTTTGGGGAGGACGAGAAGTTCGCTGAAACTGTATCACTACAAAGATCCTTGAAGTTGTTTCCATGATGTTCAGTCTGCAACATGATCTGTTCCTAAGCTCACCAGTATTGTTGCCTCAAAATTTCCACGACAAATGTGTTCGAGTTCAAAGTTCGTTGAGATTGTTGCTGGAAAGTTCCGCCCTACATGCGTTTTAATCGCTTGCATCAGCTACCTATATCAACATCCTGTACGAAAGTGACGAGATAGGAAAACCCTAGGAAAACCTTTCGGAAAAACGTCACAATTTTTTTTCAGAAAGAGTCACAAAATTATAACAAATCAGTTGCAGTGAAGTTTGTGAGAAAGGCAACAGTTCAGAAAATGTTGCAAAAGTCCAATAACAAAGCCAGAATAAAAAAAAGTGATGCTAAAACCTCAAAGAAAGAATTATTGCTGAAGAGTTCGAATAGAAAGTGTCATCAAAACTTTTAGAAAATAATTAAAAAAAAATATCCACAAAAGCCGACAGAATTTGCCGGCGGCCGGTACGTTTCCAGGCAGAAAAAAAAATGTAGTTTGACGAAAAAGCCGATCAACCTCTACTACACCAACATCCATCCGGCTGCACAACATCGAATAAAAACCAACGTAAACCTCACAAATTCTTCTGTCCTCAGCTATGCCAACATATTCATCCGTCCGCGCAACACCAAAAGTCGCTTTGCACCAAAAGCAATCCACCGTCAGCCGGACAAACAGACTGTCCGACCGCACATAATCAATGGTCCTTACAGCCTCAGCCGCACTAGATTCTGTTCAGAAGAGCTAAGTCAAGCCATCAAGAGGATGTTTCCACCCAACTCCGTCATTCTTCCGTCTGTTTGCGCCCAAGACAAGACGTACCTCCAAGGCGAGCCGCTTAGCCATCCCAGCCATGATTCACTGTGATATTTCCACCCTACTATGCATGCCCCCGGATGTTTCCTCCCAAAACCGATCCGACTCGCCGATTCAATTCGCTTTATTGTTTCTTTAATATATCTTCCATTTTACTTCGGATATATCTTCCGTTTTTTGGCTCGTTGCCTTTGTCCAATTCCCTTCGATATGGAGGTGGAATATGAAGTGTTTGATTTATTTTATTTATTTTTGAGGTTTGGAGCAGCGACATCGAAAACGGTCATCGATCACCATCAATTGAAAACTCCATATCATCTTCAAAGTTTGTGGAAATTGTTGTATGGATGTACATTCCCCAATATGATCGAGTTCAATGTTCATAAAAGTTGTTATATTGATTTCTATCCACAACATGCTCGAGTTCGATATTCATGAAAGTTGTTGTGTTGATTTTTGTCCATAATGTGTTCGAGTTAAAAGTTTGTGAATCCTGCTGTGTAGATTCTATTTGTAACATAGATTTCAAAGTTTGTAAGGCCTGGCGTGTTGACTTGTTTTTTACAAAACGGTTGGGATCAAAGTTCGTTTAAGCTTTTATAGCTATGTTCGGGAAACTGTTGCGATGATTTTCAGTCTACAACATGATTGGTTTTCAATGTTCGTGCCATATGTTGTGTTGATTTCAATTTGCAACATGATCAATTTTTAAAGCTCGTGTGGTCTATTGTGTTGATTTTTCGGTCCACAACATGATCGTTTTTCTAAGTTCGTGCTATCTATTGTGTGGATTTCAGTCCACGACATGATCGATTTTTAAAGTTCCTTGAAATTGTTGTGCTGATTTTATTTCCACAACTTTATCAAGTGAATATTTCATTAGAGTTGTTAGGTAGACTTTTCATTCACAACACGATCGAGTTCAAGGTTCGTTTGGATTGTTGTTTGTGAGACTCTCTAGCAACTTAGTCAATTTTAGAGTTGGAGTAGCTATTGCCTGAAAATTCTGTTGGGAACATGTAATGTTTTTCTTAAAAAAATTTTGTTGGAAAGTTAGCACCTCTGGGAAACATCAACTTAACTTGTGGACATCCTAATCACCATAACAACAAAGTCGCAATAACACTTTAGACTAGGTGTGCACATTTTTTTTTTTAATTTAAACACCATTTTTAAAAACCATGCATATTTTTATCATCTCAAATATCTACAATGTGGCGAGCGTTTTCACATGTAAAGGCATGAGTAGATGCAAATATCTCAATTCTGCGTGCATGTTGAATAGTAGGATTTCCCTTGTGCGAATTATTGGTAGCAAAAATTCCACATCCTAATTCCACGTGCAAGATACAACAAGGAGGTGCACCTTTGCACAAGCATTAAGTAGCATGACAATAACTGTCTTCTGGGGGCGAGTTCCGTATCACTTCAACCGCGATGACCATCACTTTGCAAAGAGATATGTAACACCTCAACATATAAAGTATTTCTTTAGGGAGAGCTATAACACTTCGTACTCTTGAGGGCGAATTACGTAGCACCGATATGCAATACGGAATTCATCTACTGGAATTCTGAACAAAGGGAAACCCAAACTTCTTAATCCTACAACGAGTTACATGATCAAGAGGAGGCAAGTATATGACATGTAAGATCAACTGGTTAAATGGATTATTACAAATATACCACATATTTGAAACTAAATTATCACGCATTCAATGATGACTCGGGGTGAGTAACCAAGATCTTGTTACAAGATCATCTTAGGTTATCTAAGTATTAAATAAACAATTCTTAGAAGCATAACCATTGTTACCAATGTTTGAAGAAGTAATTTTTCTATGTTATCGATACACCATTGTTCTATATCGTGATCATCATCATTATAACGTCAATACGCCACAACCATCCCATGTATATTATTCATTCTAATTGAACTTTGATACTATTATATTATGATGGTAATTATTCTTAAAGATATTCTAATTCATTCTAAGAATAAGTGTTAATGATAAGAATAGTGTGATATGTTTGGTGAAAAGTGAAAAGTGAAAGGAAACAATTGTTCATTTTATGAACCAGAAATAAAAGGGAAGGAGAGAGAGAGAGAGAGTGCGTAAATCTAGTTTTGGAAGGAGAAAAAGACCCCCAATTTTTCGCCGAGTCAACTCATCCATGGGAGATTCTAAGAAGATTGCAGATCGAGTGGAAGACCTTCGAGATATCTAAGATAATATTTGGAAAAAAGAAGGATTACGTGCTGAAGAGAAAGGCAAGGAGGGGAAACGATATTGGATCCTTTTTACAAATGAGATTGGAGTTTGGATTAAGAACATTTTAGCGATTTTGGTTGAAAACAAAACTAAAGAGAGTGAGCAAAGATGAACAAAGAGAGAAGGTTATTTTTCCTTTCTGGTTGAAGTTAGGAGAAATCCGAATGGGGAGTACTTGGAGATATCCAGATATGATGCTAGCAAAAGAAGGAATAATTCAATTTGTGTTCCTAGAGGAAATACATATGGTGGTTGGTGGAATGTGGGAGAAATTCTGAAAGCTCTCTTAATTGGTTTCTTTAAAGTCTCTCAACCAATACCAACAACCAATTATTTTGGGGACCAAAATTATAACTTGGTCTTTGTACCATCTTATAGCATTAAATCAAGGATGTCTAGATCTGTGATTTTCTCAATTAAAGGAACACTGTCATGGAACAGAGTAACAACTAAAATTTCACGAAGATTGAAGTGGAATAAATATGTGAAATTAATTCCTTCAGGTAACAAGACTGCAATTCTATACCCGATTTCAGATCAGGAATGAATGCAATTATGGGAACTACAAAAATGGGTGGAAGAGGTACGAGCATTGATATTCGTCACAGAGCATGTATTGATGATACTATACCTAAAACAAAAATGGAGGCTTGTATGTGGTGGGTAAGAATTAAATGCCTTCCATTACACACCAGTGGTCATCCAAAAATTTCATTTCTATTGGAAATAAATTAGGGGAATTGGCAGAGATAGATAGAGAAACTTGTGTATGTAATCCGGGCATCTGCAGGATAGCTATAATAGGTGATCTGAGGAAAATTTTAGTGGCAACAAAAATTGAGATTGAATGTGTTTTGTTGGTGCTGGCAGTGATTTGGGAGCCAGATTTTAAGCAGAAGTTTTTGCCATCGGTGAAGGAGTACATACAACTTCTAATGGAACTGGTTAAAGTGAGTTTCAAAATTCAAAATTTGAACTCTGACAAGCCAGTTAGACCGAGTCAGAAAACCAACTCAACAGTCTCCAGTCAGCTAAATGTTTTCATATCTAAAGGTTAAAATTCAAATTTGTGCCCTAGGGAAGTTCACAACCTCTCTCATGCTAAAAATAATAATCAAGGTGGAAAGAACAAAAATCCATTTTTGTTTAAAAACTTCAGACGGAAATCAAAAGAAACCACATCTTATGTACAAGATATTATGCCGGAGATTGAGCCGGAAAATAAACTTCTTCTCATAGGAAATTCTTTCTCATCCCAGCATAGTGTTACTAATGATTTGTTTGGCATTGAAGAGGAAGAATTAAGGCTGAATACAATTGAGGATAATCTTGTTAACAATGCTATGCCAGAGGAGCTAGGGTTTTGTCCGTAGTCTGAAGATGTTAGTGAGATCAATCAAGATGCGCAAGCTTTGGTGGTACATCTTCCTCAACAACTTAGTCCAATAGACCCTCCACTCTTACAAGTTAGCAATGAGAAAATTTTCTTTGACCTCAACAATTTGAGGCCAAACTCCAACAAGAATGTTGATATAATTTTCAATATTGTGGAGCTGTTGATGGAAGTTAGTTGTAACCTTGGAACCAGCAAGCATATGAGAAAGACTCAACAAGTTTAAAAATATTTGCAGAAATTATAGAAAGGCCTGAGAGAAATCATTTTAATTCAAATGACCAGTCTCAGGAGAATGAATTGGAAAAGCAGTATCTATTATTGAAGGGTATCAATTTGTTATCAATGGAGCCTAAGATAATTACCTGGAATGCTAGAGGGATAAATGTTGTATATAAAATGGAGGATATTAAATCTTTGATCAAATACCATTAGACAGTTTCAGTGTTCATTCTAGAAACCAAGATGATGAAACTAACAGATTGGTTAGTAAATCAATTATGGGGAAATGAAAGAAATAGTTGGAGAATGGTTCCATCTATGGGTCTTTCAAGAGGACTATTAACCATGCTAAAGTGATGGGTATATGAAGAGATGTCAGACAATTCAATAAATTTAAAACTGGTCTACAAAAGTGATGGCTTTGAGTGGACTTTGAGAAATATTTACTCCCCATGTACCACTAATGACAGAAAGGAGTTCCGGGAAGAATAGAATTTAATTGCAGGATGGGATTCCCCAACTTGGTGTATTGCTGGTGACTTGTGGGAGATAAATAAGTCAGGTTGGCAAAGACTCGGAAAGAGACTTTTTATGAGTTTATGGCCTCTCATAAAAATCTCATAGATTTACCAGTAGGAGGGTTTTTGTTTTCTTGGTCTACTATGCAGGAGAATCCTATACTTTACAGATTGGACATACTGATCATTTCCATAGCATTTAACAACAAATTTCCCAATGTGACGCAAAGAATGCTTTCAAGAAACTCTTCAGATCATGCTCAAGTTCTCTTGTCAACAAGTAATATCATGAGACATAGAGATCCTTTCAAGTTAGAAATCTCCTGGTTATCAAACCCCACTTTCTTGAAAAACTTAGAAATTTGGTGGAATGTAATGATATTCAATGGACCTCCAAGCTTCATCTTTGCAAAGAAAATTTAATTTTTTTTTCTAAAAAGGTGGAGTAAGGAGAAATACGACAACTTTGAGAGTCAAAAATAGGAATTGATTTCCAATATTGATTCTCTAAACAAGAAAGAGGAAAGCACCACTCTTTTACAATCTGAATTTGTTGAAAGAGCAAAGTTGAAGACTAACTTGAAAACCCTCAGATTAGAAGAGCACATGAAATGACTCACAAGAGACAAAGTAAGGAATTTGAAAGAGGGAGAACACAACTTCATCAGATTGCAAATGGTGGAAGAAGTATGAATAATGTTCTGAAATTGGAGATTGGGTGACAAGACAATTTTAAGCAAGAAGATATCAGAAATGAGTTTACAAACTACTTCTCAAATCTTTACAAAGAAAATCATGAATGAAGACCTCAACTAAACTCTTCAAATTTCTCAAAAATATCCAAGGAGGAAAAAAAATGGATTGAGAGACCCATTGAAGAACAAGAAGTTTGGACAACCATAAATAATTGTGGTATAAACAGATCACCTGGTCCAGATAGATATCCACTAGAGTTCTACAAAGTGGATTAGCCAATTATAAAAAATGATGTAATGGCAGTGATCAAACAATTTCATGAAAAAAAGAAGATGAACTGGAGGATTAATGTTTCTTTTATTATGATAATTCCTAAGAGAGTGGAATCAAACAAACTACAACACTTCAGGACAATAAGCTTAGTGAGTAGCTTATATAAAATAGTATCAAAGATCCCTGCTAAAAGATTCAAGAAAGTATTTCCAAAACTCATCTCCAACACCAAGGTGCTTTCATCCAAAGGAAGCAAATCTAAGATGGAATTCTTATTGCAGGGGAACTTATCAATGCTAGACTTCAAGCAAAAATCCCCGAAGTTTTGTGCAAACTAGATATAAAAAAAGGCTTTTGATAATGTGCATGTTTGGATAATTTGTTGGAGGGAGCTGGTTTTGGCTTGAAGTTCAGGAGTTGGATTCAATGGTGTCTCTCCCCGGCTCAAACTTCAGTGATCATGAATGGAAGTGCAACAGACAAATTTAGACCAAAAAAAGGTTTAAGACAAGGGGATGCTCTCTCCCTTTCTCTTTATTCTCGTGGCAGAAACACTGACCAAATTACTAATCCAGTGACTAAATACAACCTATACTTGAGTTACTTACAACCTTTAGAAAATATAATAAACCGCAATGATGTGAGTAAACAAAACTCACCTTGATCATCTTCTTTAATTTAATACGTTTAGTTTTTCCCTAACTTCTACAAACCCTAAATCTCTGTAGTTTTTTTTTATTCATTTCAATCAAACAAATATTGGTTTTATTAAATTAACAACCAATCTCTGTATTAGATCTCTTCAGGGATTTAAGTGGATAAGAACCCTTGTACATTATTAAATTTTAGGGGAACCGAAAAGAAAACTGATTAGGAAACCGCTTAGGCAATAATCGATGAGCTTGATGATTGTTACTACCGTAAAAGTAACAATGGGTTGATCTTGATGAGACTTAACAACTAAATACCATTAACTTCCCATTGTATTTTCGCTCAGACTTAAAAATAAATATGGTTGATTAATGATTCATAGAATAATGTCAAATTCAAAGGGTTTAGAGATCAATGTCACTTCAACTCTCTTTGGATTTATGTTGAGCCACCACATGCTACATAACTCTCACCGCAAAACACATGCAACCATTGTCAATCATTAGTGGGCATCATAACCTTGAGTTCCGTGATCAATCACCGGTCCCATTAGCCTCCGCAACTAAGGGAAGATTGTGATCTGTTGCAACCTCATCAAGTTTTACTTCATCTTTTACGTCACCTTCAACTCACTTCGAGCCAAAACCAAGGTTTATGATATTTTGATTAGGTTGTATTTAACATTAGTGTGGGTTGCATTTAGTCATTTCCATTACTAAAGCAATCAGAAATGTTGAATATGATATCAGTCTTCAATATCAACTCAGAATTGAAATGAATGAATGAGAACAAAGATTCATGTGTCCATTTCCGTGGGTGCCCCATAACATTCTTAACCACAAACTGGCTGCATTAATAATCCTCACATTAATTATTCTTGATGCTAAGGAAGAAATGGTGGAAAATCTAATGATGGTCCTGGATATTTATGAAGTTATTACAGGCCTAAGAGTAAAATTGAAGAAGAACACAATATTTAGTATTGAAAGTGACCATTCTAAAATCTTTAAAAGTTGGAGTTTCTATGTAAAACTTTTTTTTTTTTTTTTTTTTTTAATTTTTTAATTTTTTTGTAAATTTTTGGTTTAAAAACATGCTTAACCACTCCCCCACACTTAAACCTTACATTGTCCTCAATGTAATTGAATCCTCCTAGTAAAAGATGTACAAGAAAATAATAGTGAAATTAGATGATTTGGTAAAAATAGCCAAAATATTGGTTTTGATTGTATCCTAAAGAAGTTGCCATAATGTTGAGGTTGAAAATGGTATTGATTGTTGTAATAATGGAAATAAGATTCAAAAACTTAAGTTAGATACAAAAAGAATCCAACAAAGCAAGAATAAAGCAAAAGAAAAATAAAAACAACTAAAATCATCCGTTGCTCCGGTACGCGCAAAAATTTGACGCGTGTCGTAACCACAACAAATTAATTAATACTTTACTACCTAATTAACAAGTAATATAGGGTAGTCAAGGTCGATCCACGAGGAGCACGAGATTCTAGTTGTAAAAATTGTCACAAAAGGGGTGTAAAAAGCAAAAGAAAATAAACAAAGCAATTAAAATCGAAAGTTGAAAGCAATAAGAGAGACAAGATCAAGGAATCCTTCTTCGTTCAATGATTAAAGTTATGTTCTCTTCTACTTGTTATTAGTCACATATTATCACCAACCGTAGGATTATAGCTAGCCCCAAAATCCCTAATTTCACCGAGTAGGTCCGCTTAGTTATCGATTTTATTTGAGGTTCGCACAAGATGTAATTCCCAGAATGCATTAAGATTTATGAATTTAGGTTTAGTACTAGTAGTTAAACTCGGTTCGCTTGGTTCACTTTCTACAAGATAGATGGGCTTTGTTTACATCGAACTCACGTCAATAAGGTTTATGATATTTTGATTAGGTTGAACATCTTCTCAATTTAACAAAATACTGGATATTTATGAAGTTATTACAGGCCTAAGAGTAAAATTGAAGAAGAACACAATATTTAGTATTGAAGCTGACCACAAGATAGATGATTTGGTAAAAATACTCAACTGCAAAGTGGAGACTCTTTCCTTCAAGTACATGGGTATATGCCATTAGGTGTCACAGTTAAAAAAATAAGCATATAAGAATGGGTATTAGAGAAATTTCAGAAGAAACTTGCTGTATGGAGGAGGAAATTCTTATCTAGAGCCAGAAGAATTATTCTCATAAATAGTGCATTAGCTAATTTCCTTCGTGTCCCTATTACAAATGCCAGCAAGTGTGGAGAAAATAATGAATATGATCATGAGAGAATTTTTATGGGTTTCTACAACGGAAAATAAGGAAATTTATTGAGTTGCTTGGGAAACTTGTTGTAAGCCAAAAGAGATGGGAGGTCTGGGAATTGGAAATTTAAGAGCAACCCACAAAGCCCTCTTGTCCAAATGGAGATGGGGATATTTTTCTTTGTTGGTAAGTCCAAAATATATCAATAGATAACAAACATACAAAAAATAGATAGCGTTAGCTGTAAGATGGAGATGGAGATACACACAAGAGAAATCAAGCTTCTGGAGAAATATAATTCAAACAAGAATCTGACAAGGAAGACATCTGTCCAAACCTTTGCAAAACACCTCATGAAAGGGATTTTTGGAAAGGCATTGAAAAATAAAATGAAACTTGTACAATGGAACTCCAAAGTCTCTCTTGGAAGTGAAAAACAAGGTCAATTCTGGCTTGATGCTTGGAAAAGTCCAGTTCCTTTTTGTGAAACTCACAAAAAGGCCTATACAGCTACTTCTCAGAAGAATCTAACTGATAGGTGTCATAAACACCTTCATTTATATCTATAGTTTATGCTTTTTTTGGTATGTTTTCGTGTGAATTATGTGTCTTATGTTTACTTTTGAGTGTTTAGGTACTCTGGAGTCATTGGAGCAAAAAGTAAGTGGAACTAGCTCAAATCCAGAAACTCTTCTCATCATCTTGGAGACAACGAAAAGACGAAGCCAGTGGCGAAAGAATGAGATCATTTTGATATCGTATGAAGAAGCTGCAAGCGTTTGAAGCGTATCAGAGTTGTGGAATTTGTTATCGGAGCTGAACTGTCAGTTTCGCAGAACTGACAATTGAAAAGATTGCTTAGGTGGTTCTTATCAATTTTTTAGGCGCCTATAGTAATTTTGGTCATTACATGCCCCTAAACTAGATCGAGTTTCTGTATCAATTTCAGAGAGCTGAGCTATGGCGGCTCCAATGTTTATCAGTGAAAGGAAGAGGTGAATTCACAGAGAGATTGAGAGATTAGGAAGGAGAAATGAGCTCTACTGATTTGTATTGAGATGTGATTAAAGGGGTTTCGACAGATTCCTGAAGAGGAGAAGAAGATTAAGAAGAAAATATGTCTTGTCAATTGAATCTGAAAAGGATGTTAGGGTTTGAATTCGGACCGAATGATGTGTGAATCTGATGTCGCAAATAAGATGGGTTTGATATGAATTTGAGATTGATGAAGAGAGTTGGGTTCGATTATTTGAGTTCGAAAATGGGTTTTAGGTGGATCTGTTATGAGTTAGGATTTCTGAAATGAATTAGAAGATGGATTCTGAATTGAGATTAAGCTGAGAAGGTAGGTGGTTGTTCAATTGGTGGTCTGAGGAAGAATGAGTTCGATTTGTGAAAATTCTTGAGATTGAAAAGGAATTGATGGATACGTTGATGTTCATGGATTTGTCAGTCTGGTGGAATTCATGGATGTGTTTCATGGTTCAGATTCAAGGGATGGTTGAGAAGGGTTTTGGCTGAATTCGAACTCTCAATTGAGAATTCAGTTGAAGAAAGAATCTGAGGGTGATGATGAAGACAAGAAAGAAAACTTAATGTTGTTGCTTCTGGTGGAGTTTGTGAATTCAGATGAAGCCAGAGAACTGGTGCATTTCAAAGACGAGATGGGTGATTACAAGATTCAGGTGGATTCTCGACTGGTTAGGAAAGCAACAGTGAAGAAGAGCAAAGATTAGATGGCTCGGGTGGTGGAGCTGTGGAATACACGAGCTACAGGAAACGGATGTTACAGAATGGCTCGAGGCAGTGATGTTGATTGCAGGTCTGGTGCTATGCAGTTTCAAATAGGGAAGACAAAGAATTGCTGGTGCAGGCAAGAAGCTAGAGTGGCTCAATGGTGGATTTCTGTGACTGTGAGGAGTTGCAGGTATAATGAGGTGATGCAATACAATGGAGAATGGAAATGTGCAGATTTGTGGTGTTGCAGTGTGTAGAGTTACAGGGAATTGAGGTGCAGCTGCAGATCAGATGGAGAGAGTCTGTTCTGGTGATGGAGTGCAGTTCTGATATTGCATGAGCAATTGAGAGCTCTCTTGAGCTGAGAAGATACAGTCAGGATTGGCTTTGCTGTGCTCAGTTTTGGCTAGGAAGTGTTAGTAATGTTGCTGCTGTTACTGTGGGTTGAGGCGTGCAGTTCAGGAAGGATGGAAAGCTGAGATGCAGTAGAAGATAGCGGTGATTCTGAATTTACAAACAGCTGATGGCTAGATGGAGACTGCAAGGGTTCTGGTGCTGCTACTGAGATGTGGTGTAGGTGCAAGTGCAGATGGTGGATTTGTTGGTGTTGTTATCGCAGTGTCATTGCAATGGAGTAGTGGACTAACCGGGTATTGCAGTTGTGATTCTGAGTTCAATGGAGGATACAATGGGTTTGAGTACTGGTGATGGAAGTGGAGATGTAGTGTGCAAGTTGTGTTGGAGCTTGAAATTGCAGGGGGAGTTGTTACTTCAGTGGTGCAATTGAGCAGCTGTTGAAGATGGTTCTATTGCAGTTAAGAGAACAAGAAATGGGCACAGACTGGTGATAGCAATGCAATGATGGAGCTGGTGTTTTGGGATCTCAGGTTGAATAGTGCAAGCATGGAAGAATGGGTATTGCAGGTGGTATTGTTTGAGCTGAGATTGCATTGGGGATTGAAATGGTTGCAGTCTGTGGATGAATTGGTTGTATTTGGAGTTGAAAGTGGAGAAGTTACAGCAGGGAAGGGGCCATCTTGGCTGGAGAGCAATGTTACAACACAATGATTGTGCAACAAAGCTTAGGCCAGTGCAATGGCCTTGGCCAATACCAACTCAGCCTACTAGTTGATCTGACTCATACTTGACTCGGTATGACCGAGTTGACCCGATCGACTGATTCATTTGACCGCTGACCGGGTGGACTTTGCAGGTCACCTGAGCTACTATCCGGTCACTTCTCCGGCCAATTTTCGGCCATAATACCAGTTTTCCGGCGACTATTTTTGGGGCATATTTTCTACATGGGTTTTTCTCACATATGGGCTTGGTGGATTTGTATCTATTGGTCTCTTTGAAGACTTGACCTAATTTTGGAACAAGAGAGCTATAAAAGGAAGACTTCTACAATTTTCGGAAGCACGTTTTTATTCTTGGAACTTGGAGAGAGCCGCTTTTATTTACGCTACTAGGGTTTGCTTTTGTTCATCTTCTTCTATTCAATTAATATTTTTATGATGAACTCCATAGCTATGAGTAGCTAATTTAATATTATTGGTTAAGGATGTAGTCCTATTTCTAAAACTTGTGCTTGAGTTATGTATTAGTTTTCTCTCTTGATTATCGTTTAAATCTCTATTGTTTTTAATAATCACATGATTGATGTATTGTGATAGGATTAAGATGTTTGGTTTGTTAAGTGGCCAATTAATTGAACTTGCATCCTTGTCCATATCTATTTTAGGGTTTTTCATCGAGCGATAGCCCTGAATACAAGTAGCATGATATGATTACGGTTTGTAGTGATACACTCTCGTAATCATATGTAGAGTTTTACCATTGTCCGAATTGTTATGCGCAATGTATGACAATTGCATTGATTAGCCTATTTCTGAAACTTAATGCTCCTAGGAATTGAACTTAATTAGCGCAAGGCGTTAGGTTATTCTTTAGGTAGAATTCACATAAGAAGCTCTAATGTGTGTGTTGATGAACTTAGGAAATTAATAGATTATCTTGCTCTCTTGATTCTCTAGGCTTTTGATAATAAAAGAGATTAAATTGTAATTCTAATCATATATGCAAGCACATGTCTAAGATTGAAGACGAATTCCTTGACCAATATCTTTCTCTCATTGATTACTTTCTACAATTTACTTTGCTTTTGAGTTACTTTTATTGCTTACATAAAAATCAGAAATTCCCCCAATTGGTTATTTAGGAAATTGATTACATAATAACTACAATTGCCTCTCTGTGGAAACGAACTCTTTCTTATCATATACTTTAGGAAAGTGAAATTATTTTTGACGCATATGACAACGATCAAATTTTGGCGCCGCTTTCGGGGAGGCATACGGCTAGTTATTAAGTTTTTAGTTTCTTTTTATAATTTCTGCTTTTATCTTTGCTTTTTGTTTTCTTGTCTTGTTTCTCACTTGTTTGCGATAATTGTTTTCAGGTACCTAATCCCTGGCTTCTAAAGATTGGAATTATCCAAGGTGCGGGATAGCTACTCGAAGAGGCACAATACTCCAACCAAGTCAAGACACAACGAAAGAACAAGAGTTGGAAGTAGAAGAAGAGACTTTCCAGCAAGAAGAAGAAGTTTTAGAACAAGAGGTTCCGGGTTAACAAGAACCACCTTTTGAAGAAAAAGAAGAAGCAATGGGTAATGCAAATCGTTCACTCAAGGACTTGGCTTCTCATAGGCTTGATACACAACAGGGGTGTATTCAAACAAACTCTACTTTTGAGATCAAGCCGGGGTTGCTTAGAGAATTACCAAAGTTCCATGGCATGGTGAATGAAGACCCAAACAAGCATCTTATGGACTTCCACACCATTGTGGCCATGCTTCCATCGGATATTGAGGCGGACGGTGCAATGTTGAAAGTTTTTCGTTTCTCTTTGATGGATAGTGCTAAGGATTGGTTGTATTATTTGCCTCCCGGAAGTGTCACGACATGGAATGGGTTGAAGAAACTCTTTTTAGAGAGATATTTTCCTGCATCAAAGGCTACTCAAATTCGAAACGAGATTTGTGGGATGAAACAAAATGTGTGAGAATCCTTATATGAATGTTGGGAACGATACAAGAGATTGGTGGCAAGCTTCCCTCACCACCAATTCAGTGACGCTATGATCATCCAATATTTCTATGAAGGACTCCAATCAAGTGATGTGAATCTTCTTGACGCTGCGGGTGGTGGTGCACTAGTGAGCAAGACGGTGGCACAAGCTAGAGAGTTGATTGAAAACATGGCATCAAACTCCCAGCAGTTCTTGAGTCGTGGTTCGGATGTGCTTCTTAGGAAAGTAAATGAAGTGAGCGAGGTCGAGGAACTTCGACAACAAATTGGTAACATGACCGCAATGATGCAACAAGTTGCAGCCGCGGTGATACCAAGTTCCTCTCAAGCTTATGAAGACGAGCAAGCTAATGCGGTCTTTCCAAATCAACAAAGACAGTATGATCCCTACTCTAACACTTACAATCTGGGATGGAGAGATCACCCCAATTTTAGCTATGCCAATAAGCAAGGAGCGGTTCAACAACCTACCTTCAACTATCCGAGTAGATTTCAACCTCAACAACAACAATTCCAGCTGAGACAACAATTTCAACAACAACCTCAAAATATGGGGTCCAATATGGAAGAGTTGCTGAAATCTTTTATGCAAAGAACGGAGAGTATGGTTAAGGATTTGCAAACTCAAGTTGGTTCTATGGCTATTGAGTTGAATCAATTGAAGGCACAAAATGGTGGGAAACTCCCTTCTCAACCTATCAACCCAAAGGAGGGTGTCAATGCAATTACGTTGAGAAGTGATACACTACTTGTGCAACACTAAGTTACTGATTCGGGCGAGATGGAAACACCCAAGGAACCTGTTTTGGAGGAGAAGAATGAGGATTCTCCCCAAACTTCTGAGGTACCTATTTCTAACTCTAAAACTTCGGTTTCTACTTATGTTCCTCCTTTACCTTTCCCTCGCAGATTTGCAAATTCCAAGAAGGCGGAACTAGAAAAGGAGGTTTTAGACATTCTCAAGAAGATCCATGTGAACATACCACTCATAGATTCTATCAAGCAAGTTCCAAAGTATGCAAAGGTTTTGAAGGACTTGTGTACCAATAAACAAAGGATCAAAGGTAATGAAGTGCTAAGTGTGGGGGAGAATGCTTCGGCAATCTTACAACACAAACTCCCACTGAAATGCAAGGATCCCGGTAGCTTTGACATTCCAGTCACAATTGGTAACACCACATTTAACAAAGCTATGTTGGATTTAGGTGCATCCGTTAATGTTATGCCTGCGTCTATGTACAATTCACTTGATCTTGGTCCTCTTAAAAAAGCTGGAATTGTGTTGCAATTAGCCGATCGTTCTAATATCTACCCAATGGGTATTGTTGAGGATGTTCTTGTGCGGGTTAATCAGCTTGTATTTCCAGCTGACTTTTGTGTGTTAGAGATGGATAGAGGTTCACCGGACTCGTCTCTTCCATTGATACTTGGGCGTCCCTTCATGAAAACGGAGAAAACCATTATTGATGTTGACAAGGGAATGCTAACTATGGAGTTCGATGGAGAAATAATATGTTTCAACATTTTCGAGACGATGAGATATCCTAGTGATGTCCACTCTTGTTTCTCCATTGATGTGATAGACACATTGGCGCAACAAATGTTTGAGTTGAATGGTGTTGATACTTTGGAAACCGTGCTCACTACACCCATTGATGATGGTTTTGAGTATGGTGATAAGATTAAAGAAACCATTGGTTCTCTTGACTCATTACCGGAAAAATCAGCAATTAAGAATATTTCATATGCTTCTTTACCTTGTAATGATGAAAAACTTGTGCCATCTATTGTTAAATCTCCAAGTTTAGAATTGAAACCTCTTCCAAGTCACTTAAAGTACTTGTACTTGGGTGACAAGGAAGATTTACCTGTGATTGTTTCTAATGAGCTTAGTGACTTACAGGAGAAAAAACTTCTAAGGGTTCTAAGGACGTACAAGACGGCCATAGGATGGACAATCGCCGATATCAAGGGTATACACCCTGCCGTTTGTATGCACAAGATCCGTTTGGAGGATGAAGCAAAGCCTACAAGGGAAGCACAACGTCGTTTGAACCCTCCCATGATGGAAGTTGTCAAAAAGGAGATACTCAAGCTTTTGGACGTGGGTGTTATCTACCCCATATCGGATAGCAAGTGGGTAAGACCGGTACAAGTAGTACCAAAGAAATCAGGTGTGACGGTGGTGGAAAATGATAAGAACGAACTTGTCCCAACTCGTGTGCAAACCGGTTGGAGGGTTTGTATTGATTATAGAAAATTGAATGCCACAACTAGAAAAGATCACTTTCCTTTACCATTTATTGATCAAATGCTCGAACGTTTAGCTGGACACTCTTATTATTGCTTCCTTGATGGCTATTCAGGTTACAATCAGATTGTGATAGCGCCGGAGGATCAAGAGAAAACCACTTTCACTTGTCCGTTTGGTACTTTTGCTTATAGAAGGATGCCTTTTGGCTTATGCAATGCTCCAGCTACCTTTCAAAGGTGTATGGTAAGTATCTTCTCAGAATATGTTGAAAACATAATCGAAGTGTTCATGGACGATTTTAGTGTCTTTGGTGATTCATTTGACCTTTGCTTGAACAACTTGTCTCTAATACTTGAACGATGTGTTGAAACAAACCTTGTGCTGAATTGGGAGAAGTGCCATTTCATGGTAACTCATGGCATAGTTTTAGGCCATATAATATCTTCTAAAGGCTTGGAAGTTGATAAATCTAAGATAGACATTATTCGTGCTTTAACTCCTCCCACTACGGTGAGGGAGATACGCTCTTTTCTTGGTCATGCAGGTTTTTATCGTAGATTCATCAAGGACTTTTCCAAGATAGCATCACCACTTTGTAACTTATTGCAAAAAGATGTGGTTTTTAACTTTGATGAAAAGTGTGTGGAGGCATTCAATCGTTTGAAAGAACTTTTGATTTTAGACCCTATCATTAAACCACCAGATTGGAGCAAGCCTTTTGAGCTCATGTTTGATGCTAGTGATTATGCGGTTGGTGCGGTGCTTGGGAAGCGTGTGGGGAAGATACCTCATGCCATTTTATTATGCTTCTAGAACGTTAAATGAGGCCCAACAAAACTACACAACCACTAAAAAAGAGTTGTTAGCCATTGTTTTTGCTTTAGAAAAGTTTCGCTCTTATCTAATTCGTACAAAAGTTGTTGTCTTTTCTGATCATGCAGCGCTTAAGTACTTGCTTACAAAGAAAGAAGCGAAACCGAGGCTCATACGATGGATTTTACTCTTGCAAGAGTTTGATATTGAGATCAAAGACAAGAAAGGAATTGAGAACACCGTTGCGGATCACTTGAGTCGTCTTGCTGTGGACAAGGAAACTATCCCGTTGCGTGAAAGTTTCCCGGATGAGAAACTATTCTCAATTGCCTTTGGAGAACCATGATACGCTGATATTGTTAATTACTTAGTTTCTAAACAAATCCCAAAAAACTTGTCTCGTGCTGAGAGGGACAAACTTAAGAAGTTAGGAAACCAATACATATGGGATGATCCATACTTATGGAAACATAATAGTGACCAAGTAATACGTAGGTGTGTTCCCGAATTTGAATTTAATTATATCTTGTATTTTTGCCACTCATATGCTTGTGGAGGACAGTTTGGGAGCAAGAGAACCGCTATCAAGGTACTAGAATGTGGTTTCTTTTGGCCAACTTTGTTTAAGGATGCACATGCATTTTGTACCACATGTGATAGGTGCCAAAGAACATGCAATCTAGGTGCTCGAAATCAAATGCCACAAACTATTATTCAATTTGTTGAGGTTTTTGATGTATGGGGAATTGATTTTATGGGCCCTTTTGTCAATTCTAGTGGGAATTATTATATCTTGCTTGTTGTGGATTATGTCTCGAAATGGGTGGAAGCTAAGGCCACCCCAACTAATGATTCTAAAGTTGTTTCAGATTTTGTGCAAGCTAATATATTTGCAAGGTTTGGCATTCCAAGGGCTATAATTAGCGATGGAGGTTCACACTTCAAAAACAGGTTCTTGCAAAACTTGTTAAGGAAGTACAATGTGTCGCATAGGATTGCAACACCTTACCATCCACAAACAAATGGACAAGCCGAGGTTTCCAACCGAGAGGTGAAATCCATTCTAGAGAAGACGGTGAATCCAACAAGGAAAGATTGGAGTTCGCGACTCAATGATGCTTTGTGGGCGTATAGAACCGCATACAAGACACCTATTGGGATGTCTCCCTTTAGGCTTGTTTACGGTAAACCTTGTCACTTACCCATTGAAATTGAGCATAAGGCGTTTTGGGCTATTAAGCAATGCAATATGGAGTTGGATGGTGCTGGAAGGCAAATGAAGTTACAACTTCAAGAGCTAGAGGAGATTCGCAATGATGCATTTGAAATCTCACGGATTTACAAGGAAAAGACGAAAGCATTTCATGATAATATGATTACAAAGAAACAATTTTGCATTGGGCAGAAAGTTCTTTTGTTTAATTCTCGTTTGCAATTATTTCCGGGTAAATTAAGGCCACGTTGGATTGGACCTTTTATTGTGACTAATGTGTTTTCTCATGGTGCAGTGGAAATTCGTAGTTTAGCTACAGGAAATGAACTTAAAGTGAATGGGCACCGGTTGAAACCATATTATGAGAACTTCTCTTCAGAAGTCGTGGAAGGAGTTAATCTTGTGGAAGCACTCCCTCTGGAAGAGTCATATAAAACAAGGAGATAGTCAGGCTGACGACTTTAAACCAAGCGCTAAATGGGAGGCAACCCATAGGTTTTGTATCTCTTATCTTTTATTTTCTTTTCTTGTCATGTTTTTACTTTTTTTGATTTTTTTATCACTTTTCATGTAGTATTTCCCACCTTGACTTTCTTTGGACGATTCAATTTACATTGAGGACAATGTAAAGTTTAAGTGTGGGGGAGTGGTTGTATTTGCATTGTAAATTTTTCATAAATTTTCAACTTTTGTTTAAAATAAAAAAAAAAAAAAAAAAAAAAAAAAAAAACTCCAACTTGTAGTTAGTTTAGAGTCACATAGTATACATGTCGCTAAGATTACATCGAGATTCTCATAAGAGTGACTGAACTTAGAGATGATGAGAGAACATGATCGGGTTTCTTACTTGTATGAGAGTTAAAGTTGGATTTAACCATGCCAGTGGCAAATAAGGTGCAGACTGAATTCGGTATTAGAGTAGTGATCCCCTATAGTGGAGACTACCCATGTTATATCATGAGAGGCACCGACCTTCAATTCTTTGTACCTGTCTAAATTTGTGCTTTTAGAGTGTGTGTCACCGTACGTAAACTCCGGGTAGAATGGTGAGCTACCCAACCTCCCACCAATAGAAGCACTATTTTGATCTCTTGAGTGCTATTTTTATCAATCATGATGGTGACATCGAATTGCTAACTTACATACCACTTGTAATCTTGTTCGCAGTTAGCACCATACACTTTATCTCTCTCTACACCAACAGGTCCATAGAAACACCATCATCATCAACAAGAGGAGCATCACGAATTCGAAAGAAAGTTGAAGACGTTCAAGGTTTACAAGCAATAATACAGAAATGAGCAGATTTCAGATTCAAGTAAAGCAACAAGATAAGGTGCAGAATTTTTACAAGTTGAAGACTATTGTATAAGAGCGAAGATTATCAAGATGAGAGTTCGAGAAGTTTATGATATCAAGACATACAAGTTGTGAAGTATCAAGCGGTAAAGTACTTACACCATGGCCATTTGTACTTATTTTATTTTTATTTTTCAGTTTGTATTTATTTCTCTTGTCTCATATAAAAAAAAAATTTGATTGAAAGAAAAAAAAAAAGTAAAAAGATTGAAAAAAAAAATGAAAAAAAGAGAAAAAAAAAAGAAAAGAGACAAGAGAAAATTTTTAGGTTCGTTACTAGTTTTTATTATTTTGTATTTGTTTTATTTTTCTTGTCTTATAAAAAAAAAATTAGAAAAAAAAAAGAAAAAAAAAGGAAGAAAAAAAAGAAAAGAAAAAAAAGAGACAAGAAAAATTCATTGTATCATATTTTGGGTTTGTATAGTTCGTTTTTAGTTTTGTATTCTTTTAATAAAGCCAATGGAAGAAGGAATATCTACAATGAAGTTTCAAGCAACAAGGAATTAGAGGAAAAGAGTTGCATTGTCAAGATTCTACAAAGTTCAAGAGTTATCATCAAGAGTTGAAGACCGAAGACGAAGATGAAGAAAAAGATTGAAGACCGAAGACGTTTCTATGGATGCTGTGAGAGTGGTGCTAGCTGCATGTCGAACGGATAATGAGGTAAGTAAGCATATTCCCACCTTCGTTAAGTGGTTGATTTCCTTTCTTAGAGATCGTCAGAAAAATGGGTTTTCGAAATAAATAAAAGATGTGAGTTTTCAAAACAATTCGGAGGGTTTTTGCCTTCCTACCATTCAAGGTGTCGCAGGATTCTCTCTTCATTCCTACCTGGACACATGTGTGACCCATAAAAAGCTATTTATTATTGAGAGCAATTTCATAAAACCCTTTCTTGTGAGGCAAAGTCAAGACTTTTGATCACTCCGAACCCGAATTTCTTTCGATAAGGGATGGTTATTTCTCTCTCAACTTTTAAGGATGAGATTGTGTTCATATATGTGTCTAACTTCTTATGACTAGTGTGCATAGTTTCTATGTCTTCTTAGCGCGTTGGATGCTACCATTACGGAGAACTAGTAAGTTGGAAAAGTAGGTTTTGTGGGTATATCTCTAGTCAACCCTCACGAGACTATAACTCGTCCGCTAGGGACACCTAGGGGTTTAAAGGCTTGTTATACGTGCTAAGTGTGACCGTAGCCTTGACGACACGGAGTTGTATGTATCCTTTAGAATTGTTTTGTTTGATTTGCTCGAGGACTAGCAAAGTCTAAGTGTGGGGGAATTTGATAGGTGTCATAAACACCTTCATTTATATCCATAGTTTATGCTTTCTTTGGTATGTTTTCGTGTGAATTATGTGTCTTATGTTTACTTTTGAGTGTTTAGGTACTTTGGAGTCATTGGAGCAAAAAGGAAGTGGAACTAGCTCAAATCCAGAAACTCTTCTCATCATCTTGGAGACAACGAAGACGAAGCCAGTGGCGAAAGAATGAGATCATTTTGACATCGTATGAAGAAGCTGCAAGCGTTTGAAGCGTATCAAAGTTGTGGAATTTGTTATCGGAGATGAACTGTCAGTTTCGCAGAACTGACAATTGAAAAGATTGCTTAGGTGGTCCTTATCAATTTTCTAGGCGCCTATAGTAATTTTGGTCATTACATGCCCCTAAACTAGATCGAGTTTCTGTCTCAATTTCAGAGAGCTGAGCTATGGCGGCTCTAATGTTTATCAGTGAAAGGAAGAGGTGAATTCACAGAGAGATTGAGAGATTAGGAAGGAGAAATGAGCTCTACTGATTTGTATTGAGATGTGATTAAAGGGGTTTCGACGGATTCCTGAAGAGGAGAAGAAGATTAAGAAGAAAATATGTCCTGTCAATTGAATCTGAGAAGGATGTTAGGGTTTGAATTCGGACCGAATGATGTGTGAATTTGATGCCGCAAAGAAGATGGGTTTGATATGAATTTGAGATTGATAAAGAGAGTTGGGTTCGATTGTTTGAGTTCAAAAATGGGTTTTAGGTGGACCTGTTATGAGTTAGGATTTCTGAACTGAATTAGAAGATGGATTCTGAATTGAGATTAAGCTGAGAAGGTAGGTGGTTGTTCAATTGGTGGTCTGAGGAAGAATGAGTTCGATTTGTGAAAATTCTTGAGATTGAAAAGGAATTGATGGATACGTTGATGTTCATGGATTTGTCAGTCTGGTGGAATTCATGGATGGGTTTCATGGTTCAGATTCAAGGGATGGTTGAGAAGGGTTTTGGCTGAATTCGAACTCTCAATTGAGAATTCAGTTGAAGAAAGAATCTGAGGGTGATGATGAAGACAAGAAAGAAAACTTAATGTTGTTGCTTCTGGTGGAGTTTGTGAATTCAGATGAAGCCAGAGAACTGGTGCATTTCAAAGCCGAGATGGGTGATTACAAGATTCAGGTGGATTCTCGACTGGTTAGGAAAGCAACAGTGAAGAAGAGCAGAGATTAGATTGCTCAGGAGGTGGAGCTGTGGAATACATGAGCTACATGAAATGGATGTTGCAGAATGGCTCGAGATAGTGATGTTGATTGCACGTCTGGTGCTATGCAGTTTCAAATAGGGAAGACAAAGAATTGCTGGTGCAGTCAAGAAGCTAGAGTGGCTCAATGGTGGATTTCTGTGATTGTGAGGAGTTGCAGGTATAATGAGGTGCTGCAATACAATGGAGAATGGAAATGTGCAAATTTGTGGTGTTGCAGTGTGTAGAGTTACAGGGAATTGAGGTGCAGCTGCAGATCAGATGGAGAGAGTATGTTCTGGTGATGGAGTGCAGTTCTGATATTGCAGGAGCAATTGAGAGCTCTCTTGAGCTGAGAAGATACAGTCAGGATTGGTTGTGCTGTGCTCAGTTTTGGCTGGGAAGTGTTAGTAATGTTGCTGCTGTTACTGTGGGTTGAGGCGTGCAGTTCAGGAAGGATGGAAAGCTGAGATGCAGTAGAAGATAGCGGTGATTATGAATTTACAAACGGTGATGGATAGATGGAGACTGCAAGGGTTAAGTGCTGCTGCGAGATGTGGTGTAGGTGCAAGTGCAGATGGTGGATTTGTTGGTGTTGTTATCGCAGTGTCATTGCAATGGAGTAGTGGACTAACCGGGTATTGCAGTTGTGATTCTGAGTTCAATGGAGGATACAATGGGTTTGAGCACTAGTGATGGAAGTGGAGATGCAGTGTGCTAGTTGTGTTGGAGCTTGAAATTGCAGGGGGAGTTGTTCCTTCAGTGGTGCAATTGAGCAGCTGTTGAAGATGGTGCTATTGCAGTTAATGGGCACAGACTGGTGATAGCAACGCAATGATGGAGCTGGTGTTTTGGGATCTTAGGTTGAATAGTGTAAGCATGGAAGAATGGGTATTGCAGATGGTATTGTTTGAGCTGAGATTGCATTGGGTATTGAAATGGTTGCAGTCTGTGGATGAATTGGTTGTATTTGGAGTTGAAAGTGGAGAAGTTACAGCAGGGAATGGGCCATCTTGGCTGGAGAGCAATTTTACAGCACAATGATTGTGCAACAAAGCTTAGGCCAGTGCAATGGCCTTGGCCAATACCAACTCAGCCTACTAGTTGATCTGACTCATACTTGACTCGGTCTGACCGAGTTGACCCGATCGACTGATTCATTTGACCGGTGACCGGGTTGACTTTGCAGGTCACCTGAGCTACTATCCGGTCACTTCTCCGGCCAATTTTCGGCCATAATACCAGTTTTCCGGCGACTATTTTTGGGGCATATTTTCTACATGGGTTTTTCTCACATATGGGCTTGGTGGATTTGTATCTATTGGACTCTTTGAAGACTTGACCTAATTTTGGAACAAGAGAGCTATAAAAGGAAGACTTCTACAATTTTGGGGAGCACGTTTTTATTCTTGGAACTTGGAGAGAGCCGCTTTTGTTTACGCTACTAGGGTTTGCTTTTGTTCATCTTCTTCTATTCAATTAATATTTTTATGATGAACTCCATAGCTATGAGTAGCTTATTTAATATTATTGGGTAAGGATGTAGTCCTATTTCTAAAACTTGTGCTTGAGTTATGTATTAGTTTTCTCTCTTGATTATCGTTTAAATCTCTACTGTTTTTAATAATCACATGATTGATGTATTGTGATAGGATTAAGATGTTTGGTTTGTTAAGTGACCAGTTAATCGAACTTGCATCCTTGTCCATAGCTATTTTAGGGTTTTTCATCGAGCGATAGCCCTGAATACAAGTAGCATGATATGATTACGGTTTGTAGTGATACACTCTCGTAATCATATGTAGAGTTTGACCATTGTCCGAATTGTTATGCGCAATGTATGACAATTGCATTGATTAGCCTATTTCTGAAACTTAATGCTCCTAGGAATTGAACTTAATTAGAGCAAGGCGTTAGGTTATTCTTTAGGTATAATTCACATACGCAGCTCTAATGTGTGTGTTGATGAACTTAGGAAATTAATAGATTATCTTGCTCTCTTGATTCTCTAGGCTTTTGATAATAAAAGAGATTAAATTGTAATTCTAATCATATATGCAAGCACATGTCTAAGATTGAAGATGAATTCCTTGACCAATATCTTTCTCTCATTGATTACTTTCTACAATTTACTTTGCTTTTGAGTTACTTTTATTGCTTACATAAAAATCAGAAATCCCCCCAATTGGTTATTTAGGAAATTGATTAAATAATAATTACAATTGCCTCTCTGTGGAAACGAACTCTTTCTTATCATATACTTTAGGAAAGTGAAATTATTTTTGACGCATACGACAACGATCACTAACATGGAAAATTTAATGCATAATGGCAGTTGGAGGATTAAATTGGAAGAAAATCCAAACACAAAGGTCTTAGCAGAGCAAACTAACCTATTATCTCTGCTTGGAAATACTCCTTTTCTATCAAACAGGGAAGACTTCACAAAATGTTCGAATGATATTGATTACACCTTCGAAGCAGGCTATACCCGAAATATGCAAAAACTTCATACTAATAACATCTCTTCTCTCAAATATGTATGGAGGAAACATGAAAAAAATCTTAAAATAAAAATTTAATATCCTTGTTTGCCATAGATAATTTAAAGCCAAACTTTTCATCTGGTTTGCAATTCATAATGCATTACCAACAATTAATAACCTCTACAAGAGAGGCTGTCAGATCTGTAATACTTTATGTAGTCTCTGTAAGAACGAAGATGAGTTTGTAGATCATATGCTGGTGCAATACAGCTTCTCCAAAATCATTTGATCTTACTTCAGCCCGAAAATGAATACTAGCTGGATTACCAGAGATACGGTGCAACCTTAGTTTAAAGATTGGGAAGCTGTGCAGAGCAAGAAAATAGCTAAGAAAATCTGGTATGTATTACCGTTTTCCATCTCTTAGTCTATTTGGATTCAAAGGAATGACATAGTTATGGCCAAGAAACGAGAAAGACCCGTAGAATCGATCATTGTTGAAGTCAAGAAACTCATCTTTCAATGGGGATCAATTCATAATTGGTTCAGGTTAATTCACTTTTGCAATAACGAATTGGGAGGTTGCTGTTGATAGAAATAGTTAATCGGGCTGGGAATATGGGCTTATCCTTTTGGCTGTAAGATACTAATGTTGTAATTGTTGTTTATCTTTGTCTTTCAATAAATTTTCACCCGTTTGTGTTTCCATGAGGTCTCAAGTTCGAGTCCCTAATGGCGTAATATTGCAGAAATTAGTATGGAAGGTAGAGTTAGTTTGCCTCCCTCGTGACACAATCTCATCCCCATACGCTTCGGCTCCCTTGGCTAGGTTACCCATGAGGCTCACTAGTAGGCTAACACGGAAACCAATTCAATTAATGTAGTAGTATGTTATTGGAGTTTAGCTTGTTAGGCTTCCAACTAGTTAATGTAATACTCTTTACCCAATAATATTAAGATAACAAATAAATATTCATTTTGCCAATAGTTGAACAATATGAGTTACTTCTTGGGTCTAGTGATTGGGCCGTGTAAAGAAATATTAGAGTCAGTGGTGGTTTGGTGATTGGGATGTGTAGTATTTTTGGTGAAAACTTGATGCTTGCTTGGACCGTAGAGTCGGGTTGTTTAGTTTACTGGAAAAAAAAAACATTGTCAAGCGATATGGTCAAGCGATAGTCAACCCCTTGGTCAACCTTAGTCAACTTTGATTTCTTCTCATTTATTTCGATCTGATCCATCTTATTTACTTCAATCATTTATTTTTTGTGCTTTTCTGAATCTCTGTGTATTTACTTGCTCTTAATTTTGTTTTTTAATTTCTCGTTTTTATTTTTTTCTAACATAATTTTCTTTTTTTACTTCCCTTTCACATGTTAAGTCAATTTCTGGTTCTAATGGCAGATTAAATCTTCCCCTGCTTGTTGCCACGCATTGGTGTTGCAGTATTGTCCTATCACATCATGGGTTTTCTTCAAAGTTGGCAGTTTCAAGGTTGGCATCTTCACAGTTGGGTTTTTATTGCAGTGGTGCATAGATTCTTTTTTATCTCTTCAAATTGGTATTATCTGAATTGGGTTCTTAATAATGGTTATTATATTTCACCTGGTTGGAACACTGTCCTGGATGTTATCTACAATGATTCGGTTTCTTTGTTTTTTACAAACCTTTATCGATTGTTTCACTTTCTTAAACTTTTCTTTAATACTTATATCAGTATCACATTGACACCACTTAAACTTTTCTACCATGCTTATCATAGTATCACCTTGACACCTCTTCCCATATTTCTCTATAAAACAAGTAGTATCAGTTTGTTTCTCCCTCATACCCTTCAAAGTTCTATTTGTTATAACATCATTTTAATCCTTATGGCAATCTCTAATGCTAATAATATTACTCAACAAATGGAGGATGTTTCTATTAATGAAGAACCTGTTAGGAGAAGGGTGATTATGCACTCTAACACTGCCATTTTAGCTGGTATTATGTTTTGGCAGGATGCAGAGCGTGCGGCTAAATTTATTTGGCCTCATTTACGGATACATAATCAGTGGATGGTTCAGGTCCGTAGTTTGGAACCTAATATCTTTGTCATTAAATTTCAAGTTTATGAAGATAAATAAGCTATACTTTTTGGAGGAGCTTGGAACTTTGATATATGGTTACTTGATTGTGCTTAAGGAGTGTAATTTAACCATGGATTACCATGAATTAGATTTTTCAGTTTCTCCTTACTGGTTAGAGTACAAATATCTTATGCATGAATTTACTTTTGCTGATATTCTGCGCATGATGGGTAATATTGTTGGTGAAGTTATAATAGTTGAACCTGATGGTGTGAACCCGCCTACTTCATCTAAGTATAGAGCTCTTGTTCTCATCAATGTCAACACTCTTCTTATTACTGGTATAACTACTACGAATGCTGCTGGGGTTACTAGATGGGTTGTTTTTTTATTATGAAAAGCAGCCTCATCGCCTCTGCTCAGATTGTAAAGTGCCTAACCATGAAGAGAATGACTGTGCTGATATGACTCATAGAAAAATTAAAATGGAACAACATGTCCAAGGTTTTGGGTTTGCTGAACCAATATTGCCTCCTCAAAGAAATCCTCAGCAAGAAGCGCAACTCTTTCTGCAACATGGTTGTCAAAGACGTAATAGGTTTAGACCACCAGTAACTCAAGAACAGACTCGACCCTTTGATAATATGAGAATTTCGCTTTCTTCGGCCACTGATTCTGATGCTGTAGCTTCTTCTTCTCGCAACAATCAGTTTCAGCCTTCTACATCAGTTAGACCTAGTACTAGTGGAGTTAAAAGAGATTTCGACGTGCACCAACTTTGGTTATTACTTTTGAGCCCCATGCTGATAATGTCAACTCGAATACTGAAATTGCCGCTGCCCTGAAAAATGAGCATGAGTCTGCTCATGATGAAAACCTGGATGTTGATCATAATGATGTATGGGACATTGCTGCAGCTAATGCTTTCCATGCTCAAAATCACACTGATGCATGGCAACAAGTGTTTTTCCGAAAATTTTTCTTTTTAATCTTCCTAGATTCTGTTTTTACCCTCTTTTATTATTCTTTTTATCTTTTTGCTTGTTTTAGAATTTTGACTTCAATGAAAATTCTTTCTTGGAACTGTCAAGGTATAGGGAATCCACATACCATAGATTATCTTCGCTTTTGTATATCCACTAGTGATCCTGATATTTTTTTCTTGTCCGAAACTAACGCTCAGGCTAATAATATGATATTATATCTTTCTTATACTAAGTATATTCATTACTAGTTTGACCCGTCATTAGGATTATCTGGTGGTATTGTTGTTGCTTGGAAACAAGGAATATATTTTGAAATAATGCATACTACGTCTGACACTATCATGCCATTGTTCATACTCATGACAACAATAAAGACTTTTTAATTACTTTTATGTATGGAGTACATGATGTCATAGAAAATCAAAGTTAGTGGCAATATTTATTAGATATGCATACTTTTGTAGATCTTCCATGGGTTGTATTGGGTGATTTTAATTTCACGATGCATGATTCAGAAACACATTCTAATGGTAATTCTCATTCTCATCATGCAAGACATATAAGGAACTTTGTTCAGCAGATTGGTTTAATTGATTTAGGTTATTCAGGTACTGATACAACTTGGTCTAATCATATAACTGGTGATGAACATGTTTCAGTTAGATTAGACAGGGCATTATTGAATCGAATTTGGATCAATAACTATACCCATGCTCATCTTCAGCACTTAATACCAAATGCATCTTATCATAGTCCCATATTGCTTCAAACTGCACCTAGTTCTAGCAAGCATACACCTTTTAAACTTTACAAATGTTGGTTACAAATAAACTCTTGTACACATACTATTTATCAAAGCTGGTGGAAACAATTTTCTGGATCTCCTTCTTATCAATTTTCAAGTAAGTTAAGATTCACAAGATCTCACCGGCAACTTCGGAAAAGATTTTATTTTGGTAACATTGAGGCTAATCTACATTACATTCAATATCAACTTCAGCATTGTTATGACATCAATTTTCCATTTTCTCATCTACAAGTTAAGCAATTAAGTGCTTCCGTGCAAGAATGACTTTCTATCTAAAAAGAGTTTTATATGCAACAAGCAGGAGACCAGTTCTTAGAAGCTGACAGGAATACGTCATATTTTCATGCTATAGCTAATTTCAATAAGCACATATCTCATATTAGTGCTGTTCAGGGTCCTTTGGGTATTTGGTTTGATAACAGAACAGATATTGAAGACATTATTCTTAAAAAATTTCAACATATTTCTACCACTTCAAATCCCCATGTACGTACATCAGGGCATTTTACATCTTTTTTCTCCTTGTATCTTTCAAGTTCAGAATGATAGTCTTATTCAGATTCTAGATACTCAGGAAATCAAAGATGTAGTCTTCCAAATCAGGCCTTGGGCTTCTCCAGGAAATGATGGATTTAAAGCCGCCTTTTATCAGCAATGCTGGGATATAGTATGCAATGAGGTAATCTCAATGGTTCAATATTTTTTTACACAAAAACACATGCTTAAAGCTATTAACCACACTTACCAAGTGCTTATACCAAAAATTCAACACCCTAAAACCCCAGCTGATTACATGCCTATTAGTGAGTGTAATGTTAGCTATAAAGTTATTTCGAAAAATATTAGCTAACCGTCTGAAACCTCTACTCTCCCACATTATTTCTCCTACACAAACAACCTTCATTCCTGGTAGACATATTCACGAAAATATTATCATTGCTCATGAAATCTTGCACAACATGAAGCTCAAAAAGATTAATCAAGCTCTCGTAGGTTTGAAGTTAGATATGTCGAAAGCATTCGACAGTGTAGAATGGTCCTTCTTGTTATCAATTTTATGTCAGCTAGGTTTTCATAATGACTGGATTACTTTGATTGAACAATGTATTTGTACATTTAACATCTCTTTACTCATCAATGGTAGTCCTAGTTCAACTTTTTCTCCTACTTGTGGTCTTCAACAGGGAGACCCTTTGTCTCCATATTTGTTTTTGTTCATCATGGAAGATTTGTCGAGGCTGTTGCAACATAGTATTGAATCTGGCTTACTTAAAGGCATTAAAATTAACCGATTTTGTCCAGATATCAAGCACCTGTTTTTTGCAGATGATTGTTTATTGTTTTTTCAGGCTACGTATTCTCAAATGATACATCGTCAACAATTACTTCATATCTTTGGTCAGGCTTCAGGTCAAGTGATTAATATGCAGAAATCTACTACTCCCTCAGTTTCAAAAAGACCGTCCTCTATTCCATTTTGGTCTGTTTCAAAATTGTGTCCAGTTTCTGTTTATAGTCATATTTTTCCAACTAACTCTCTAATATACCCTTAAGTTTTTTATATTCATAAATTCTTTTTTAATGGGACCCAATCTAAAATATTAATGTAATTAAGGTTACAAATATATCTTTTATTTATTTTTGTATTTCCTATTCACAATCCCATAACAATTTTTGGTAGTTTTTATTATCAACAGTTTTATTGAAATAAATTAGGCAATTAATTAAGGGTAAGCATGTAAACTTCTATGGTCTCCTTAATATCTTGACAAAGTCAGAGCGGACTGTCTTTTTGAAACAGAGAGAGTATGTTTTTTTGGTAAGCATACTTCTACTGCTCAAAGAAATAGTATTTATGGTATTCTTAATATGCAAGTAATGGGTTTGGGTGAAAAATAACTGGGTATTCCTCTGTTGCTCCATTGATCTAGACAGAAAAATTTTCAAGGCATTATTGATAATATGAAAAACAGATTGCAGGGGTGGAATAATAAAATAACTAATCAGGCAGGTAGAACTACTCAGGTAAATGTTGTGTTAAGCTCTATGGGAATGTGTCAAATGTAGATTTTTAAGCTTCCAGATTCAACTATTCAGAGTATAGACAAAATTCAGAAGAACTATTGGTGGAATAACTTCAACAACGACTCATTCTCAACACTTTTTTTTTCCTGGAATTCGAATACCTAAAAGGCTTCGAGGTTTGGGCATTAAAAACCTAAACAATTACAACTTAGATTTCTTAGCAAAGTTGGCTTGGAATTTGATTCACAACCAAGAAGCTCTCTGGGCAAAGGTGTTAAAAGGAAAGCATTTTCCTCGTAATGACTTGCAGTTCTTCCTTTCTCCTGCAAAGACTAACTCAAATTGGATATGGCAACGTATCTATTATGGCCTTTAGGTGGTTTTAACAAATGCAAAATGGCAAGTTGGCAGAGGCAATCACATCAACATCCGGTGCATTTGTTTTTAAAGTAATAAATCTTATTAGTTTCCATGAAAATAGATTTTTATACAGAATTTTTTTTGTATTTAACATACAAATTACAATTCAATTTAGTCACAAACAATATAAGATTCTAAATTACTAGGATGTCTTATTATTTCTTTGATTTGAACTTCAGAGAAAAACAAACAAACATTAAATCATATTTTGAGAAAATATAATGTGTATGAAAATTATTTTTTATTTTCTAACGGAATTATTATTTTATATAATATTTGGGACCTATTAATGTGTAGGGGAACTTTTGAAAATGTATTATATTATAATTTTATCGAATTTATTATTTTAGCACTAAGGGCCCGAGTCGGGACTGAAATTTTTTATTATTTTAGCGAGACTATTATACTATCGAGTATTATTTTAAAAAAGTTTTACCAGTATTAGCATCCTTGAAAGGAAAAAGATGTTCATGAAATATAACAAGTCTCACAATTGTGTAGACTGTGTTGTATTCATTATATTTATACATAAGTACAAATATAGAAAATATGTAACAAACTAAGTTAGTCAATCCTAATCCTAATAGTTGCGACAAAATAGAAGGAATACATTAAGATTACAGCAAGAATACAGTAACCACTTTGAATTCTTCAGTACACTTGTTGAATCAGTTGAGTAAGAAGTCTTTGGTAAAGCTTCTGAAATCTTCTCGCAAACTGCACTTGACTGCATACGTTATTCATGTAGTCTTTGGTGTCTGCAGTTGACTGCATACAATGTTATTGTGCATATACCTCCAATAGGCATATTGAAGAGAATTTTGGAGAGGACACAAATGGAAAGAAGAAGATTTTATGGATATTCAGGATTGGACATCCAATTTGAATGTTTTTTTCGTCTTCGTTGCGTTCGCTGGAATACCGTTAGCGACTTTAGCCATGCACTAGGAACTTAGGGGGTCGCGTTCAATGTAACGCGGGCCCCAAGGTCGTTATGAAGGTGATTCTATTTGGTTTTGTGTCATTTTTAAGTTTTCGGCTCTCGATTCTATTATCTGGGCTTAGCAAAATGAAAATTAAAGGGATGGCAGAAGAAGAAAGCAAAATCAGAATTCTTCGGTAAACATTCTTTCGTGGGTGGTTTAGTATTCTTAGCGTTGAGTCTCAGGGATCTAGCCCAAGTCCGCATGGGACTTAGGTCATGCAACGCTCAGGAATCAATTGTGGTCTTTTGGGAAATGCTCTCGACTTTTGGAAACATATCCTTTGTGTGGCTACTTTACAGCATGAATGTCTTCTTCAGGAATTAGGGGTTTTATTTGAACTGAATTTGGTAATTGTTTATTGATAATTTGACTTGGTAAGATTGTTATTGTTGATGGTGGATTTTCATTTAAGGTTAAAATTGTAAAAACCAGAAAATAATGCGCTGACATCTTGTAAAAGATAAAGCCATTAATAAGTGTTGGATACTCCCTCACTTAATTCACCAAGAATGGAGCATGTGGCAACAATCCCATTCTATGGATACACGAAATTCATCCAGGTTGGAGCATGTAGCAACAATCCGATATACCCTGTGAATTTCTAGCATTATTAATTAATGCGCAATCAGCCTTGTATTTCTGTACTCATTATCGGTGCGGCATGACGGCGAGTGTTACTCTTACGAGCAACACGAACCTCTAAGCATTATAATGAAACCATGTACGAAATACGGTGCATACGGGTGACTCTCGGTGTGTTATACTAGCCCGATTGAACCCCTCTCGGTGTGTTATACTAGCCCGATTGAGCATCCGTGGCCCGACCAGTATCGGTCCGGATATGATCGTGATCATCCAACTCCACAAGCATGAATGGATGACCCAGATCAATTCCATCACCCCCAAGCAGGTATGGAATACCCACTGCCGACCCCGCATGGTCGGCCATTGGCCTAGCTTGCCAAAAAACGTTCATATCAAACAGGACGGAAAACCCTAAATTAGGGTTTGCGGCATATTACATGTGTCGCAAAACAGTCTCAACCATCCATCTTCGCAGGTATAGATGGAGGGTGTAGATGTAAACTCAAAGGGCCCAGAGCATGTCAACACAATCACCGAGGGCCCGCCTACACACTTGACCAACCGGTCAAGACCAACCATGCTTGGTCGTAACAAATTCGTGCGCCCAAACAAGGGGTGACGCACGGCTTTGAAATCCAGAATTAGGGCTTTGAGCATCACGAGCGTCCATTTTCTCCGGCACGAATGGAGGGTCCAAGATTAGATTAAGCAGGTCCGGTCATACCAACATGACCACCGTGGACCCATCTATTCCCTCACCCGATCGGCCAAGGCATATCATGCCTGGCTAATTCAAAACGCACGCCCAAACTAGCGTGGTCACACCTCCCAAAACCACAAACTGATCTCGATCGCTCAACTTCGCCGGACGATTTGGATGGCTCAGATCACGTTTTTATAGGATATTCAGGTATATGCGTAAACACCAGCCTACCACCTTCACACCAGGCCAATCGGCCAAGACCGACCAAGATTGGTCGTCTTGGAACGTGTGCCTAAAGTGGGCGTGACGTGCGGCTCTTGCGGCACTGGTTTCCTGTCGCAAATCGATCTCGACCACTCAACTTCACCGGATGAATTGAGTGACCCAGATCATACTTTCGTGAGGTAATGGGGTATAGGCGCCTACACCATCATGCCGTCTACACGCATGTATGGTCGGCCTGGCCAAAGTTGTATCCCATGCTTGGTTTCGACCAAGCTGAAGAGTGATGCCTACGCACCTCTTCAAAACCCTAATTTCATTAACGGTCGCATATGAGTGTCTCAAAGATCATCTCATCCGCCCAACTTCACCAGCTTGGTTATACAACCCTGGTCAGGAGTTAGTTGGTCAGTGAGGCGTCATTACCATCACTTTCCCACACCATGATGCAGTACCTGCATAAAATACACACGATACTTCACAAGTATCAACTTCGAATAATGCGGTTATTCAAATTAGCATTACATGCTACCTATCGTGGATCCACGATCCACACGTTCAGGACATCAATCATGTCACAAAGGGGGGGATACATACTGGGGTATTGGTCTGGCGGTTTACAACGTGCAGCGTGCAACGCGCCATCACAAGAACGTGTTAGGAAGTCATGGACGGTTAGAGATGAACAGGAGAAGTGGGCAAGACTGGTCGTGTGGCACCGACGCACAACTCCACTACTCCATCACTCCACTTCCTCCACTTCCACGAGAGACGTGAATAAGGCTCAATGACTTGTATAAATAGGTTCTCCGCCCTATTTCAAAAACAAGGGAAAAACAACAAAGGCAAGTGTTAATACAAAACGTATTCCAACACCCGAGCACCTGCTTGCATCAATCGTAAGCCTGCTCATCTTTCTGTTAAAAGTCATTCATAGCCAACACCTTCACAATCTCAACACCTTCTTCGCTTCCCTCCCTAAGATCAACCCCATCTCCTTCACTTTGTGACCGAAACAAGTCTGGACGGCCATTTATTGGTTTAGGCCGGACTTGCACAAATTGACTTCCGAATCTACAAGCACTCACCGCGCAGTGCATTTGTTTAGGGTTTAGATTCATTCCTCATCCACACACCCCAAATTACCAAATTCAACAGAAGTAGTTTTCACCCATAAACAATTGGCGACCACGGTGGGAGGTTGATCTCTCGGTTGCACAAAATTGAATTCTCAATTTTTCGGTTTCCATCTCGCAATGTATCAGGAAACCACGGTGTGGTTGAGATATCATGGGAAGTGTAGCTAGAATCTTTGGAGGATGTCTTGGCAAATCAAGCCGGTATCACGGGAAGGCGAGAGCGAGACATTTCGCCTTTTGAATGATATAGCAGCACAATTACAAGAAGTGTCGGCGAGGCATCTACTCAAGCAAAGTGCAAGAAATGTTGAATCCTTAGTCGAGTCACACCTTTACCGGTGGAGAGGCAAAAGAGCGCGTAACGCGGGAGACTCGGAAAGATGAACAACATGGTCCAGTCAACAATGAAGAACCGAGGCAACTCCACGGAGGAAAGGACTTGTCCGGAGTCCTACAACGTCTACCGGATAAAGAAAGGGAGCTGCAGCCTATGGAGCCTGTTAGAAGATTTATATCTCAAAACTCTTGTTGAAGCCGGAAGACTGTCCAATCCGCATCGGCCTTTCATCCAAGCGAAGAAATGCTTGAGGAAGGAGAGATCGATCAGGAAATACGTGAATACGAGAGGATGGGAGCGTTCAATTCGATCACTCAGCGAGTGATATTACGACACCTTCCATATCCCTTTACCCTGTGCAAGCGGTCCATGGATATGATGGCACTCGCAAATCTTCCAACTTCATCTCGGAACGTGCTCCACATCAAAGCCACGTAGAGACATCACAACGCCCACTAATGCGGGAAAAGATGGACTCGAAGTGCCTACACTTTCCGTTCCAGATGGAAAAGATTTTGGAGTTCTTTGGAGATGTGGGTACGAAATAGAGAGGTGGAACTACCTCCTGTATGGCGTCCACCAACCGATCAAGAAATAATGGACCCGAGGTACTGTCATTTCCACCGGTTCCTTCACCACCCTACCAGTGAGTGCAACGCTTTGAAGCGCATTGTTCAGGAGAAACTTGGTTCAGAGGGATAGCTCTCATTCTCTAAAAAATTAATGCGGACGACTTCCTTGGAGAGGCTACTTCGGTTTGATACGAGTGAGGCTTCAAAGACAAGTAAGTTCTATTCGGCAATTTTACAAGAAAGATAGTTTTGGAATTCACTGGGGACTTAGCATCCCCACATAGAGAAAGAGACTCAGTGGTCAAATGCAGCTTCCCTTCATACCTCCCTTTTACACGACATTTGCAATTTCATATGACATGTGCAATCATTCATGACCAAGATGCAAATTCCATTTAAAATAACCTCTTTCAGAAAAGTTATTCACAAAACTATCTCAAAATAAGCCAATTCAATTACCTATTAATTCAAAACCAGAAGTCAAGTTATGAAAAGAAATCCTCACTATCACTCAAAATGAAAAAGAAGAGACAAGTATATGGCACGAATCCTTCAAGGAAAGTCCTTCAAAGAAGAACTCGTCCTTCTCGGGGCAAGAGCGACTTTCATCCTTTGAAGTATAGCTGCTTGACTTCAACTCCTCGAGACAACTTTTCAACCTCTTCTTCTGGCGAGTAACACATTCTCGCGAAGGGGCTTCACCTTGTAATTTCGGAGCTCCTGAATCTTGGAGAACCCTTTGAGGAACCAAGGAGAATTGAAGTCGTACTGCACAAACACATCTCGATGGCACTTCCAGTCTTCAATCATCTCCTCAGAAACTGTTCGACCAGTCGTGACGCTCATCCACTGGATAGAAAATAAAGCTTCTTGGACGCGGTTGACCAACGCAAGACGGCTTTTGAGCTTTGTAGTGGTAGCAATGTGGCCATGCTTCTCCCATATCGCCGTATACAACTCTTCGAACTGAGCCGACACGCTGAATCCGCCAACCAACACGTGGCCTGGATAAGGGACAGTAAAAGGAGGATCGAACAAAGCCCCAGGTTGCATCACCGATATTTCACCAACCACATGAACCTTGTCAGTTATAGGAGGCCTTTCAGAAGGAGTCACCACGACAGCTTTATTGGCTGAAGCCTGCTCAGAACGTTTTTCAAGGGGAGCAACTTCAACTATAGCGGATGTTGCCTCTCTTATATTCCTTCCGACATCTACTTCGCTCTGGGTGCTAATTTCCATCACGACCCCGTCAACAAGATCACTCAGGGAGGCGGCTTGTCCAACCGAGCTTGCATCATCTCTGTCATGGTCGGAAAAGGAGCGGTTTCTCCAGACTTCTCAGCATGAAGGTCAGTACCTCCAGACTTCTCAGCATGAAGGCCAACATTACCAGCCTTCTAAATCTGAATGCGCGCCAACCTTGTGAAGACATTGTCTTTCGGAATCCCCTGATTTCAAGCAAGAATCACTCTTAGGAAGATTCACTCTGGAGAAATGAAGGAACCAACGGGAAGAGATTTAAAATACCTGCATATTGGAGGAATTGAGGATCACCGAAACACATGCCTGCCTCTTGGATCTCTCTCCTGCTTGGGGACTGCAATCCTCAGCTCTGGTCCGTTTGGTTGGAAGTGGCTTCAACCGGAAATGCTTTTCAAAACGTCAGAAGATGGTTCACCACGGGAACCTATCACAACACTCTCCGAGAATTCTGGAAAATCAATGAGTTGCCTCCTCCAAAATTCCTTGTACTTATCGGTTACCACTGGGTTTCTCCCAATAGGCCAGAAGGGAAGGCTCACCCGTTCTAAAAACACGTCAGCATTAAGAATATTTGGGAGGAATTCTTTCGGAACCCCTGGTGGACGGATAAATGGGACACCCTGATCAAACCCCATTTGACGAGCCGCCCTGTCAATATTATACGGAGTCACAGTAAATTCTTCGTTGAATAAAGATGGGACATATCCTGGGATGCAGCTGTGCAGGTAAACAATTTCCCCAAATTTCATAGTCTTAACATCGGTGCGCAACACAACATCAGGACCATCAGAAGCAGTAGCAAAAGTCTTTGGCTGAACAATGGAAGGGTGGACCGGCCCCCATGGACGGAAATCAACAGAAAACACATTGTCAAATATGTCCACGAGTTTTGCGCCTGTTCTGGGACGCCTCCTATTCCAGCGGAGTATTCTCGAGCCACCATACAAGTTGCTGAGCAAATTTGCAGGAGTAGGATCATATCTTTTGAAGTGTTCCCATAAGAATGCCTGAAGAAAAGCGAAGTGAACGTGCGATTCCACCTTCTTGTACCCGTTAGAAACATGCATGTCCATCGCTAAGGCGTCCAGATGAGAGTACAACGATCCAAGGAACAAGGCACCCACGGGAAGAACTTTACCTTTTGCCAGCTTTATAGCGATCTTAACGAGGTCACCTCTAATGGTATTCTTTCCAGAACCGTCGTCGAATATATCTCTGGATAGCCATAAAGACAGGAACGCAATCACGCCGAGATCATTTTCCAACTCTTGATCCGGCCGGGTGCAGGAGACCACTCCGACACCCACCAGGTGTAAAAGCATCTCGTATCTTTTTTCTCCTCCTTGTCCAGACTGTCAAATCCCGCCACCTTTTGAAGTATAGCATAATAGTCACGTTGCTCCGTATCAGAGAGATCGTAAGAAAGACTTCCAGCAACAGGCAGGTTCATTAATGCAGCTACACTCTCCAGAGTAATAGTCATCTCTCCCCATCTAGATATGGCTGTATGAGTAGAAATGCGCCACCGAGAAATGAAGGTAATCAAACCCGCAGCGTCTTTCTTAATTTCAAGAGCAGCAGATGCTATGACCGCATTGAGGATTTGCGCTTTGGTCAAATTATCTTTAATGTCCTTATTACTCAACATGCGTCTCATCCATCCTTCATAAGAACCCAGTGGAGTATGGCAAATCTTGAAGTCAATAGGGGAAGGCGGATATTCGTTTCTCCGGAGACAAAATCTCATCACAAGTGCTGAAGAAGAAAATGGATCAGCATCCATATTTTCTGAATCGGAAAGAAGGACTATCTTATGAGAAGGATGTCTTCTAATGTTTGGAAAAGGCGAGGTGAACAACTCATCATCGATGTTCGGCGTATCTTTGAAGCCATCAACACTTCTGGCTTGGCACTTTTGAGCATTATCTCCGGAAGACATCTCAACGGAGTTCTTTTCTTCATTCCACAATGAAAATAGGAGTTAGAACTTGTATGAAAAACGCATGGGGCATGTAGTCACGCATGACAAGACACAACCCACGTTGAAATACACAAAAGCTGGGATTGGGTTCAAGCACCAGTATCACTTCAAGTATGGTATTGGTTTCAAGTCCGGTACAAGTTTCAGTCTGGTATTGGTTTCAAGTCCGGTACAAGTTTCAAGTCCGGTATTGGTTTCAAGTCCGGTACAAGTTTCAAGTCCGGTACAAGTTTCAGTCTGGTATTGGTTTCAAGTCCGGTACAAGTTTCAAGTCTGGTATTGGTTTCAAGTCCGGTACAAGTTTCAAGTCCGGTACAAGTTTCAAGTCTGGTATTGGTTTCAAGTCCGGTACAACTTTCAAGTCCGGTACAAGTTCAAGTCCGGTACAAGTTTCAAGTCCGGTACAAGTTTCAAGTCTGGTATTGGTTTCAAATTAGTCAAGCATATGTGGGTGGGACCCACGCACAAGGTGGGACTACATTCACGGGCACGTATTACAACACAGTTTTCTCATGATCGTGGGAATTATGTTTACAAAATCCAAGCCAAAGTCTCTTCCCAAGCTACAATCTAAGAAGCTAGTTTTTGTATGCAACAATGGAAGAATAAGCAAAAAAACGACGTATTCACGGACTTGCGGAACTAAACCATCCTATCTATAAAAAGATTTTTACCTAAGAAATTAGGGTTATTCCTAAAAAATACAATTCCGGCAACAGCAACGGCGGCAGCGTCGGCAGCAGTAGTCACGGGCGGGAGCTGCTCAACAAAAAAAAAAATCGTGAAGAAAAGAAAAGGGGGTTGGTCTCTTTTATAGACAAAAAATTAGAAGAATCCCAATGGAACAAGGATTCCTCTTTTATTTGGTTTCCTCTTTTGATTCAAATACCCTAAGGAAGGAAGCCGGTCCATCAAGGCTTAAGATCGCGCACGCATGGAGGATTGCCCACGGCCAGAATCCCTCCAGGTAGACTTCCTTTATCTTGTCTTTTTACGTTTGTATATGTCACCATCTCATGCCTACCCCACAATAGTGTAACCATTATGTGCTAGGCAGGGGACTTAATGTTGATGGTGGATTTTCATTTAAGGTTAAAATTGTAAAAACCAGAAAATAATGCGCTGACATCTTGTAAAAGATAAAGCCATTATCAAGTGTTGGATACTCCCTCACTTAATTCACCAAGAATGGAGCATGTGGCAACAATCCCATTCTATGGATACACGAAATTCATCCAGGTTGGAGCATGTAGCAACAATCCCATATACCCCCGTGAATTTCTAGCATTATTAATTAATGCACAATCAGCCTTGTATTTCTGTACTCATTATCGGTGCGGCATGACGATCGATTGTTACTCTTACTGAGCAACACGAACCTCCAAGCATTATAATGAAACCATGTACGAAATACCTGTACATGCCGACTCTCGGTGTGTTATACTAGCCCGATTGAGCCCCTCTCGGTGTGTTATACTAGCACGATTGAGCATCCGGATCGACCGTATCGGTCGGATATGATCGCAGATCATCCAACTCCACAAGCATGATTGGATGACCCGGATCAATTCCATCACCCCCAAGCGGTATGGAATACCCTTTGCCGACCCGCATGATCGGCCATTGGCCTAGCTTGCCAAAAAACGTTCATACCAAGCAGTATGGACGGAAAACCCTAAATTAGGGTTTGCGGCATATTACATGTGTCGCAAAACAGTCTCAACCATCCATCTTCGCAGGTATAGATGGAGGGTGTAGATGTAAACTCAAAGGGCCCGAGCATGTCAACACAATCACCGAGGGCCCGCCTACACACTTGACCAACCGGTCAAGACCAACTATGCTTGGTCGTAACAAATTCGTGCGCCCAAACAAGGGGTGACGCACGGCTTTGAAATCCAGAATTAGGGCTTTGAGCATCACGAGCGTCCATCTTCTCCGGCACGAATGGAGGGTCCAAGATTAGATTAAGCAGGTCCGGTCATACCAACATGACCACCGTGGACCCATCTATTCCCTCATCCGATCGGCTAAGGCATATCATGACTGGCTAATTCAAAACGCACGCCCAAACTAGCGTGGTCACACCTCCCAAAACCACAAACTGATCTCGACCGCTCAACTTAGCCGGACGATTTGGATGGCTCAGATCACGTTTTTATGGGATATTCAGGTATAGGCGTAAACACCAGCCTACCACCTTCACACCAGGCCACTCGGCCAAGACCGACCAAGATTGGTCGTCTTGGAACGTGTGCCTGAAGTGGGCGTGACGTGCGGCTCTTGCGGAACTGGTTTCCTGTCGCAAATCGATCTCGACCACTCAACTTCACCGGATGAATTGAGTGACCCAGATCATACTTTCGTGAGGTAATGGGGTATAGGCGCCTACACCATCATGCCGTCTACACGCATGTATGGTCGGCCTGGCCAAAGTTGTATCCCATGCTTGGTTTCGACCAAGTTGAAGAGTGATGCCTACGCACCTCTTCAAAACCCTAATTTCATTAAAGGTAGCAGATGAGTGTCTCAAAGATCATCTCATCCGCCCAACTTCACCAGCTTGGTTATACAACCCTGGTCAGGAGTTAGTTGGTCAGTGAGGCGTCATTACCCATCACTTTACCACACCATGATGCGTGCACTGCATAAAATACACACGATACTTCACAAGTATCAACTTCCTGAATAACGCAGTTATTCAAATTAGCATTACATGCTACCTATCGTGGATCCACGATCCACACGTTCCAGACATCAAACATGTCACAAACTGGGGTATTGGTCTGGTGGTTTACAGCGTGCAGCGTGCAACGCGCCATCACAAGAACGTGTTAGGAAGTCATGGATGGTTAGAGATGAACATGAGAAGTGGGCAAGACTGGTCGTGTGGCACCGACGCACAACTCCACTACTCCATCACTCCACTTCCTCCAGTTCCCACGAGAGACGTGAATAAGGCTCAATGACTTGTATAAATAGGTTCTCCGCCCTATTTCAAAAACAAGGGGAAAACAACAGTGGCAAGTGTTAATACAAAACGTATTCCAACACCCAGATCCTGCTTGCATCAATCATAAGCCTTCTCATCTTTCTGTTACAAGTCATTCATAGCCAACACCTTCACAATCTCAACACCTTCTTCGCTTCCCTCCCTAAGATCAACCCCATCTCCTTCACTTTGTGACCGAAACAAGTTTGGAACGGCCATTTCTTGGTTTAGGACGGACTTGCACAGATTGACTTCCGAATCTACAAGCACTCACCGTGCAGTGCATTTGTTTAGGGTTTAGATTCATTCCTCATCCACACACCCCAAATTACCAAATTCAACAGGAGTAGTTTTCACCCATAAACAGTTATATATATATATATATATATATATATATATATATATAGTAGAACCTATATATAAGAATATCCTAGGGACCACAAAAAATTATTCTTATATTGAGATTATTCTTATATAGAGGTCTACCTTGAAACGATCAATGAAAATTTGTTATATATGTATCTAGGAGAAAACATAATAGCATAACAAACATCACAATGTACCTAGGAAATACAAATATTAGTGAGATTTTGTTTAATTCCACATGTATGATACGCAAGTTAAATATAGGAAATTTGCTATGCAACACAATGTACTAAGACAATACCTAGGAAAACATAAATTTTCTTTAGTTTCACATGTGAAATTTGTTTAGTTTCACATGTATTAGTCAAATATATGAAATTTGCTATGTAACACAATCCACACAAAATTCAACAATGATATAGAAAATTGACAAATAAAATCATATGATCAAAGATATTTGACTCACTCATACAAAAAAAAAAAAAAAAAAAACATCAAACCCGCTAAAAAGTAAACGGATTTTTCAAATTGGTTAAAAGAATCTTTTCGTCTTAAACTTTGATGTACGATGTGACCTATGTTTTCTATATAATATTGTGAAATATTTTTATATGGAGGTTAGTTCCTTAAGACGGGACCGAAAAAAAATTATGACTTATTCCAATATGAAGTTTTTTCTTAAATATAACTGTCCCAAATCGGGACCAGAATTTTTTATTCATATATGGAGTATTCTTATATAGAGGTTTTATAGTACTGTGTTTACAACTTTTAATATAACATATGAGGAAGACTTTTGTTACATTGGTTCTTTATTTTTGAATCCTATTATTGGGCTTGAACCCAATAGGATTTCGGGGGCTTAATGTGCTTTGGCTAGCCAAAATATGGATATGCGGAGATCTTAAGTGATTTGAAAGTCAGATTTACCCTTTCCTAATAAATCAATTTTAAAATAAAAACCTTATATAATAAAATTAATTAAAATTAAAACCTAATTCTACATCAAAACCCTTTCATTTTTTCTCTTCTTCTTAAAAACACTCTCCAAAACCTAATAATATCTCCCTCTCTTCTCAATTGATTGGTTTTTGAAGCAGCTCAACATGATTCGATTCTACTCAAGTTGATTCTGAAGATGGCAACAAGATCAAGAGTGACAAGATCGGTACGATTGAACCCTGGTTCTGAAATAGGGCAAGGTATTGATGTTCCTTTTAATGGAGATGTGGTGAACCAATATGTTCAAACACCTGCGAATCCTTCACCAAATGACTCATACTAGGTAAAAATCGAAAAACCCACCAGTTATTTTACCATTAGATTGAAAAAATAGGTTCGATTGATGATTTTAGGGTTTTCAAAAATGGTTTTCTGAGGCGTTCACGGCTAGGATATCAAGAACTCCTAGCCGTAATGTATAACTAACGGTTGGGACATCAAGAACTCCCAGCCGTTAATGTCGCACACGGTTGCGGAAATTCGAGATCCCAACCGTGAGTTATTTTATACGGATGGGACTTTCCCAACTGTAAATTGTCCTATGTTTGCGGAAAAAATTTGGGTGATGAATGTTATGGCTGGGAATTTCCTCACCGTAACTGAAATTTTCTAACCGTTATTTATATTTCCTAGTCGAGACTATGTTTACGGTTAGGTAGTGTTACACTTCCCAGACGCTATTTTGTCAAACAGACGGGTCATCTGCATGTTTCCTAGCCAATAATATGTTTACGGTTAGGAAGTCTCACGCTTCCCAGCCGATATTCTATAAAACAGATGGGTCATCTGTTGTTTCCTAACCATAATTGTATCACTCTAAGTGAATTGGTCCTATCTTCTGATATGTTTTTTTTACCATTTTTAGGAACCCCGAAAAGGAGAAAGAACCCAGGAACTATCATTGTGTGATATTGCTACTATGATGGTACGTATGCTAAGTATATGATTCTTTTTTTTTGTATACGTTTCTCAAATTATGTATAACCATTGATTGGGATGTGAAAATAGGTCAAGCGAGCTAAGTGGATGGCCAGGGGCATGACCCGTAATATTGAGGAGGTTTTATATTTGGATTGCGACCAACGAAAAACAACGCTTCTCAGGCTTCAGGAGTTACATAATCCAACGAAGGATGATCTCTATACTAACGACGAGGATGATTGAATGAGTGGTTCCCAAACTCCCCACAGTTCTTCATCATCATCTTCTAAGGATGTTCCCAAGAACGTTGGTCATAGTGGATGATTGTTTTATGTACTTGTTTAAGTCATTTCATCTTTTCATTATGCAGACTTACTTTTAGTATGTTTTAGGTTATGAATTTGGGTGATTTCGTTTGTTTTAAGTAATGGGATATTAGATTACCTTGAATGATTGGATACTAGTGTTTTAATTTATCAGATTCTTGTTTAAGTACAACGGAGTGAAATATGATACTGACAATCCAGGGTGAGTTACAGCTAGGATTACCAGCCGTAAATTTGACGTACGACTAGAATTACCAACCGTAAATCTGACAATACTCAGGAATACAAGTAGCATTTCAAGCCGTAAATAAGGTTACATGTACCATTTATAGGCGTAAATATGGTTACAAGTAGAATTTCTAACCGTAAACTTATTTACGGTTAGGTGTTTCTGTCGTAATTCTGCGTAAAGTTGATTTACCTGTTCATTTCTTTCACATCTCATCATTGGCTTATAGAAATCGGGGAAACCACGTAATTCAAGCAAACACTTTTTCCTTACATAAGTAATTTGGTCTACATTCCAATATTTTGCATCCTCAAAAGGTCCAAGTTGATCTACGAACACATGGTAACCACAATTTCCGTCGCCCTCAACATCGTCCGTGGACTTGACGTACTCATAAATAAAATGTGGTAAAAAGTGCATGTAATTTTTGTATATTGTGTAGTAGGTCGGATATAATTACCTTCCTCATCTATAGGGGGTGATGTCATCGGACCTACTTCCATATAAACCGTCTCACTACAGGAAAAATATACATCTACAACGGGGGTTTTACAACTCTTTGCTAAATATCGTAGAAAGTCTTATGTTTTGCAACTGGTTTCAAAGGAAAAGTTGTCGTATATTATCACTTCCAACCCTTAGGACCAAGGGGTTGCGCTAAGAAAACAAACGACAACTCCTTAAGAAAAAGAGTTGTGACGACATTTAGCTATAACAACTCTATTCCATAAATGTAGTGACTAAGCCTATCGCAATGTTTGCAAGAGTTGTTGAAGAACACCAAAATATGATGATGAAAAATAGTGTTTGAGGGGAGATTCGAACATGAACCTACTGCATGGAAGCTAGCTCAACAACCATCCTTACAATTCAAAAGTTTTGATTTTTTGTGTTTTTTATAATAAAAGCCTATAACAACACTTATAAGAGTTGTTGAACACTACACCAAAATCAGGATTTTATTACAGTGTAACCTGTCACAGTTTATGGAGATTGTGAAATTGACCGGACTAACCTTATCAGAAATAAATAAAGTAAATATTACAGACTGTGAAAATGACCATATTACCCTTAATGGAACTTAGTGCAATAAATATTATCGAGACTGTGAAAATGACCAGACTACCCTTATCGGAAATAAGTAATAATTGTAGGGTCGTAATATCGCAACAAACAAGGTTCGCGAGATTAATAAACGACAGCATCGCGAAGGAGTCGCAGGAGCTAAAATAAACGACGCAATGAATAACGACGGGCAAAACATAAAGAAGACGTGAGACTGGCGTAGGAGGGTTAAGAAGTGTCGCGAGAGTGAATGTTTGTGCATCCGCGACACTTCGCGAGACATTCCTTTTAAAATAAAGGGTAGCTTAGCTGTCATCCACTATGTATTACCCTATATAAAGGGCTAAATGAGTCTGTAAGAGGAGGAGAGATCATTTTGGAATTGTTAAGCAAGTCAATAGGAGAGAGAAAGTGGAAGAGTATTTTTAATTTCTAAGTGTAATTCTATTATCCTGTGTAAACATTTCATGGACTCAATCAATAAATATTCTTGATCTTACATCTTCCAATGGATTAATTAAGCAAAATTGAGTAAGGGGTGTAGTGTGAAAACCCGCTACTACATATGCGCTAGAAACAGGGAAAGAGCAGAGATTGACGTAGAAATTGGAAGGAATTTGGATTAACAGAGAAAAGATTTGGAGAAGATACTCAAGAATTCATTGGAAAAGAAAGATGGCTAGAAGAAGAAATGTACAAGGGCAACCAATGATTGTAAGAAGAAGTGGGAGACTTGTTGGAGAAAGGAGGAATGAAAGGGGGAGAATCGTCAAGGATGAATATGAGAAACGATGGAGAAGATCAAAACCAACCACCGATCTCCCCAAATTAGCAAACGCAGGTATGGATTATGATAGAGTAAGTGTACATACTTGGAGGTCCGATTCGAAGACAAGAGAGAAGAGGAGCAAGCTGGTGAACAATGGACAAGGAGAGCAAGGAATGAATGGAGAAAACGAAGAAATTGCAAAGATTAGAAAGATTGAGACAAACAATACACGAAGAGAGAGCTAGAGGCGGAGGAACGAGCAAACTTGACAATTGAGAATCATGAATTGAGGATGGAAAATATGAGGTTGCAAAATAGGAGATCTAGAAGTAGCGTGAGATCAAGTTCAAGATCGAATAGGGAAGAAAGAAGGAGAGTTTTACCAACAGAAAGTACCGAGGAAGAAACACAAAATCCGAGTATAGAGCATGGCGAGAGAAGAGGGAAATAGAAGATCGTTATATTCCTCAACCCGAAAATCTTCAAAATGAGCGGAATAGGGAAAATCAAGGAAACATGCAACTACAAGAACCAAATGACCCATTTGTTCTTTGAAGGGAGAATAATCTTGCACGGAGAGAAGAATTGAGAAGAAACCGAGAGATCGAGGACGACATTGAGAGACACTACATTGAACAAGCGCGGCTAGCTCGCGAGAGAGAAAGGATAAGATAAATGAAATGGAAAATCAAGAAATGGAAGAGGCAATCCGGCATAATAACCATGCCAACCGCGAAAGAAGAAGGGAACAAAATCGTACCAATAGAAATATTAATGAAGAATATGAGAGGGTGCGAGATGAGAGCCGAGAGACAACAAGAGGAGAGAACAACCGATATAATGGCGTGCGAATTGACGAAAGAAACGAAGAAGAGCGTCGCAGGGGAAAGAAGAGGAGAAAATAACGAGCAGTGAAGGTCAAGATAGGCACGAGTGAAGAAGGAGAGAAGCGAGAGTTGAAAAGACCGGTAGAATCAAACTCGAGACAAATGAACAAATCTTAAGAGAATCGGGCTGAAATGAGAGGATTATTGAATAGTAGAAGGGAAGGAGGAAGGAGACAAGCAGACAAGCCATCGGGCACGACGCCGCGAAGAATCCCTTCACGCTAGAAGTACAGATGGGAGGAATACCTCCTAAGTGCAATCTACCTGCGATAACCAACATCTTTGATGGAACAACCTGTGCGGTACAACATATCAAGGCTTATATGAGATGTATGCTACAGTGGGAGAATCATGATGCTATACTATGCAAATACTTCGCATCAAGCCTAATAGGAGAAGCACTAAAATGGTTTGAAGGTCTGCCAAGGAACACAATCACATCATTTAACCATTTACAAGCCACATTCCCGGGAGCATACATAAGTAACACTCTTGCGACCGTGTATTGAAGATGTATTCGGTTGAAACAAAGGGTTGGCGAGAGCTTAAGGCGATTGACAATAAGATGGAGAACCATGTGTAAATAAATGGCGGTGATCGGGTTGAGGAAAGATATCTCATCCTCTCATTTGTGAATGCTCTCTTTGCGACTAACTTGTTGTACATTCAAATTTTTAGAATCAAAAAATACAATCACGATGGCAGAATCATGAGAGTTACAGAAGAATATATTGCCTTAGAAGAAAATTTAATGAAATGAATTCTTATCCAAGTCGCGAACACAAGCTCGAATGCTGCGAACGCAAGTTTGTTGCCTCAATTCATAAATACAGTGGCGAGTACTTCGCAAGGACAAGCAAGGAAAGTCGATGAGGGACACAGAAGATGGTAGCCATGGGAAGCCACGATCAAGAGGAATTTGAACGAGAAAGGAACTATTACAACCGTAACGGCAATAATAAGATTCAGAGGCTAGATCATGTGCAAGAAACATATGGTGGACGAAGGCAAAATAACCGTGGAGGACAGAGAAGTCGCAGAATAGTATGGGAAGAGATTAAGATGCCTCCACTTTGAATGCTAGTGTGGAAAAGATCTCGGGAAGCTATACTTGTGATGGAAATGTACCAAAGACCTTGGAACGTGGGAATGGAACCACCGCCAAGGCGATAGAAGTCATGAATTTTGTTCTTACCATCGTTTCCATGGGCATCAAACAAATGATTGTAGAAACATAAAGAGAATTATTCTTAGGATGATTGATCGTGGGAAGCTAAATCACTTTCTAAAGGGAGAAGAAAACAGCCAGACATTACCACCACCACCGAGAGATGCATAGAACAAATGTCTGTCGAAAGGAAAGGAAACATTTGTTATAGAAGTTGGAACAAAGCTAAAAATTTGAATTGCAACTCTATCGTCCACTCCTATCGCACAATCGAAGATTTTCATGACAACGTGCTCAAAAGTAGAGTCTTTGCGAGAGATGCTAATGATAAAGAAATAATGAGCACGGCAAGAACGACGCAGTTAGAAAAGTGGCTTGGTGAAGACCATTTCTTTCTCGCAGATGAAGTGCCAAAAGGAAGAGAAACACATGATAGCCCGTTGGTTGTGAAACTAGAGATTAACCCGAAACCAGTTGATGGAGAAGATGATGAGGCGAGAAGCTTGTCGGGCGATCAACCGAATCTTAATCGACACCGGAAGTTCAGTGAATATTCTCTTCTACCATACTTACAAGACGATGGGAGGAAAAGATGAGGATTTGATCCCTCTACATACAAGATATATGGCTTTAATGGCACTGCAAACAAACCAAAGGGAGAGGTTCGCATGAGAATACCTCTACAAGGATTATCAACCGATATTTTATTCTCGTGTGGTTGACGTGGAATCTCCATACAATGCGCTGATTGGGAGGCCATGGCTTCATGAAATCTTGGGAGTCGCATCAACATATCATCAATGTATAAAATTTCCACATCCAAATGGCATTGGTATTATACGGTGGAGATTGGAAGGAGTCGCAACAATGTCATGAAGTAGATGTAGAAAGTCTGCGAAGAAAGAAATGCCAAAAGAAAAGGTTGGAAACAACATGTGAGAGATGAGCAGAGAAAGGAAAATTGATGGTGGATGCCATAGAAGTAAGGACTGAACATACCTCGCGAGGTGAGTGCCTAGAGACAGGCGAATATTATGGAAATAATGAAGCAAAGGATATGAAGAACAAAAGGCATAAGAAGTGAAGAATCAACAAAAAGTAATGCTGTGCGAGAATCTCGCAGCCAAGAGTATATGTGAATTCAGTCAAGAAAGAAAATGAAAATACAACAAATGAAACAGATTTTTAATACTTCGTAAACAAATGTCGACAAATAATGAAACATGAATGATTGAATGTAAAACAAGTATGAATGAGTAAAAGAATGGGACGAACCTTTATGGCGTACACCCTAGTTCGCGAATAACATTTCGTAAGAGGCAAATGTAAGACCTAAAGTGCGTCATATAAGGGGTATCTCTCAACATGGCTCGGGGGAAGGTTACACCGCTCCTGAAGCTTGAGTCATGAAAATTTGGGGCCCATGAAAGCCTATCCGGTAGAGATACTTTGGATTCCCAACTATATAAGGTTATACCTGGTTGGGCGACCGAGGGTCTCTTCCAAGGAGTCGATGTATGCTCAAGGCGCCGAGGTACACGGTTGAGCCGAGTGCCGGGATGGATGAACCTACCCCCGGCCATTCTTGGCAAGTCTTGGCATATGTTGCACTCGCCGAAGAAAACTCCACTTAGGGTGCGTCTCGTAACCATAAACCATATAGGTATAAGGGATAAGAGGCTGCGAAAACAACTGGTTGTTGTTAAGACCGGATGGGAGGAGCTAGTCTTGTATGGCCGATGTTTCGCCTCCTTGAAGGGGCAACCGGGGAGATGATAAGGGCGACGCTCTCCATTAGGGGGGTGTCAAAACAGACGCAAATGTCATAAGGCTATGTTTTCGCAAGAAAATTTAGGCTCGTCATATTTGTGCAATGATCCTGCAGAGGCAATAATACTAACGCGAGGGTAAGGCGAGATCAATGGGTCTTTACACGAAAGTGTACGGACGTCTGCGATTTCGCCGCACGACTCGCAATGTCATGGGGCTATGTGTTCGCAAGGATATATAGGCCTGTCATATTGTCGCAACTAAAACATCCTGCAGAGGCAAAAATACTTGGAAAATGATAAGGCAAGATCAATGGGTCTTTACATGCAAGTGTAAAGACGTCCTGCGATTTTGTCGCAATAAAAGGTAAGCGTGGGAAGACCTCTAATTAGGGAGGTCTAACTCGGAAGACCACACAAAAATGATAAGGCAGGGTCAATGGGCCCTTACTTGAAAATGTAAGGGCGGCTTGCGACCTTGTCGCAATGAGAAGAGATAAAATACATTTATGAAGATAAGGCAAGGCAAGTAAAATTCTTGATTTATGAAGATACCTGCGACCCCGTCGCAACAATACATTTCAATAACAATAAAATTATTATTCAACCATATACATGATGACAACTAAAATCTTCCATCTGAAGATAAATAACAGAGGCAAGTATGGGAATGGAAAAGATGGAATATTGTTATTCATCTTCCGATGAAAGAGTTATACATCAATAATGTTAGCCAATTATATTACAAGGAAGAACTACCAAAAAAGGGGAGTGAAGATTGAATTCAGGGGGAAAATCCAAGAAATACACTATAATAAGGATACAGAAATGTACAGATATTACAAGCAGAGAAAGAAAACAAAAAGAGTTATCTCTTTGGTGATTCTTCTTCTTCATCCGATCCTTCAGTCCTATTATTCTCATCGCCAGAATTTTCTTCTTTCACAACCACACTATCAGAAACGTCTGAGACAGGCAGATTCTCAGGAACCTTTTCAAGGAGCCAGGGATATGAATGCAGAGGGATATTGTGGTCCTTACAAACATACTCCATGGCTCCATTGCGAAAACGAACAGCATCATTATTAAAGTTCTCCTTGTCATCAGAAATTGTTTCTTCAACTTGGAATATTTATTCTCTCAAGGAGAGATTCTTTTATGAGCTGTTCTTTTCGGTTTCGAGTTCTTCAATTCTCGCTGGAAAATTCTGGCGAGTTGTTCTTTTCAGATTCAAGCTCTCTAATTCTAACTGAAGCCTCTTCTCGATTCTCGCAAATAAGAAACAACAAGTTAACAATTTACAAACAATACTACGAAGTAAGAAGCAAGAAGGTATAATAAGTAACCTTCTCTATCGATATCATATCTTTAATCAGGGAAGTATGCTCGGCATGAAGACTAACATCAACACCTAGGTTATTCTGGCATTATCTAAAACCTTCGCAGCCAAAGCGAATTCATCATCACTACTAATAACGAGAAGAGAACGAACTTGCTCTTCTCGCCGCTAAGCATGGTATTCTGATGAAGGAGTTCATCTCGCTCAACTTGCACACCAAGAAGAGATTTGTGGAATTCTCGCTAATGCCTGTGCACCTCTGTTAGTAATGCGATCGTTTCTCATCTATGAGATCACTAATTTTCTTCCTTAAAGTCTTAATTTTCTTCTCGGAATCAAGGTACATTCGTTTAAAGCGATTAGTTAAATTTAAACTAGATCCGTGTTCGATCTCCAAGAGATGATATTTGGATTGAAGATCCTTTAATGAAAGGAGGTTAGTTTTATTGGAGGAACTACTTAGAGATTGATTGAGGTGAGCGAGAAAGAAGATCATTATCCATAGGTTCAGGAAATGTATGGAGAAGAATAGCCTCATCGGAGAGATTATATACATCCGCGAAGGTAATAAGTTAGGCAAAAGCAATATGCAACCGATAAAATAGAAATGATAAAAGGAAGTAAAATCTTATACCATAAAGTTGTTGATTAGCGTTCAAGAGTGGACACCCTATCCCTTTGGGAGTCAAGTTCGGTATTTAACTTTTGAATTCTCTCGTCTTTATCGCGAGATGACGCAGCCTTCAATTTCTAATTCTCGAATCTTCTTGTTCAATTGTGAATTCTTCTTTTTTCAAGATTGTTGCGTCTTCTCTCGAGATCTGAGGCAACTACAAAAGAAGTTCTTCCAACCTATAAAAGAAGATAGAAAAATCATTAATATATATATATATTTAAAAATTTAAAATTAACAGGGAAATACGACTGCATACGTACCAAAGATCCAAGTGCATTCAAGAAGTCAGGAGACACAATTCTAGAGGCTCCATTGAAAGAATTATTGCCCTCTAATAAAGTAGCATTACACACGTTTGCGAGAGCCCCGCAAAGAGAAGCTAGGGGAGCATCTCCCATTCCTTGGAAACAACTGAGAAGATGCTAGATAAGCTGATCCATAGAAGAACTGGTCGACGGAATCTTCTTGGCGAGAGAAGGATTCGAGTCATGGTTATCCTCGTCAGAAGATTCAGAGCTTGAGCTAAGGCGAGAAGAAGATTGGACCTTTCGCTCTTAGTTAATGGAGTTAAGATTTACCCTTGCGAACGACAGTTTTACCCTTACTTTTAATCTTCGCGGCAACAGCTTCTTCAGCTGAAACCTTCGCATACAGTTAAAGATAAGAAACAGAGGCAACAATATTGTTTCAAATAACAAAGGAAATGTTTCTTACTTCACTCGTAAGCGATCAAGTATGGTCGAGTACTCTCCAACTGGATTATCCTTGTACTTTCTTCTCAATTTGGCGATCCGAGAAATTTTACAAACTCAACATATATAAAAAGAAAGTTGCAAAGGCAAGATTTAAAATGGGAAACATACCTCATCCGCCTTATCGTGCCATTTGAATTCCCAAGGATGATACCCATGAGATTCGCAGGAAGAACGTGCGAGCCCGCGATATAAGGGCCATTTAAAATCAAGGGTACAACCCACCACTTCTCATCTTTGGAGTGGCGAGGAGTAGTATTATTGCCCGGTGCCAATCAATATCCCGCATGAGCAATTTATCCTCGTGGACATTATCCTTCTTTTTCGTGAATGCCCCAAATGAGATTTCGCATTAATCATCTTTATCACTGAATAGTTTTCAAAAAAGCTCTCTACAGTGTACTTCTCAAGAAACTATTTCAAGTCTCACGAAATCGGGGTGTCTAACAAGTAGTAGGGTATAAAGATCCTTTGCCAAACACTTACGATTCGCGAACTCAAGCATTAAGCGAATGCAATCGCACTAATTGATAAACAGCCCGAGAGAATTTTTCATGGGCCAAGATTTCATAAAATAAAGGCATCTCGTGATTGTACAAGGGAATGGGAAGTCCTGCGAGAAGTCGACCTAGCGAGACTATAATCTTTTTGATCATCACATTGATGATCGAAAAACACTTTGCGAAAGGATGATGAAGGTTCTTGATCAGGAATGGTTGATAGAGTAAAACCCTTTTCGAGCAACTTCTGTTGAACTTCATCAAAAGAAGCTTTGTATGCACGACTAATGGAAGCCATTATCAGTATGGGAATGGATGGGATGTTAAAGGTTAGGATCAGCGCTAGAAAGGACTAAGAAAAGATTTGCAAGAGTGGCGGGAGCGCAAATTGCGGAAGGAGAGAGTCAAAGAAAAAGTTGCAGAGAGAAACTAAAGAATGAAAAGGAGGGGAAAAGAAAACTATATATAGGGAAAAAGATCCTCGAGAAAAACGAGGTCATTTAATGCGAATAGACATGAATGGTCAAGAATAAGCGGTTGAAAGAGACGTGTCAAGAAAAGACATTAATAATCAAAATCCGTGTAAAAGTACAAAACTGAAACAGATAAAGATAAGCAGTCGTGGAAACAATATTGTAAAAATCTCATGATACTCTTCCCTCGCAGGAGAAATATGAGGAGAGATAGGAGACGATACTTCAGTATATATCTCAAAGAAGCTTTGAACTTTGCAAAAGAATAGAGGCAAGCACGTACTTTTCAAGGAAAGTATTCTTTTGCTCGTTCCTTCATCAACAAAAATCAAAGATCGCTACCACAATAGATTTTTCTTAAAGATCGCTTGTCAAGCAATATTCAAGGAAAAAGAGGCAAGATGTAGGGTCGTAATATCGCAACAAACAAGGTTCGCGAGATTAATAAACGACAAGATCGCATGAAGGAGTCGCAGGAGCTAAAATAAACGACGAATGAATAACGATGGTGCAAAACATAAAGAAGACGTGAGACTCGGCGAGGGTTAAGAAGTGTCATGAGAGTGAATGTTTGTGCATCTCGCGACACTTCGAGACATTCCGAAAATAAAGGGTAGCTTAGCTGTCATCCACTATGTATTACCCTATATAAAGGGCTAAATGAGTCTCAGTAAGAGGAGAGATCATTTTGGAATTGTTAAGCAAGTCAATAGAGAGAGAAAGTGGAAGAGTATTTTTAATTTCTAAGTGTAATTCTATTATCCTGTGTAAACATTTCATGGACTCAATCAATAAATATTCTTGATCTTACATCTTCCAATGGATTAATTAAGCAAAATTGAGTAAGGGGTGTAGTGTGGGAAAACCTGCTACTACAATAATACTTACTTTACTTCTTTCGATAAGGGTAATCCGGGTGATTTTCACAATCTCCGCATTTCATTTACTTTA